>CM076575.1:1152515649-1152960939 GCA_034641835.2 Pinus albicaulis | reverse complement strand
TCTTGTTAGTCTCCTATACCAATAGGTTTCATTTTTCATGATTGTCTTGATTGAACTATGGAATATGTTCAAACCTTTTTCTTGAGCAAAGGTGTTCCATATTCTTGAAAAACCAAAAAATCAAAAAAATTTAAAAGATGTAAAGAGGGTATACCCTAAAAGAAAAATCAAAGGGTAAGAAAAATAAAAATGGCCAAAAAGCAAAAGAAATGAACCCCAAACAAAAAATAGGCCAAAGAAAGTGTGCAAATCCAAATGCCACTACTTTTTACTCTGATGTAATAAAAAAATTGTGTGCAACTTGTATTTTATGCCACAATTCATGAATAGCCAAACTGCTTCACTTTGGCTAGTTCATTTTTCAATTTCATGTTGTAGAATAGTGAATAAATATGTGACCAAACAGTTTAATCTTGGCAGATAAGTAGATAGGTAGAGTGAATAAAAGGTGCTCAACAGTTTAATCTGAGCCCTTGGATGTAATAAGGGTAGAATTAGATAGATTTTCCTTGTAAAAAAAAAAGAAAAAGATTGATAAGGGTTTGCAAGTCTAAATGCACCCTAATAAAGAAGAGAAAATGGTAGTGTCAAGTAGATAGGGTAGGTAGATGGTTGCAAATTTTTATCTGATGAAAGATGCTGCTACATGTTTTTTATCCTTTACTTTCATCACAAATACTGAAGCAGGAAATACACTGGAAAATCACAGCAAGCTAAGCCAAAATCATTAACTTCCTTCATCACTTTCCCCTTAAAGTTTTACTAATTTCCCCCAAAGTGCTAAGGGACTTGGAGATCAAAAGGGCTCAAGGCATTTCCTTGACTTTTGGAGGGACCGGACCCTCGGCCTAATGATCAAAAAGACCTAAGTACTTGAGATAATTCATCATTATAATCATTCACCTTTTAACCTTTTCCTAAGTAAAATCTCATTTTGCTTAGGAAAATTATGCAAAATTCCATAAAAATCCCTCAAATTAACTTACTATTCTAAGTTTAAGTGTTGAAGATGAGATATTGCAATTTACTTCAGAAATTGTCACTTTCTTAGATGTGCAAAGTATTTTGAGTTCCCTTGTCCCTTTCTCATATTAATGTTTAACTCTATTTTACTAAATCCCTAGTGAAATGCCCTATCCTAAGTATATAACTCCTTTTATATAAATATCCGAAAAATCCATCTATTATAATGTTTTAACCAAAGTATTTACCTCCCAAATATTCATTAAAACCCGCTTCTACAAGCCCTTTGGTTAAAAAATATCGTTATATTATAGTCCCGCCCCTATGATAAGTTAACTACATCGGTTATTTTATCATATAATAAAATAAAAAACATATATATGAAAAACTTTAAACATATGGTTTATATGTTTAACACAAAAATATAAATAAAACCCGAAGTTTTATTTTCTAAAACCAAAACTTTGGAAAATATCCTATGCCACCGTGGCCCATCCACCTGGCATTCCACCCGACGTTTCAAACACAAATTAAAATCCCGCCGCGACCCCTCTTTCCATTATATTATGGGATTAATTAGTTATCTGAACTAATTAATAACCTTCCATTCACCAATTAAAAGCCTCCCGGGGTGATTAAATTAAACATTAACTGTTTCAAAAACCCGATGGGCCCGCACCTTAAACCTTCGCTTACCCCACGTCCCTTTCCACCGTTGGATCGTCCCTCCGCAGATCGACGCTCCACGTCAATCCCGCTACCCATCTCCCATCCTTTGTCGAGTTTTCTTGGGGGATTGGTGGCCCAGCCCGATCCTGCGTCCATGGCAACGTCCAGTGATTTCTCCCCATGATCAACCACCACCACCTTTGCCAATAAGCGGTGCGGGGACTAAACTGCTTACCGCCTGGCCCTCCTGCCCCACGTCAGCCCGTACCATAGTGACGTCACTCCTCGAAAAAATAAAAACCCCTTTTTGACTTTGGAAATAAAACAAATTTTCGTGTTTTTTATGTCATTTTCATTATTTGAAAGCAACTGCGCCTTCCGCTACGAAATTCAAATTTTCACTGAAATCCACTGTTCTATCCGATTTCGCTCCAGAATTCCGCCGGACCAGTGTTGGAGCATCCTCTTGCCACCACTTGATACCTTTTAAATCCCAGTTTGCCTCCGAAAATAGGTATTTACTCTATTTCACTCCGAACTTTAAAAGATACTCTGTGTTCCTTGTTTTTCCGTTGAATCAGTGTTAAAATCTTATCCCTAAGATCATTCCCTGAGTTTTAAAGCTGTGAATTGTTCCCCTGAAGCTGAGTTGTATTAATTTCCTCATATTAAAACGGAAATCACGACATTTCTACGAAAAAAGCTTGAAAACTTGCGACTTTGAATACACAGAGCAAACTAAATAAATCGCTATGAATGATACTCCTTTGAACACAATAAAAAACCTCATATTGTCATTAAGAATTGCTTGAAAAATCTACTCAATTATCCCCTGAAGAGGTGATCAGAAGATCACATCCTTGGATAAACAGTCTTAATACTAGTCATAAGAATTTTTTACTCCAATATTGTTATCAAATCTATTCAAACAGAGATTAGAAAGCATAACAGCTAAAGAGTATCAGTGGTTAAAGTGTATCAGGGAAAAGTCAGAGTGAAAGTTAAAATGAAGTTACAGAGTAGTCAAAGGTAAACAATAAAAGTAATTACGAAAGCGATGAAATGGTAAAGATGAAGATCTTTCACCAATGGTGAGTTTTTCTAAAATGTAAATAAAAACGATCAAAAAAACAAGAAAGTAAAAAGATGAGAAAACATAACAAGAAGGAACATTTTTGCAGAAATTGCATATTTTAGTCATACTTTTGCAGAAACTATTGTGATCAATCCAAGATGAATTTTGCAAAACTGAAGGAGTTTTATGTTCTTAATAGTACCATATACAAAAACCTCTCTCACTTTTCTAACAACTATTATGGTTTTGGAAATATTAAACAATGTTTGAAAGCACTTTTTGCAGAAAATTCCAGTTTAAGTCATCATTTTGCAGAGAGGATTGTGGCCAATCCAAAATACTTCATACAAAAATGAAGGAGGTTTTTGGTCCTAAGAGACCCATATACCAAAACCTATCTCAATTTTTGCACAGTGATTTTATAATGAGAGATAAATGCGCATCTTTACAGGCCATTTTTCAGACTCTGTAAAACGTTGTTTTACACATATGTTTTACAGGGACTATTATGCACAGCTGGAGAGGAATTTTGGGAAACTGAAAAAGTTTTATCTCACCAACATATTTATCTACAATAAAATCTTTCAATTTTTACATATCTATTACGGATTGAGAAATAAAAAGATATCATTGGACCCCAATTTTGCATAATTGTTGGAGCAGAATGCACAAAGAAAGGAAGCAGTTAGTGACTTGGATGCCTCATCATCAACTAAGAGTTGGATCAAATTAAAATTCTCCTCTTTATATATATCTATTTAAAATAGTGCCAAATAGATGCATTAGTTTTGGTGTCCTTTAATTAAGTTCTATTTATGTAAAATAGTTGGAGAGATTTGTGAACCAATTTTGATATTTGTTTCGAAGATATTTTAGTTTAGAATTTGTATAAATACTCCACTCTTGGAAGCATTTGGGGTGGATTCTATTACTTTTGTAACATTGAGATTTTCGGAATAGAAGCATTTTGGATAAATTTATTCGTGGCTTACTGGATGACGATTTGAAGCACTGGACTTGTTGCAGGATTCATGTGTTGGACTACGGTTCAATAAGTTTTTCTACCCTTTGTCATATGTTTACTTATCGATTTATAATATCATTATGTCCATTTACGAATAATTTACATAAAGTTGAATCGAAATTTACTTAATTATTGCTACGATTTTAGATGTGATTGTTCTTAATGTTTTCCTCTAAATTGGTTATAAGCATGAATTCTTAAATGCTCTTGCTTTGCCCCACAATTTAAAAATTGTTGATTACTATAATAAAGAATTCTTCATTGCTCTTTGTTTGTAGTCATCTCATTTCTTTCTTTTTGAAAATGGTGAAAGATTCTTAGGTTTGCCTTTCATCTCTTCAAGATCATCCCATCCACTTTAAATTTTAAGGATTGTTCTGTCTAGCTATCTTGCCACTGTAAAAAGCCATCTTGTGTAGAAGATTAAAATCCCGGTAAAGCCATCCTTTGACTCCATAGCCCAATGGACTGAAAATCTTCAACCTTGCCACTAGTTTGCGGATTCCACCATTTTCAAACAAACTCTTGGATCTATACCTAGCCTAAAACCTTCTAAGAAAAAATATAAATCATAAAGAGAGAGCGCTGTCTGGATGCAGATTGGCTAGATTCTGCATCTGAAGGTTGGTTTGTGGTTACCTCGGGTATACTTTCCTTTTCCACAACTTCGTGAGTGATAACATAGTGGCGACCATACTGGGGAATCTGAATCATCTTTATTTGTTAATATTGTTCACTTATAAGCTATAGGCAGAGTCTGAAGATCAGCCAGGTAGCCTTTGAAATTCATAATGTTTGTTCTGGGTACAGAAATATTTACAATCATGGGTCTATCTAATATATCTAAATTTAGCTTATATCTTTGAACAGTTTCAAAATGTTTAATCAGAGTCTCTAGTTTAATAAAATCTTTGAGAAAATTTTAATCATAAATCATTATTTCTTGAAGAATTTGTAGAAGTTGTATTTTCATTTCAATTAAAACCAAAAATCCAAAAACATATATCATCTATGAAAACTGGCTTCAGAAAGGATTCGTCATACTAGGTCAAATCCTAACCCCAATCCACCACCGATATTTGAAAATCCGAATTTGATTCCTCGGATTCTTGGAAGAAAAGGAAGCCAAGAAAGTTCTAACAGAGGAAGTCAAGAGAGTTCTGGAAGTTCCAGACCTCTTTCTAGATCACATTCCTATCCTGTGAAAATTATATATTTTGACGAAATTCCTTTTGATGAACGATTTGAAACATCCTTATTTGTGAATTTTTCTGAAACCGAATTATCAAGATTAGTTCCAGATCCATTTTTTTTCGAAGATTTGCAATTCATATTTGTTTCATATCACCTTGACAGACAGTTACAAGACTCCATTCAATCTGAACACACCTTTGAAGAAAGTTCAAACATTTCTGTGATTACGGAAGCTTCCCCAAGCTCAGTTACTTCCCCTCAAGCTTTTCAAACACCTGTCACCCCTTCTACTCCTCCATCTCCTCCTGCTAGACCATCAACTCCTATTACCCCACTTTATCTTCCAATGGCCAATCGATACGCTCCTTTACAGTTACCAACCAACCCTCCTGCTTTGCCCCAAGATTACCAGAGTAAGATCACACCTTTTGATGGATCAGGTACTTACACAGGACAACAACACACCAAAAGGATGACTGATTACTTTGAGTTCCATGAGATTGATACTGATAATGTCCGAATGAGAATTTTCGTTCAGAGTCTTATTGGAGAAGTTAGAACTTGGTTTAGAGCTCTTGCCCCGAACAGTATTGCTGATTTAGAAGCTTTGTATAGAGCATTTTTGAACAGATGGGAGAAGAAAAAGGATCCTCTTCAGATCCTATCAGAATTTGAGAAATTAAGAAGAAGACCTAACGAAACCGTACAAGATTACATCATAAGATTCAATGAAGCTTATAATGCAGTTCCTCAAAACCTAAGACCACGACTGCAGCCTTGGTTAAATTTCCGGACGGTTTGATTTTGATATAGCTTATTCCCTCAGGGAAAGAGCTCCTCAAACATTAGAGGAAATGCAAAGCATAGTGGTGAGTGTAGAAGCAAATTTGATTGAAAAAAGAGCCAGAGCTAGGGCAGAAAGAAGAATGCCTTTGAATGAGGATCCTTCAGCTTTTGAAAAGAAGCTGGATGTAATCATTAAAGGTATGGAAAGATTAGGAGACAGAGTAGAAACCATTGAAAGAAAGTCTTCCACTGACAATCAGAATGTTACAAGAAATCCAAACTTTAGGAGAAATCTGAATCAAAATAGTGGAAAGAATGTCCTTGATCAAAACATTAGGCCACCTTTCCAAGAAAACTTTGTCGAAGGTTCAACTTCTGAAGAACCTACAGAAGATGTAGAGAAATAAGCAAGTATAGCACATTGACAAAAATGAACCCAGGAGGTCTTCCTATCCCAAGATGATCAAGAGAATCACATCCTTGAAACATTCCAAACTCATTCAGGTGAAACTTTTGATTTCAAGGAAGGCTATGACACAACAGTTTATGAGGTTCATAAACAGTACAACTTGAGAATTAGACGGATTGATGTACCAGAGAATAGCAAACAGAAAACTGCAAAACAAAATGTCAAAGGTAAAGTCAACATTCCCCCTGTACAAAACAGTCCCCAAGTACAAATTATGTCTAGGATAACTCCCAACCCTTCAAATCCAATAATTGAAGATGTCTCTGACAACCAACCAAACAATAAAAAACAATCTAATACTTTTCCTCCTGTGGGAAATGTAGAAGAAACGGTAGAGGTTAGTCCAGAAACATCTTCAAAACAAAAATTTATTCATGAAAAAGAGAAAAACATTGAAGACCCAAAAAACAGAGAAAACCCAACTATGCAAAACACTAAAACTCAAACAGAAAAACCTTTCAATCTAGAGGCTGAAATAGGCAAACTCAACATAGCTGTTCCTTTATCAGAATTGGCTAAACATGAGCTCTATAGAAGTCAAATTACCAAGTCCTTAAACATTAACATTACTGGATTGGATGATTCAGTAAACATCCTTGATGATCAACCCAAACTTCTTTTTGGCTTTGAGGTTAATGGCAAACCAGAAAGTGGAGGAACTCCTCCATTTTATGTAAGCCTGAATGTTCATGACAAGATACTCCATAATGCAATGCTTGACTCTGGAGCATCTCACAATTTGATGCCAAAAGCGATGTGGAAAGGAATTAATCTAGATAGTATAGAATAGTACAAAGATTTTTTTTTCATTTGAGTTCTAGTCGGGTAAAATGTTTAGGTTTGATGGTGTGTGTTACTTTGGTACAATACCCTGCTAAGTCTGTTTTGATGGACATAGTAGTGGCTGATATTCCACCTAAATATGGTATGTTATTGTCTAGATCATGGGGTGCTAAACTTGGAGGGTCGATTCAACTAGACATGTCATATGCAACTATTTCAGTATTTGGTCGGCCTAAAAGAGATGATATAGAGAAACCTTGATGAAGTACTTGGTGAGTAGCCATGAGAAGCCTGAAAACTTCCCTGTCTATTCAGTGCATTCTGATATGGATTCTTTCATCCTTTACAATGCTGAAATGAACCTTCCAATTGAGCTAGAAGCACCTGAAAAGGAAACTACAACTACATCCACTATTCAAATTGAAGAGATTTCTGAAAACAAAGAAACACCAGATGATCAAGAAATATCAGAAAAAACTAAACAACTAGCTCCTGTCAAGAAACATTTTAAAACAATTGATGAGGATTGTGAACATGAAATTTTGTGGCATTTAGAATTTGATGGCTCAGTAAACAAATTAGGAGTAGGAGCTGGGATTTGGTTACATAATGTTGAAAATAATCATGCTGAGGGTCATGCTTATAGGTTGAATTTCAAATGCACTAACAACATGACGATGCGAAGCTCTTTTATTAGGGGAGAAGCAACATGTCAAGAGATTAGGAGCTAATGAGTATCAATCATAAGGAGACTGCGATCTAATTATTCAACAAATTAAAGGAGAATGTTCAACGAAAGACACGAGATTGAAATAATAGGAGAAACGATTGTGGAAATTGCCAGCATTTCTACAAGCTCAACTTGCCAAGATTCCCAGGAAACAAAATTTGCATGCTCACAGCCTCGCAATGTTTGCTAGCACATGCAAGTTACCTTTTAATCCTAATCATCAGTTTTCAGCTGAAATTAGACATAGGCCTGCTATACCAGACAATCTTTTGAATTGGAAAGTATTTGTTAATAACAATCAGATCAATAGTTTTTTGACACTTCAAAATGAGTTTTCAAATTTTAATATAGATGAAGACACAACTATTGATGAATCTGATCAAGGAAAAGAACAAAAAATATAAATTTCAAGAGAAAATGAAATTCATATGCTGCACCCAACCACATTCACAAAAAAAGACATGCAGAATTTAAAACATATGGAATCTGATGAGATCATAGAAGATGAGACAGAAATCATCAATTTGAAAGATAATCATTTGCCCAAAGGATTAAATCCTTTGAAAGATCTGTTTGACTCAAATGATATTCCATTTAGACCTAAAATGGAACCTGTTAAGGCTGATATGGAAGAATGCAGCTTAGGAACCCCAGAAAATCCTAAAATGGTTAAGTTGTCCAAATCTCTTCCAAAAGATCAAAGGTTAAGTATGTTGAACTATTAAAGGAATTCCAGGATGTTTTTGCCTGGAGTTATGAAGATCTCAAATCTTATGATACATCCATCATTTAACACACTATACCTTTGAAAACAGATCAGAAACCCTTCAAACAAAAGCTTAGAAGAATAAATCCTGTTTTATTACCTTCAACTGAAAAGGAAATTAAAAGAATGTTTGAAGCAGGGATTATAGCTCCTATCGGATTCTCGAGTGGGTTTCTAACTGGTGCCAACTAGGAAGAAAGCCGGGGAAATTAGGCTATGTGTTGATCTAACAAATTTGAATAGTCTCTTTAAAAGATAACTATCCTTTACCAAAAATGGACCATATTCTACAGAGGGTAGTAGGATCTTCTAGGATATCTCTACTGGATGGATTTTCGGGGTACAACCAGATTCTGGTTCATCCTGATGATCAGGATAAAACGGCATTCACTACACCATGGGGTACGTTTAAGTATGTCAAAATGCCATTTGGGCTTAAGAATGCGATCTACATTTCAAAAGGCAATGGACATTGCTTTTGCTAAAGAAATACATGATTTTCTGGTAATTTATCTAGATGATTTAACAATTTTTTCCAAAACAGATCAGCAGCATTTAGATCATCTAAGGCAAGTGTTTATAAAATGTAGAAAATATGGCATTTCTTTAAATCCTAAAA
The DNA here is from genome assembly GCA_034641835.2 of Pinus albicaulis. Taxonomy (NCBI): domain Eukaryota; kingdom Viridiplantae; phylum Streptophyta; class Pinopsida; order Pinales; family Pinaceae; genus Pinus; species Pinus albicaulis. The sequence goes on along the minus strand of CM076575.1, from coordinate 1,152,951,861 downwards.
AGTCATTGTTTGGTTTGGAAGAAGGAAAACTCTTAGGTCACATTATTTCTAAAGATGGCATACGAATTGACCCTGAAAGAATACAAGCAATTTTGCAGATACCTCATCCCAGAAATATAAAAGAACTTCAAGATTTCATAGGAAAGATTAATTTCTTGAGAAGATTTGTTTCCAGCTTAGCTGAATTACTTAGATTGCTTACTAACATGCTTAAAAAAGATTCAAGAATTGACTGGACCGTAGAAGCCAAGCAATCATTTGAGGAAATTAAAATGGCTTTAACAAGAACACCAGTTCTTACCAGTCCAAAGTTTGTCAGAGATTTCATTATTTTTTCATTTGCTTCTGAATAAACAATTGCAGCTGTTTACTACAAAAAGATGATCAGGAATGTGAAAAACCAATTGCCTTTTTTAGTAAAGCACTTAGGGATGCATCTTTGAAATACAATATCATGGAGAAATAGGCTTTTGCACTTGTGAAAGCAATTAAAGATTTCAGAGTTTATATATTATATTCTCATGTGATAGCTTATGTACCTAATGTTCTCGTTAAAGACATCTTGACTCAAGATGGTATTGAAGGCAAAAGAGGTAAGTGGATAGCTACCATAAGAGAATATGATATTGAGATTAAACCAACAAAACTCATAAAAAGCCAAGGTTTGGCTCAACTCATGACAAAAACTAATTGCCAAGCCTTAGACATTAACGAACTGGATGACGAGTAGGAGATGGCGACTCCACATATCAGTCAAGCTTTCTTAGATTCACCCTGCTGGTACACTGATATCATTCATGTTTTATTAAACCTGCAAGCTCCTCCAGGGTTGTCCAGAACCAAAACAAGATTTAAAAAAATGACATCTTTGAAATATTGTATTTTAGATGGCACTCTATTTTGGAAAAATCATGAAGGAATCTTATTGAATTGTCTATTGAAAGACGAAGCTGATAAAGTTCTTAATGAATTTCATGCAGGGGATTGTGGAGGGAATCTCTACTGGAAATCAACTGCAGACAAAATATTAAGGGCTGGTTTTTACTGGCCAACCTTATTTTCTGATGTTAAGAAATCTGTAACAACTTGTCATAAATGTCAGATATTTGAGGGTAAAAGAAAGTTGTTACCCCTACCATTAAAACCAATTTCCACAGAAAGACCTTTTCAACAATGGGGATTAGATTTTATTGGAGAAATCCATCCCCCTTCCTCAGGACAACACAGATGGATTCTTACTGCCACGGACTATTTCACTAAATGGATTGAAGCTATCCCATGCAGACAGGCCAATGATTACGTGATTATAGGGTTTTTTAACCAATATACTTTCTCGAATTTAGCGCATCCCGGAAAAATTATATGAGATAATGTGCTTTTGCATTTAAATAAAGAAAAATAATTCAATTTTAACGTAACAAATATCATATTACTTTAGGCCATTCAACAGCTTATTACCCTCAGGGTAATGGACTGGCAGAATCCTCCAATAAAAGCCTTATTAATATCATTAAAAAGTTATTGGAAGAAAATAAAAAGAACTGGCACAAGAAACTGACTAATGCATTGTGGGCAAACAGACTTACAACTAAGAAATCAATTGGGACTAGTCCATATGAGTTAGTTTATGGCCTTGAAGCAAGATTCCCATCATCTTTAGGAATTCCTGTTATGAAGCTACTTCAGGAGGCTCAAGTGGAACCAAATGACATTCAAAGGAGAATTAATCAAACAATCCACTTGCAGCAAACCAGAGAAGAAGTATACCAACGATCTCAAGTCTTGCAGGAAAAGTTAAAGAAAATGTTTGACAGAAGAACTAAGGCAGAGGATTTTCAACTAGGAGATAAAGTCCTAAGATGGGATTCTAGGAGAGAAGAAAAAGGGAAACATGGGAAATTTGATTTCCTGTGGAAAGGGCCTTACATTATTCATGCCTTGCAGGGAAACAACACATACTTTTTGAAATATGTGGAAAATTCAGAAGTTGAAGAAGGACCAGTCAATGGTCGAATGCTCAAGCATTATTTTGATCCCATTTACTAGAATGTTTTGATTTTTCTAACTTGTACATAATATATCCTTTTTTTCATTGCAGATTGGATTGGATGTTGACTTCTTGAAATTGAAGCCCGAAGTGAAGGCCCTAAGCTTCAAAATTTTCACTATCATATGTAAAATAAAAGCTACCAGGAGAAGGAGATTACATAATTCAGTTTGAAGACATGTTTAGGCATCTGACCTGCTGTTCTTGACTTTTCACAAGGAAAAGCCATCCCCAAGTGGAGCCGGTGTTAGTCTCCTATGCCAATAGGTTCATTTTTCATGATTGTCTTGATTGAACTATGGAATATGTTCAAACCTTTTTTCTTGAGCAAGGTGTTCATATTCTTGAAAAACCAAAATCAAAAAAATTTAAAAGGTAACAAGGGTCGGATATGATTAAAAATCAAAAGGTAAGAGAAAAATAAAAATGGTCAAAAAAGTGAAAGAAATGAACCCCAAACAAAAATAGACCAGGAAAGTGTGCAAGTCCAAATGCCACTACTATTTCATTTTTTGTAATAAACAAAATTGTGTACAGTTTGTCAAACTTTTGCCACAATTTATGAAGGGTCAAACTGTTTAAACTTGACTCATTCATTTTTCAATTTCATGTTGTAGAATAGTGAATAAATATCTGACCAAACAGTTTAATCTTGGCAGATAAGTAGATAAGTAGAGTTAATAAAAGGTGCTTAACAGTTTAATCTGAGCCCTTGGATGCAATAAGTGTAGAATTAGATAGATTTGCCATGTAAAAGAAAAGAAGATTGATAAGGGTTTGCCAGCCTAAGTGCACCCTAATAAAGAAGAGAAAATTGTAGAGTAAAGTAGATAGGGTAGGTAGATGGTGTTGCAAAGTTTCATGTGTTGAATGATGGTGCTAAATGTGTTTAATCCTTTACTTTCATAAAATAAAACTAAAGAAATGCCTGGAGAAAATCACATGGCAGTATTCAGGCTCATACATTAACTATACATCATTTTCCCCCGCCAAAGTTTTTACTAATTTCCCCAAAGTGCTAAGGTATTTGGAGATCAAAGGGGCTCAAGGCATTTCCTTGACTTTTGGAGGGACTGGACCCTCAGCCTGATGATCAAAAAGACCTAAGTACTTGAAGTTATCCATTATCATTCACTTTCAATCTTTTCCTAATTAAAATCCCATTTTGCTTAGGAAAATTATGCAAAATTCCATAAAAATCCCTCAAAATAACTTACTATTCTAAGTTTAAGTGTTGAAGATGAGATATTGCAATTTACTTCAGAAATTGTCACTTTCTTAGATGTGCAAAGTATTTTGAGTTCCCTTGTCCCTTTCTCATATTAATGTTTAACTCTATTTTACTAAATCCCTAGTGAAATGCCCTATCCTAAGTATATAACTCCTTTTATATAAATATCCGAAAAATCCATCTATTAAAATGTTTTAACCAAAGTATTTACCTCCCAAATATTCATTAAAACCCGCTTCTACAAGCCCTTTGGTTAAAAAATATCGTTATATTATAGTCCCGCCCCTATGATAAGTTAACTACATCGGTTATTTTATCATATAATAAAATAAAAAACATATATATGAAAAACTTTAAACATATGGTTTATATGTTTAACACAAAAATATAAATAAAACCCGAAGTTTTATTTTCTAAAACCAAAACTTTGGAAAATATCCTATGCCACCGTGGCCCATCCACCTAGCATTCCACCCGACGTTTCAACCACAAATTAAAATCCCGCCGTGACCCCTCTTTCCATTATATTATGGGATTAATTAGTTATCTGAACTAATTAATAACCTTCCATTCACCAATTAAAAGCCTCCCGGGGTGATTAAATTAAACATTAACTGTTTCAAAAACCCGATGGGCCCGCACCTTAAACCTTCGCTTACCCCACGTCCCTTTCCACCGTTGGATCGTCCCTCCGCAGATCGACGCTCCACGTCAATCCCGCTACCCATCCTTTGTCAGAGTTTTAACGCGCGGGGGATTGGTGGTATTTGACCAGTCCTCCGTCCACGTGGCAACGATCCAATGGAATTTCTCCCCCCGCGATCAATACCACCTTTGCCAATAAGCGGTGCGGGGATCACCGCTTACCGCTTACCGCTTACCGCCCGACCCTGCACACGTCAGCCCGTACTAATATGACGTCACTCCTCGAAAAAATTAAAAATCCCTTTTTAACTTGGAAATAAAACAAACTTTCGTGTTTTTTATGTCATTTTCGTTATCTGAAAGCGACTGCGCCTTCCGCTACGAAATTCAAATTTTCACTGAAATCTACTGTTCTATCCGATTTCGCTCCAGAATTCCGCCGAACCAGTGTTGGAGCATCCTCTTGCCACCACTTGATACCTGTTAAATCCCAGTTTGCCTCCGAAAATAGGTATTTATTCTATTGCGCTCCGAACTTCAAAAGATACTCTATGTTCCTTGTTTTTCTGCTGAATCAATGTCAAAATCTTATTCCTAAGATCATTCCCTGAGTTTTAAAGCTGTGAATTGTTCCCCTGAAACTGCAGTTGTATTAATTTCCCTCATTAAAACGGAAATCACGACATTTCTGTGAAGAAAAACCAGAAACTTCCATTTTGAATACACAAGAACCAAAATGGAAGCTCCGGTAGCCTTGAATGATGCTCCATTTTGAACCTGGTCAAAACCTCACTCCCTTGTCCATTGGGGAATTGCTTGAAAAATCTACTCGGTTGTCCTCTGAAGAGGTGATCAGAAGATCACATACTTGGATAAACAGTCTTAATACTAGTCATAAGATTTTTTTACTCCAATATTGTTATCAAATCTATTCAAACAGAGGTTAGAAAGCATAACAGCTAAAGAGTATCAGTGGTTAAAGTGTATCAGGTAAAAGTCAGTGAAAGTTAAAATGAAGTTACAGAGCAGTCAAAGGTAAACAGTAAAAGTAAATACAAAAAGCAGTAAAATGGTAAAAAGAGATGAGAATACTTTCACCAATGGTGAGGTTTGTCTAAAGTGAAAGTAAAACAGTCAAAAGAGCAAGAACGTAAAAAGATGAAAAAACATAACAAGAAGGAACATTTTTGCAGAAATTGCATATTTTAGTCATAGTTTTGCAGAAACTATTGTGATCAATCCAAGATGAATTTTACAAAAATGAAGGAGGTTTATGTTCTTAAAAGGGCCATATACAAAAACCTCTCTCACTTTTCTAACAGCCATTATGGTTTTGGAAATATTAAACAATGTTGGAAAGCCCTTTTTGCAGAAAATTCCAGTTTAAGTCATCATTTTACAGAGAGGATTGTGGCCAATCCAAAATAATTCATACAAAACTGAAGGAGGTTTTTGTTCCTTAGAGACCCATCTACAAAAACCTATCTCAGTTTTTTCACATTGATTATATAATGAAAGATACATGTGCATCTTTACAGGCCATTTTTCAGACTCTGTAAAAATCTGTTTTACACATATGTTTTACAGAGACTATTATGCACAGCTGGAGAGGAATTTTGGGAAACTTAAAGAGGTTTATCTCACCAACATATTTATCTACAATAACCTCTTTCACTTTTTACATATCTATTACGGATTGAGAAATACAAAGATATCATTGGACCCCAATTTTGCAGAATTGTTGGAGCAGAATGCACAAAGAAAGGAAGCAGTTAGTGACTTGGATGCCTCATCATCAACTAAGAGTTGGATCAAATTCGAATTCCCCTCTTTGTCATCACCTATACATACAAAATAGTGCCAAATAGATGCATTAGTTTGAGTGTCCTTTAATTAAGTTCTATTTATGTAAAATAGTTGGAGAGATTTGTGAACCAATTTTGATATTTTTTTCAAGATATTTTAGTTTAGAATTTGTATAAATACTCCACTCTTGGAAGCATTTGGGGGTGGATTCTATTACTCTGCTGTAACATTGAGATTTTCGGAATAAAAACATTTTGGAGAAATTTATTCGTGGCTTACTGGATGACGATTTGAAGCTCAGGACTTTTTGCAGGATTCATGTGTTGGACTGCAGTTCAATAAGTCTTTCTACCCTTTGTCTTAAGTTTTATATCAATTTATAATATCATTATGTCCATTTCTGAATAATTTACATAAAGGATTGAATCAGAATTTACTTAATTGTACTCTGATTTCAGATGTGATTGTTCTTAATGTTTTCCTCTAAATTGGTTATAGGCATGAATTCTTAAATGCTCTTGCTTTGCTAATTTAAACATTGTTGATTACTATAATAAAGAATTCTTCATTGCTCTTTGTTTGTAGTCATCTCATTTCTTTCTTTTGAAAATGGTGAAAGATTCTTAGCTGCCTTTCATCTCTTCAAGATCATCCCATCCACTTTAAATTTTAAGGATTGTTCTTTGTCTAACTATCTTGCCCTGTAAAGCCATCTTGTGTGTAGAATAGAAATCCAGTAAAGCCATCCTTTGACTCCATAGCCCAATGGACTGAAAAATTTCTATCTTTCCCTTAGTTTGAGGATTCCACCATTTTTCAAACAAACTCTTGGATCTATAACTAGCCTAAAACCTTCTAAGAACAAAGATAAATTATAAAGAGAGAGCCCTCTTTGGATGTAGATTGGCTAGATTCTGCATCTGAAGGTTGGTTTGTGGTTACCTCGGGTTTCTTTCCTTTTCTTACAACTTCAAGGAAGGCCTGAGTGATAACAGGTCTAACAAATCTATCTACAAAGATAGCTATATTTGAAGGCAAAGAAGATATATACCATTCACTTTGGACTTCTTCACTAGGTTTTGATGTTGCAAGAATTTTATTCAACAACTTGTTAAATCGGGAGTTGGAGTCTTTGATGGGTTCTTTAGATTCTGAATTAAAATTAGAGAGATCATTAATCAATGTTGCTACTGATCTATCATCTCCAAACTTGGTTAGGAATTGTTCTTGAAAAATATCCCAACTATCAATAGATCCTACTGGTAATGAAAAATACCAAGATCCTGCTGCTCCTTGTAAAGTATATGGAATAGTCTGACTACAACATCTTCTTGTGTTACTCCATTTAAGTTTACAGACAACATGATGTTGTTAATGTGTTCTTTCGCTAGTATGCCAATGTTGGGATTAAACTTCATTAACTATTTCTCAGTATTAGCTGGTAATTGACTCAAAGGTGTAGACATTGAAACAAATCCTAGATTGGTCCATGGTCTTGTTCGAGGTTGTGCCATCGTTGTACTTTTCAGCCACCTATGAATTTTTTGCCAAGCAAACAAGTGGCTAAATTATTTTATGAGCCTTCAAGAGACACATTTCTTATGAAGATCTCTCATCCTTGAAACCTTTGTGTGTTTGTTTCCTTTAAAAAGATCTTCACTGCTGTTTCCATCCAAAAAAAAAAAAGCTTCACTATTTGTGAAATAATTGTGCTTTGAAGAGCCTTCATCTGCCCTTGTATCTGTACAAAATGCCCCAACTTGGCCTTTTTCCCCTTTAACCTCAAAAATCCCTCCTATGTTTCCCAAAATATAGAATTATTCTTTTTAAACCAAGTGAAATCCTTTCATTTGATTGCAACTCCCTTTTTCCCCACACCGAAAGCCTAATTTTAGCCTTAAAAGCTCTGTTTTTGGCTAAAAACCCATATTTTCCAAATGTGTAGACTAATCCCCTTTCAACCAGCCCCTAACCACTTCCCCTCCATAAGCCCGAGCACTAAGACCAAGTGCTAAAGCATAAGGCATTTATCGCAATCAGAGAGATGATCGGGAGCGCATTCCTGTGTTAAAACGAAAAACTCTGATGCGATAGTGTATTTGTTCTATGAACCTCGGGAGTGACCTCCGCCATCGATCTTAACAGATTTGACAGTCTGTGCAAAGCTCACATCGCGCCCGTCGCACTCGTTGATAAATCCTCCGATGACCTTCTGCACCGTCAATTCAATTTCAATCCGACGGCCCTTGCATCGTCACTCCGATCGTAATCACAAATTTTAAACTGTGCCACCCTCCGTCCCTCCCGATTGCGATCCCCTGATGCGATCCTGGCCGTTGAATCCACAAGAACCAATGGCCAAGATTCACCCTCATTCTTCCATGCATTCCGCGATTGGTTTCCTCCGATCTAATCATAGCCGTCGATCTCTCATAGATCCGACGGTCCAAAGCCAATCGCACCATCGCTCATCGGAGTTTTGGCCCTCCCATCACTCGCCTCCGATATCGCAGCCGTCCATCCTTGATGATCTAACGGCTCAGATTCTCCTGCCCACCAACCATTTTCTCCGCCTGTGTATCTCCTCCGCAGATCTTAGCCGTTCATCCATAGATCGAACGGTCCGTAATGAAACCATCGTCCTTTTGACCCCACCTCTACCGACTGTGCATCTCCTTAGATCGCGCTCCATCTCCTACCATCCAATATTCCCGCTCTTGATCTGATGGTCCTCAGTAATATCATGCAGTTTGGGCATCCGAAGTTTAATATTTCAAATTCACGCAATATGGGTAGTTTTCCAGAGCCACGTGTTAGCCAGGCACCCATATCGCGTTGAAAAAGTGAAAACCGCTCCCCTCCCTTTTGGCCACGCGAAACTAGTGGTTTTGTATCCCAAAACCACTTCCCCACTTCATCGCCCGAAGTCTCATCTACAGAACCCGACTGTTGATCTCTGCAGATCAACGGTCTTTGTTGCATTTCGCACTTTCTTCACAATTTCTCATTGTGCAACCCATGCAATGCATTGGATCATCGCAGCCGTCGATCCCCTCCCGAGATCAGACGATCCAGGTTATATCACCCTCTGCCATTGACCAAGTCCCACCACATCCGCCCATTTCATATGTTTTCCACACATTTTCTGTGTATTTCATTCAAAGGCCCAAACCTTGGGTTTTTCTTTAAACATCATATCATTCCGCCAACATTAAAATTTTGATGTTTTACATTAAATTTTTTCATTTTGCCCGACCTTCATCAGATCAATTTTCACTGTTTCAGTACATGTTTCCACCGCTTTCCATTGCATCCACAACATTCTCTTTTGTTGCACTGCCATCGCCACGACATTCCACTACATCCATCCTCCCACTGCATGGATTTCTTAATAGATTTTTGTGTTTTTGTAGGTTACAGGCGGTGAAAACTGCCATTGCTCATGGTCACTATTATAGTGGCACAGAGCGCAGATGAAGTCTTTTCAGAGCCTGTGATCACAGAGAAATGCCTAGGAGGGCATTAAAACTTAATTTTTCATCAAAGGATGGAGTTAAACTCTGTAAAACCTCTCCAGCTCCAGTAAAGCTTAAATTTCGCAGACAAAGACAGTAATAAAGTGGCAAAGAGTATCAGCAGATAATCAGAGAGTTTAATTCCTGTAATTGAATAATTTAAGCTCTGATTCATTGAGTGAAGGGAAAATGTACCAGAGTGAAGACCTCATGATTATCATAGAGGGTCTAATAGGGCCTAACGCATAGAAAACAATGTCACAGTGTTTCACATCAGCAGAAGTTTCCTCCCAAGAAAGGACACAGTACCCATACTGTCTTTATTCTACATTATGTCATTGAGAAGATTTCCACCCTGACAGCAGTCCTATGCATTTTTTATGTAGCATGGCAGGCCTTGAAATCATTTATCTACCTTTTTTTTTATTCACCAGAGTACTACAAGTACTGCAGTGAAGGCACATCAAGATCATACCTGGAATAAATTTCAGCCTATCGAAGACCACTCTTTCATCCAAAGAGTATTGAAGATTAATGCTCAGATATTAAGACAGAATGAGACTCGACCCTCTCCTTCTACTCTATTTTAATGTTTCATTTAGTGTTTCATCTACCTCCTCTGCCTCTCTTTCAGCTATAAAAATCACGAATAAACTCATTGTAAAGGTTGTTGATTGGATATTTGGGAATTGCAAGCGGTTTCTCTTGAGATATAATTCTCTGTGTAAATTTGTAAGATAGGCTAAGGAAGATGTTTTCAGACTGAATATCAAGCTATTGGAAATGTTGTACATGACTGGTGTTGCTCTTTAATATGACAAGCACATTTCTTTGGATCCTGGTTTTAAGCAACGGTGATGTTTCTCTATCTCTATTTCTGTTTTCCTTTGTAATTCATCATATTGCATTTATTTTGGTACACATCAGAAATTTGGTTTAGGATATACCCTCGCATGGTACCCTAAGCTTTTGCTCTCCCTACTTTCAATTTTTTCTACTGGTTTTATTATCTGGGTCCTGATTCAAGATAATTTAACTAGTGTAGCGGCTAATATTTACTACTAGCTGATGTATGAATTAATGAATATGTCCTCAGATGTTCTTGTTGGCTTTCAATTGAAAGAATTGGGATACTAGGAGTTCGAATGTTGATTCTGTCTCACTAGGATCCCTTTCGATTAATTGAAACTTTCTAAGTTCCCTTAAGTTGGATGCCGAAGCATTGAGAGTTCAAATTCTATCTCTAATCTCAGGCCTTCACCTTTGTGTTTAAATCTTTAATGTTTCCTTTGTCTGAAGAGTTAACCTTTAGGATTTGGATCACAGGTGTCTAATGGCATGCCCTATCCCTAGATTTGTCTCCTAAGCGGTCATCTTGGAGGTTTCCTTGGTATTTCACCTTTTGTCCATCATTTCATGTCACACTATCATCTTTAAGATCCAATGCTTTAGATGACTAGCCCGATTGAAAGCCTGTATGTTCAATAGCAAGTAAACCCTTTCCTAACTCCATTTCCCAATGGTCTCGAGTGTTCTCTGAATCATCTCCCTTTACCTAAAATCCTCTTTGCTCATCCTTGTCTTGTACTGAAACCTTTTCTTCCTGGTCCCCAAAAACCAAACAACCAAACAAACTAACAAACTAACAAACCCGTGCCTATAAATAGCCTAAAACCTTAAAACAGAGCTTCAAAGACATATACCTTTGCCTATACAGAGAGATCCCTCTTTGGACCCAAGAGGGCTAGATCCTGAGGTATGAAAGTGGTTCTAATGTTGTCTAATCTTTTGGTATTTCCAAACTTGCCAAAACATGGGAACCCCAACATAATGGTGATTCCACTGGGGAACTTTGAGTAGAATACACGTTTAAATGCTTCAAGACTCAAAGGAGACCATATTAGCCTTATTTTGGTGGTTAATCACTGTGGTGGACAATACACCCCCTTGACACATTTTAAACCTTCCACCTGGCGACTCCATAGTTCCTTAATTATTAAAAGACTCCACTGGTGATCAGTAGGCCTGATGATTATCTTGGCTTACAAAAGAATCCACTGGGAGACTTGCCTTCATTACAAAATCAGCCATATTAGAAGTAGCAAGTAGGATTAAGCGGCTTTTTTTGAAGACAACATTCTGGCTTCAAGAACCATTCACACAAGAGCTTATCCTAACCCAGACCCACCTAGAATAGTTGACAACCCTGAGAGAATTCTCAAGAAATCTTGTACACCTAGAAGACCAACTATCTCCAGACATATCCATAGAGCTAACTCTGCACCAAAAGACTTTACAGCTCTATCAGACCCTCTGTTTGACTTAGATTTGCAAAACAATCTACCCAGAACTAGGTCATTCAGTACTTTATACCAACCCGACCTTGAGCTCCCTAGTTCACCATCTCACAGTGGTCAACACAGTAGGGATAGAGAGACCCCTTCATCTACACCTCTCGATATTCATTTCATTCAAAACTAGGGGCTCTGCCATCCTAAATCTGCTCAACATACTTCTATTGGTCCTAGCATCCTTGTCATCCACATACTTGCTGCACAAGAAAATCCTTTACCTCATCAAAACATCATTATGGCAGCCTGGTATGCACCTCTGGTATTACCTCAGCCTCTAGTGCCTTTACCCAACGATTATCAATCAAAGATCCCTCACTTCACTGTAAAAGAGTCTACCACAACTCAGCACCATGTAGACAGGATGGAAGATTCCTTTGACTATATGGAGATAGATGATGAGACGGTCAAAATGAGAATCTTTGCCCAGAGTTTGGGAGGTGATGTGAAGAAATGGTTTAAGCGCCTACCTCCTAATAGTATCCAGGATCTTCCCTCCTTATATTAGACCTTCATAAACAATTGGGAGGTCAAGGCCAATCCTCTCCAAATCCTAGCAGAATACAAGAACCTTAAAAGAAATGTAGGAGAGAGTGTCCATGACTACTCTACAAGGTTTAACAGCGTTTACAATGCTCTTCCTCCACATATGAAAACTCCCCAAGGTATGGCCTTAGTGAAATACCCTGAAGTTTTTGATGTTGATATGGCCTACCAGCTTAGGGAGAGAGATTACAACACATTGGAAGATATGCAAAAGGGAGCAGTGAGTGTTGAGGCTAACCTGATTGAGAAGAAAGCCAAAATGAGGGCTGAGAAAAGGGTAACATATAAGGATGATGTTGTAGCTTCCACATCTGACCCCAAGTATGACCATCTAGCCAAAAATTTGGAAAAGCTACAGAAAATTATGGAAAAAATGGTTGTCTCAATCAGTAATCATAACAGAAACCAAAATCATAACCAGAACCAGAACTTTAGGAGAAACAATACTACTCCCAACAGACAAAGAGATTCGGATCAGCAAGTTATTGCCCCATTTCAGGAGAACTTTCTTGACGAAGATGAGGGGATCATAGAAGAGTCTGAGGGAAACACAATAAATATGTTTGAAATTGAAAACTCAATCCACAACTATTCCACAGAAGAATATTAGCCCTCACCCTCATATTAGGATGAGGAAAGATTAGAATCTGAGGATTACAGGCTCGGATTTGAGAATGATATCATGCAGGTCAGAGAACAGTATGAACTTAGAAGCAAAAAGAACTTAGACTCTTCTAAACTAGCTTCGATATTACCATCGAAAAAGACCGAGAAAACTTCTAAAGTGACTGCGAAAGTAACAACTCAATAGCTGAGAGTTCTGGGAAGAAAAAAGAGAAAGACAACCAAAATACTGATAAACAGAGTCAACCAACTAGCAACACTAGCACTACAGTTAGTGCTCCTGATAAAACAATTCCTAACACTGTACATAGTGAGAATCTGCGCACTGATTCAGCCACTAAGATAGTGGCTAACAAAACAGAGTTGAGTGTCATGAAGAGTCAATCCACCTTCAATTTGGAGAGTGAGATTGCAAAAATTAAAATCTCCATCCCACTCTCTGAGCTGGCCACTCAGGATGTATATAAATGCCAAATTTTGAAATCTTTAAATCTAGGTGAAAATAGCGACACTTTCAACCTAAGTGATGATCAACCAGCCCTTCTGTTTGGTCTAAAGATAGAAGGGAAGTTTCAGGAAGGGGTATTACCTCCTTTTTATATCAGTCTCAATATCCATGACAAGATCCTTCACAATGCAATGCATGACTCTGGGGCATCTCACAACTTAATGCCTAAGGTAGTTATGGAGAGGTTAGGCCTAGAGATAACCCATCCTTACAAATATTTATATTCATTTGACTCTAGTAGAGTAAAATGTCTTGGCCTAATCAAAGACTTGTGTGTGAGCTTGACCCAGATTCCAACAAAATGTATGGTTATGGATGTTGTAGTGGAAGATGTGCCACCTAAGTATGGGATGCTATTGTCAAGGTCATGGGGAGCCAAGCTATAAGGTACAATGTAGATGGATGGGGCATGTACCACAATCCCTGTCTTTAGCCAACTTAGGAGACTGTATAGAGAGGCACAAATGAAATTCTTGGTCAGTAGCCCTGAAAAGCCTGAAAATTCGCCTTTGTATTCTATACACATAGATCTAGAATCCTTTATCCTCTACAACGATGAATCCTTAGAAGAGCCAGAATTAGAAAACATAGATACAAAACATGAGAAAGCGCCCAGAGATTTTAACATAATGGCCACCCTGGACTTGGAAGAAAATGAAGAAGAATCCTCTAGACAGTGCACTGAATCTGAAACTTATAGTGAGCAAGAAATAGAATGCAAACAGCCAGCTAGTCACCCCTCTGAAACTCATACACCACACGAAGAACAAAACCCTACACACCATAACACGGACCTATATTACAACATAACAATGGAAACAACGTTAGAGAAGAAAAAAATGATAAACACTAAAACCATCCCTTATGGGAAATGAATTTCGATGGGTCTTGCACTAGAAGAACTGTAGGAGTAGGGGTGTGGTTACATAACACTAAGAATGACTATGCAGAGAGCCATGCTTTCAATTTGAACTTCAAATGTACTAACAATATCACAGAGTATAAGGCTCTCATCCTCAGTTTGAACCTGTTGAGAAAACTAGGAGTCTGTAGGATAGTTGTGCATGGAGACTCTGAGTTAATCATTAAACAAGTGAATGGAAAATACACAACAAAACACCCTAGGTTGAGAGCGTACAAGAATTATGCCATGGATTTATTGAAATCCTTTGTGGAATATGAGTTGGTGTTTGTTCCTAGGAGTTGGAACACTATTGCAAAAAGATTAGCTTGCATAGCTAGTGCATATCATAAGCCTCCCAATGACAAACAAATCATCATTTAGACAAAATACAGACCTACAGTGCCTAACAATGAGAAATATTGGCAGGTCTTTGAGGGCCATAAGCAGATTGAGGATTCCTAATGGGCAGGAATGAGTTTGAATTCTCTGATTCAGACTCTAAATCCGATGCTGCCTGAGTGAGGAACCTCCTGATGAAGAAGAATCACCACGTAGTGTAGAAATAAACACTTTAACTGAACAGATTGGAAATACAACCAAAGAATATAAGAATGCAGTTAAAGAGGAAATAGAGGTGTTGCAGGCCAAAGATAAGAACATACCCCGAGGTTTGGCACCTTTAGAGGATCTTTTTGATTTCGATGATGTAGCGGAAAAACCCACTATAGAACACTCAGACTCTGATGTCGAGGAATGAAACATAGGCACTGAAGACAAGCCTAAGATGATAAAATTGGCTAAGTCCTTGCCCGCAGACATGAAAAAGAAATACATTGACTTGTTCAAATAATTCATTGATGTGTTTGCTTGGAGCTACGATGAATTAAGGGCCTATGACATGAACATTATACAGCACAAAATACCTTTGAAAGAAAACCAAAAACCCTTCAGACATAAACTTCACAAAATTAACCCAAAACAACTGCCTGTAGTTGAAAAGGAAATAAAGAAGATGTACAAGGCAGGAATAATAGTTCCTGTGTGGTTCTCTGACTGGGTCTCGAACCTAGTGGTTATGAGAAAGAAAACAGGTGAGATCAGACTGTGCATTGATTTCAGGAACCTTAACAGAGCCTCACTTAATGACAATTACCTTTTTCCAAAGATGGAACACATTCTTCAGAGGGTAGTAGGCTCAAAAAGGATCTCCATGTTAGATGGGTTTTTGGGTTACAACCAAGTTTTAGGACTCCCAAAAGATCAACTCAAGACCGCTTTCACCACTCCATGGGGCACTTTTATGTACGTAAAAATGCCTTTTGAACTGATGAACGCTGGTGCGACCTTCCAACAAGAAATGGACATAGCCTTTTCATAGGAAATAGGGCACTTCATTATCATCTATCTGGATGACATAACAGTCTATTCCAAGACCAATAAGGAGCATATAAAACATCTGAGAAGGGTTTTTGAAAAATGTAGAAGGTTCAGTCTGTCATTGAATCCTAAAAAGATTGTATTTGGATTGTAAGAAGGGAAGCTTCTCAGCAATATCATATCAGAGAAGGGAATTAAGATAGACCCTCAGAGGGTTGAGGGAATACTACAGATCACACACCCAAGAAACATTAAAGAGTTACAGTCCTTTATTGGGAAAATTAACTTCCTAAGGAGGTTTATTCCCAACTTAGCTGAGCACCTCGGGAATATGACTAACATGCTAAAGAAAGGTGTAGGAGTTAAGTGGACTGTAGAGGCTAAAATTTCTTTTGAATCAGTTAAACTTGCACTCACCCGGGCTCCTGTCCTAATCAGCCTAGATTTTTCAAAATATTTCTTGATATTTTAATTTGCCTCCGAGCATACAGTAGCTGCAGTTCTACTACAGAAAAATCCATAGGGGATGGAACAGCCTATTTCTTTCTTCAGCAAGGCTCTGAGGGATGCACCCTTGAAATATAACATAATGGAAAAATAGGCCTATGCCTTGGTAAAGGCCTTGAAGGACTTTAGGGTGTATATAATGCATTCTCACACCATAGCCTACGTTCCAAACATAGTGGTTAAAGACATTTTGTCCCAAGATCCTGATGGAAAGAGGGGAAAATGGATTGTTGTCATTTTAGATTATGAACTGGAAATAAAAACCACAAAACTGATCAAAGGTCAGGGCTTAGCCCAATTAATGGCTGAATCAAATTTACAAGCCCTCGACATTAACATGGTAGATGTCTTGGATGAAAAGGAAGGATTACCTGATCCAACTATTGACGAAAAATTTCAAAATTCTCCTTGGTATTCTAATATCCTGTATGTGCTCACGAACCTCAATGCCCCTCCTGAACTATCAAAAATAGGAGTTCCATGCAGGAGAGTGTGGAGGCCACTTAAGCTAGAAAGCCACTGCTAACAAAATACTCAGAGCTGGCTATTACTGGCCTACACTCTTCAATGACATACACAAAATGATAATTTCCTGCCATAAATGCCAGATTTTCAAAGGCAAGAGAAAGCTCATCCCTTTACCCTTACAACCCATTACTGTTAAGGGTCCCTTTTTGCAATGGGGCCTAGATTTCATAGGGGAAATACACCCTACTTCTTCTGCACAACACAATTCGATCCTTACAGCCACAAAATACTTCACGAAATGGATTGAGGCCATACCTTCTAGGAGTGCCACAGATTCTATCATCATTAAGTTCCTAGAAGACCACATCCTCTCTAGATTTGGTTGTCCAAGAAAAATAAATACTGATAACGCTTCTGCTTTTGGATCCAAGAAAATGATTGATTTTTGTCACAGGTAACAAATATCACTTGGTCATGCAACTGCTTATTACCCACAAGGTAATGGGTTAGCTGAATCATCAAATAGGAGCTTGGTTACCATCATCAAAAAGCTGCTTGAAGAGAACAAAAAGTCATGGCATAACAAGTTAGTGCATGCTTTGTGGGCTGACAGGCTTACCACAAAGAAGTCCATTGGCATGTCACCATATCAGCTTGTGTATGTAACAAAGGTAGTATTTCCAACTATCCTTGGGGTACCAGTGATTAAACTAGTCCAAGAAATCCAAATGGAAGAAGACATTATGGTAAGGAGAATAAACCAAAAAAATCATCTCCAGAAAACAAGAGAAGAGGTCTACAACAGAGCTCTGAAGGTTCAGGAAAATATAAAGAAGTTATTCAACAAGAGAACAAAGGCTTCTGACTTCAAAATTGGAGATAAGGTGTTAAAGTGGGACTCTAGGAGAGAGGACAAAGGAAAACACGGAAAATTTGATAGTTTGAGGCAGGGTCCTTACATCATCCAGGCCACTATGGGTCCAAATGCCTTTTTTCTACAAGAGATTGATGGTACAAATCCGTTTGGGGGTCCTGTAAATGGCAGGATGCTCAAACACTACTCTGCTAATTTCCAATTTCCAATTGCATTTTCGTTGTAAATACCATTGATGTGTTTTATTTTCAAGAAAAGAGAAAAATGTTTAAAAAAACAGGGAAGGAGAGGTTCAGACATGCTCAAAACATGGACCTCTGAAGTACAAAATATTGGCTCTAACATGATCAAAACCTGAGCCATAGAAAGTAAAGGAAGCTGGTTCTAACATGCCCAAAATCTGAACCAGCAAACGAGAAAAAGGAACTAGCTCCAACAAGCCAAAAACCAGAGCTGAAACGAAGAAGGAAAGTGACTCTAACAAGCCCAAAACTTGAGTCACAAAGAAGAGAAGGATGCTTCAAAGCTTCAGATTTCAAGCCTTCGAAATTTTGTCTCCAATTTTCTGCATTTTCAGTCCATGTGCAACTGTCTTTATGCCTTGGATACACAACAAACTAGACTGTCTAATCCTAGTTTGACTGTCTTTAAATTTTTGTTGTAGAATGTAGAGAAGAAATTTGCTGGATAGTTTAATCCCAACATATATTAGATTTAGGTAGAGAAACACATGAGGCCAACAGTTTAATCTAGTCTCATGGAGTGATAAGGGTAGAAATTAGATTAGTGTGTGTTATGTTTTCAATAAAGAAAATATGATGAAGAAAGGTCTGCCAATTCAAACGCACCTTGAAGAAAAAATGCTAGGATTGTAGGATGGGTAGGTAGATTGTTTGGGGAATGTTTCTCCTGATTAATTCCATCATGTTATACTGCTGAATCAAAGAGGGGAGATGGTTCAAGGATCAGGCATCTGGCCTACTCCAAAGATCTATTTTCTGAATTCTTGACTCCTTCAAGAAGAAGCCATCCCCATGTGGAGCCACTGTTAGCCACCTATGATTTTTTTTCTAAGCAAACATGTGGCTAAATTGTTTTATGAGCCTTCAAGAGACACATTTCTTATGAAAATATCTCATCCTTGAAGCCTCTGTGTGTTCGTTGCCTTTAAAAATATCTTCACTGTTGTTTCTGTCCAACAAAAAAAAAATCCTCACTATCTGTGAAACAATTGTGCTTTGAAGAGCCTTCATCTGCCCTTGTATCTCTACAAAATTCCCCATCTTTTCCTTTTTTCCCCTTTGCAAAATTTCCCCTTTAACCTTAAAAATCCCTCCTAGGTATCCCAAAACATCAAATTATTCCTCTTAAACCAAGTGAAATCCTTTCATTTGATTGCAACTCCCTTTTTCCCCACACCAAAAGCCTAATTTTAGCCTTAAAAGCTTTGTTTTTGGCTTAAAACCCATATTTTCCCAATGTGCAGGCTAAGCCCCTTTCGGCCAGCCCCTAACCACTTCCTATCCATAAGCCCAAGCGCTAAAGCATAAGGCGTTTATCGCAATCAGAGAGATGATTGGGAGTGCATTCATATGTTAAAACGAAAAACTCCGATGCGATAGTGTATTTCTTCTATGAACTTCAGGAGCGACCTCTACTGTCGATATTAAAAGATCTGACAGTATGTGCAAAGCTCACATCGTTCCCATTGCTCTCCTTGATAAATCCTCTGATGACCTTCTCCACTGTCGATTCACTTTCAATCTGACGGCCCTCGCATCCTCACTCTGATCGCAATCGCAAATTTTAAATTGTGCCACTCTCCATCCCTCCCGATTGCCATCCCCCGATGCGATCCTAGCTGTTGAATCCATAAGAACCAATGGCCAGGATTCACCCTCATTCCACCATTCATTCCCCGATTCATTTCCTCCAATCCAATCACAACCCTCGATCTCTCATAGATACAATGGTCGAAAGCCAATCACACCATTGCTCACTGGAGTTTTGGCCCTCCCATCACTCCCCTCCGATTAGATTGCAACCATCCATCCTTGATGATCTAACAACTTAGATTTCCCATGCCCACTAACCATTTTCTCTGCCTATGTATCTCCTCCATAGATCTCAGCCGTTCATCCGTAGATCAAACGGTCTGCAATGAAACCGCTGTCCGTTTGAACCCACCTCTACCGACTGTGCATCTCCTCAGATCGTGCTCCGTCTCCTACCGTTCGATCTGCCCGCTCCTGATCTGATATTCCTCAATAATATCAAGTAGTTTGGGCATCCGAAGTTTAATATTTCAAATTCACGCGATATGGGTGGTTTTCCAGAGCCACGTGTCAGCCAAGGACCCATATCACATTGAAAATGTGAAAACCGTTGCCCTCCCTTTTGGCCACGCGAAACTAGTGGTTTTGTATCCCAAAACCACTTCCCCACTTCATCACCCAAAGTCTCATCTATAGATCCTGACCATTGATCTCTGCAGATCAACAATATTCATTGCATTTTTCACTTTCTTCAAAATTTCTTATCGCACAACCCATGCATTACATCAGATCATCGCAGCCGTCGATCCCCTCCCGAGATCCGACAGTCCAAGTTATATCGCCCTCCACCATTGAGTAGGTCCCACCACATCTGCCCATTTCATATGTTTTCCATGCATTTTATGTGTATTTTGTTCAAAGGCCCAAACCTTGGGTTTCGCATTAAACATCATATCATTCCACCAACATTAAAATTTTGATGTTTTACATTAAAGTTTTTCATTTCGCCCGACTTTCATCAAATCAATTTTCACTATTTCACTGCATGTTTCCACCGCTTTCCATTGCATCCATAGCATTCGCTTCTGTTTCACTGCCATCACCACGGCATTCCACCGCATACATCCTCCCACTGCATGGATTTCTTAATATATTTTTGTGTTTTTGCAGGTTACAGGCGGTGAAAACCGCCATTGCTCATGGTCACTGTTATAGTGGTGCGGAGCACAGATGAAGTATTTTCAGAGCCAGTGATCATAGAGAAATGCCTGGGAGGGTGTTAAAACTTAATTTTTCATCAACGAATAGAGTTAAACTCTATAAAACCTCTCCAGTTCCAGTAAAGCTCAAATTTCACAGACTGAGATAGTGATAAAGAGACAAAGAGTATCAACGGATAATCAGAGATTTTAATGCTTGTAATTGAAGAATTTAAGCTCTGATTCATTGATTAAAGGGAAAATGTACCAGATTGAAGACCTCATGATTATAACAGAGGGTCTAATGGGGCCTAACGCACAGAAAAAAATATCATCAGTGTTTCACATCGGCAGAAGTTTCCTCCCAAGAAAGGACACAGTACCCATACTGTCTTTATTCTACATTGTGTCCCTGAGAAAATTTCCACCCTAACAGTAGTCCTATGCATTTTTTATGCAGCATGGCAGTCCCTGAAATAATTTATCTACCTTTTTGTTTATTTACCAGAGTACTACAAGTACTGCAGTGAAGGCACATCAAGAACATACCTGGAATAAATTTTAGCCTATCGAAGACCACTCTTTCATCCAAAGAGTACTGAAGATTAATGCTCAGATATTAAGACAGAATGGGCCTCGACCCTCTCCTTCTACTCTGTTTTAATGTTTCATTTAGTGTTTCATCTACCTCCTCTGCCTCTCTTTCAGCTATAAAACTCATGAAGAAACTCATTGTAAAGGATGCTGATTGGATATTTGGGAATTGCAAGCAGTTACTCTTGAGATATTGTTCTCTGTGTAAAGTTGTAAGATAAGCTAAGGAAGATATTTTCAAAATGAATATCAAGTTTTTGGAAATTTTGTACATGACTGGTGTTGCTCTTTAATATGACAAGCACATTTATTTGGATCCTGGTTTAAAGCAGCGATGATGTTTCTCTATCTCTGTCTCTGTTTTAATTTGTAATTCATCATATTTCATTTCTTCTGGTACACATCAAAAATCCAGTTTAGGATATACCCTCGCATGGTACCCTAAGCTTCTTCTCTCCCTACCTTTGATGTTTTCTACTGGTTGTATTATCTGAGTACTGATTCAAGCTAATTTAACCAGTGTAGTGGCTAATATTTACTGCTAGCTGATGTATGAATTAATGAATCTCTCCTCAGATGTTCTTATTAGGTTTCAATTGAAATAATTGGGATAATGGGAGTTCGAATGTTGATTCTGTCTCACTAGGATCCCTTTCGATTAATTGAACCTTTCTAGGTTCCCTTAAGTTGGATGCCGAAGAATTGAGAGTTCAAAGTCTCTCTTTGTTCTCAGGCCTTCACCTTTGTGTTTAAATCTTTAATGTTTCCTTTGTCTGAAGATTTAACCTTTAGGAGTTGGATCACAGGTGTCTAATGGCATGCCCCGTCCCTGGATTTGTCTCCTAAGCAGTCATCTTGGAGGTTTCGTTGGTATTTCGCCTTATTTCCATCATTTCATGTCCCACTATCATCTTTAAGATCCAATGCTTTAGATGACTAGCCCGATTGAAAGCCTGCATGTTGAATAGCAAGTAAACCCTTTCCTAACTCCATTTCCCAATGGTCTTGAGTGTTCTCTGAATAATCTCCCTTTACCTAAAATCCTCTTTGCTCATCCTTGTCTTGTACTAAAACCTTTCCTTCCTGGTCCCCAACAACCAAACTACCAACCAAACAAAAAAAATCGTGCCTATAACTAACCTGAAACCTTAAAACAAAGCTTCAAAGACATATACCTTTGCCTATACAGAGAGATCCCTCTCTGGACCTAGGAGGGCTAGATTCTGAGGTCTGAAAGTGGTTTTGATGTTGTATCATCATTTGGTATTGCCAAACTTGCCAAAACATGGGAACCCTAACAATACTAACAGTAGAGGAAGGTGAACGGACAGTTGAAAGCGATTGATCAGTAGATGTTGTTGAAGCAACTGTACCCTTCTGGATTGTGATTTGAAGTTGGGAAACAGATGAATGAGTTTGAAATGATTTGGAAGATGATGGTGGAAGAGTCTCACTATCTAACTCTAAAGGTGTTTTTCTAGCTCTTTTTCGACTTGGTAGAGGAAGTTCAATTGGTGCATTACAAAGCTTTTCACTCTGTAGTCTAGTAAGAGGATGGGAAGGAATGTATTGTGAAGTCAAAATGCCTTGGGATAGCTCAAACTCCTCTTGTGATAATGAAAACCATTGGATTTTATGAATTAAATATTGTACCTCGAGGGATTCAAAAGATGAATCGTCTGGTATGTCTAAGATTTTGGTAGTGGGTGTAGTAGTTTTCTTTTCAACTTCTTCCCTAGAAATTTGATATGAAGGAGAAGTTGAAGGAGATAATGAGGGTGAATTGCTCTTGGAATGACCTATGGATTTCGAATTACTCACCATTCATAGCATGGCCCTCCTTCTAGCGCCAAAAATGTTGAAGCCCCTAAAATCCTAGCTTCAACATTGGAGAAAACTGCCCGATCCGAACCTTAGTACAACTCCTTTTCCATTGGGGATGGTGGCTCCCACTGGATAATATGGGACAAATTTCCCAATGATATATGGGTTTATGATTAATTGTTTATATAACGCATAATGGAAATTAAAATTAATCTAATCTATGACTTAATAAATACAAATAACTCTATTTTAACCTGGGTATCCTCTGATAAATGCAATTTTAGATTTGTTCTAATTAGATGAATAATCATAAAGATGGCTTATTATTCCAAAATAAATATGCATTCACATATAATAATTAATTTTTTTAAGAATTTAAACAAAGTAATGATGATAACATATCGCATTTATTTATATCTCTCACGTATATTATGAAAGATAACAATTCTAAGTTTTTCAGAAATGATATAACTAAAGGATTGTTTCACAGGTATATATATGTAAACAATAACAATTTTCAAAGAGAATGTTTCATTGCATAAAGAAAATTGAAAAACATGATAACGATAAAAATACCAGATAAATTTGTAATCTCTTGATGTAAATAACACTTCGATGCCGCTTTCTTACTTAGAAAAACTTCCAGGAAAAACATAAGTGCAATTTCTTCAAAATAATTTCTTCATAAATTTGTAGAATCTTGTCCACCATTAATAAAAATAATATATTCGGAAGTACAGAAATGTAGCTTCCTAAGTCAAAAATTAATACAAATTGAGGACCCCTTTCTAAATACATGAAAGGGGTTTAAATAATAATAAAAATTAAAACAAACAATCTAAAATATCACTTGAATGTTGTTGGAACTGACAAAACATGAAAATCAGTGATCCAATTTCATAAAAATAGAATTGAGATCTTCATTAAAACAGGTTCATTGCATCTCTTTCCCACCTGGTATGCGCAGCTGGAAAATCGACAACATTTCTTTCACTTCAGGAGGATGACTCAATCAGGAATGTAGTTGGCTAGTATATGTGTCATCCGAAAGTTCTGAAATCATATAACTGATGGCATGGGAGAGGCATTTTGTAGTCATTTGCTAACTGTGTGGTTTAACCAAATAGAACCAGAATGCATCCCATGTTAGTCTTTTCATTGTGCCGATATTTTGGTCCTTGCTGGCTAAATCCTATTTCCATTGTTTCTCTAATTCTTCAACCTTTGGGAGTTTCCCTGGGATGCAATTGGAAATCAAGTTGGCCGTATACAAACTGTTGTTGATTAATTCCACTAAAATTTTCATTAAAGTTCTTGCCCTGGAGGTAGCCCGTTCTTCTTTAATTAACTGTGTTTCCCATTCTGCAAATAAAATTTCCTTATGTGATTCTTGGATCTTGGGAAGATTGGAGGCTATGCCTTGATTTGTATCTAGCCATGTGAGGAACCGTGAAATTTTCTCATCGACATCCTCGAATTCGAGCCTTGTGTTTACTACCTTTTCTATGAGCAATGTAGCTTTTACACATAGATGATCAGCCTTTGATATTTTATGACATAAAATATCAAGCTATCGTGACAATTCTTTACTTGATTCGAGAGCCTCAATTTTGAACTAATCAATCTCAGGATAGTCCTTAAATTTTTGTATTTGTGTTTGTAGCGCAACACTATGTTCTTCTTTGGCCATCTTCTCCTGTTGAAGAATTACCTGCAATTTGTTCAACACTTGAGACAATTTTTGCTACTTGTGTAAAGCTTGCTAGTCAAGCTTTTGTTTCTCAAGATTCAACTTCTCTTTAAGTTGCTCAATCTGTTGTCTTTCTTCAATTAGTTTCTATTCTAGCTGTGCTATTTTTTGCTGATCCATTGTTGCCTTTTATTCTAGCAATGCTATTTTTTGATATTTTTATTTTATCAATTGGCTGACTTCGGAGGCTTTGTCTATTATCATTGTTGTATAAGCTCCTGCATATTGAGATAATTTAGTTAAATCCTATGAAGGATTAAATTTAGTGTCCTTCCAGACAACATTCATTAATTCGACTTGGGGAGATGAAAATAAACCCTGATCAATTTTCCTTTTCTTTCTTTGTTTTCTAACTACATCCCTATGCTTTGGACTATAGAATACATCCAAGGGCGGTATATCTTTAACTTTTAATACAATTTCCTCAGAAGGATTTTCTGGGATGATCTCAACATCTTGGGTATTATTATTGCTAACTTCTCCTTCAACTATAACACTGGTTACCATGGGTTGTTGTCTTACAAGAGATTGCATTGTAGCCACATTCTAGGAATCATTCTGGCCCTTGACTTGCCAATCAAACTGTTCCCATTCCTTCAATATATTTGAATGAATATGTATATCAATGTCGGAGGAATCGCCATCTTTTTTACTTGTTTTTTCCTGTTCAGTTTGAGTATCAGCCTTATTTCCTATATTTTGCTTTTCCTTCTCTATTTTGGAGTTCTTTTCATCACTGTTTCCTTCCTATTACAGTAGGGGAGTAGTTCTCAACTAATCAAGAGGTATTTTTAGAAGTATCTTGGTCCTAAACTACAGGAAATTTTCCATGTCACTTGCTTCAAATTTTAACTTCGCCAGATGTTTAATTTGTGAAAATTCCTTGGTCGAAGCAAATAGATCGTCAAAATCAACATCTTCATGTTCAAATTTACCGACCTGTACCATAGATGTAAATTTATAGGAAACTTTATTTGGATCATACTGTCTTTTGGGGATGATTGCTAATCTGAGATCTTTTATTTTTTTGGCTTCTGATCGACATCGAAGGGGAAATGTAGGCCACATCTGCTTCTTTGAATTTTTTAGGTTTCTAGACATCCCTTTCTCTATTATTTGATAGGCTATTTCTCTGGCTAACAATTTATCGGGAATGTATAAGGGTCGAACATTGGGATCGGTGATGCTTTCGAATATTTGGATATAGGTGAATTTTTCCTCTTCAAACTAGCTTCCGATTGAGGTTAGGTCAATGATGGCCTCGTCGGATAACCTTGCAGTGGGTTTGTTGAATATATCTTGGTGAATTGGAAAGATAAACCCATGAAAAATTATGTATATATGCTCTTTGTAATAGGCCTCCCACATATATTTGTGATAAATGTGGATAGGAGTTGGGCTTTGAGGATTCCACTTCTAGCCTAAGATATGGAATTCAGAGTTGAAACATATGGTGTCAATAATATAAGCGCTCATGTAAAATGGAAGTATTACCTGGGTAGTCACATAAAATGTTTTCCTGTAATCGAGAATTTTGTTTGCCTTTTTATCAGATAGAATGGTTGGCCAATCCATGATGTAGGAGTTAACAATAACTTCAATTAAAGGTACCATCTCAATAGAAAAAAATTTCGAGTTGACGGTTCTAAACAATCTACACATCATAGCTGCGGCATAGCAATAAGGAGATGCTAAGGATTCTACGGAGTACATACCCAAAGATTCATGCTTGTGTTTTCCTGGAAAATGTCTTCAATATTTGATAGGATCTGACTCCACTTCATTTTATTTGGCGAAGTCTTCCAAAAATGCTTTATTGTAGATTTTCTGAGGGTCTAGTAGGTGATACATCTTCTTCATGTCTTCTTCTTTGAAAGACCTTAACATCCTTCCATCCGACGTAAAGAACGGTCTGTCTGTTATATTTATAATTTCTATCACCCATATCACCAATTCATTATACGGGAACACATTCGCGCGAGCTGCTATTTTGTGAAGATAGGAGCTCGCCAATTCCTTCAGAGTGCTTTCAGATTTTTTATCTGAATCTGCTGTCGATTCTTCTTCTGATATTACAGTTGGATCTTCTACCTCCAGTAGATTGTAAACTCCTTCCCATGAAGTTTTTCTGAGACCCAGAAAAGTAGTATCAGTTACTAATACCAATTTAGTCAGTTTCCCTTTTGGAACAACGAGGACCTTCGCTTTCTTGGATTTCTTAGACATTTTTATGACTCGTAGTTTTTTCTCAAATCTGAAAAATGAAAAAAATGAGCAGAATGATGGAAAAATTATTTTAATAATGAATGCAAACCGGAGAGGAGCTAATTGCTTTTAATCACAATAAAGATGACATATTATAGAAATATTATTTCATCGAAGATGAAATCCACGAAGGATTTCAACCACGATTATCTTTTAATGATTTTCTCGTATAATGTGAGATTTTAATGCCATTATGGGATGTCTCATTGCACATTCATAACGGTTCATTTTATAGTTAATACCATAACTTTTCTCAGATCTCCAATCAACGATAATCGCATATCGGAGATTGGAAGTCTCAAATGTTAGGCTTAAGTATCTCCATTTCATATCTGCGATTGTGATTATTGCTAAGCTTGCATGGAGGGCCTGATGATTTTGTAATAATTATATCGCATCACATATTTTTAGAGGAGTGCCTTTGGATATGAGTCATGTGTTTTAGCGATAAGCAATTGCGATTTAACTTATCACATCGGGAACTTTTAAAAGGGTGCATAAGGATGTAATAATGACTTCACTGATTTGCGATTGCGATTGGGTTTATCGCATCAGAGTTTTCAAAATGGAAAGGTTTTTGACTCTTGCTCATGCGATATGAGATTTTGGGATTGCTTTATCGCATGGGGATTAAATGATAACACTTTTGAGTTTTTCTTTTATACTTTGAATAGGAGAAATTATACAAATAATTCTATGTTTTTCATTTTTTGTTAATAAATCATTTTTCGTTGGGGTTTGATTCTATTTTATAATGGATCGTATTTCCTTAAAACATTCTCATGAGTGCAAAAAGGATTTCTTGATCTGTGATAAGAAATGCTAAACTACTTTTTATATATAATTTTATAAAAATTTCTTTTTTCAAAACATTTTATTGATTCTATAACTATTCAAAGAAAATGGGACCCATTTTTTATTTAAAAATTAATATAAAAATTTGAAATGGGGAGGGTTGTTTGTACAACACAACATGACCTTACCAAGAGTCTTGGAGAGGATGTCGGTAACCTGCACATCCATCCTAAAATGATGGAGCTTGATTGTACCATATTCTAAATAAAGTGGTACCTTTAGCCGATCATGGTTTTTCTGAAAGGTGAATCCTACTTTCATTATTGCAATATACAATGGTGATTTCCATCATGTGAACAAATGGCTTATGGAAGAGCTTCCTCAACCAAATAGTTTCATAATAAGCCATACTTGCTGCTATATAGATTCAGCCTCAGTAATGCTTCCAGAGCAACGAAATCAAGAGGTATAGCACTAGATGTGCTATTTCCGTCCATCACACTGCCAACTGAGCCAACTTCAGAATATTCAAGGAGTCTTAGACTTCAGAGATATCTCAATAAGCAGCTATTCAAAATATAGGGTTCTTCCATAGATTGACTCAGAGACTTCATAGAGAGGTATATGACTGATAGGATGTTTATCAAGAACACCAAGGATGTAGACCAACAACTTCTCCATCACATCAAACTTTTAATTTAAGGGAGAAATCAACTCCCTCTAAATTATATATCCCTCTTAATATCTTAACGAATATTTCGATGATTGGGCCGGGAAGGGCCGAAGGAAGTTTGACATCAACTACTGCTCAGGTTCAAGCATACAGAGAGAACAGGGGTACTACAGTCATGCTTAAATATTGTTATGGAGATAATAAAAGTGGTGCTAGATCAGACAAAAGATGTTGTAGCAAATATCCCTTTATTCTTTGAATTCCTATAGAGACTAAGATACATATTCATCCACCAGATGGTGAGGTTCTTCCTTGCAATCATGGATTGAATTATTGTAATCATGATGCACATCCCCATATTTGACTAGAAATCCTCCCATGTGTCTTTTCCATCACATCCGCCTTTGTACTTCATGATCAAAGGAATAATGGGATGCAAAGACCTTGTAACTGATATTTAAGAATGAAGTTTCCAAATGTACTTCATTTCTTCTCCAAGATGACAAGGTAAAAGGTACTGTAATAGCTTATGCACAAATGAACAATGCAACAAAGTTATAGCTGACTGATAGGCCACATTGTATCATGGAGATTGATGCACAAAATTCAGTCATTGTAAGATGTAGAGATGTCAAGAAATATTTCTTTTGATACTGAGATAGTGCTTGACAATATCTCTGAGGAGTCAAGCTAGTCTACTTCCAATTATATATTCCAGGACATAGATGCTATTATAATCAAGAAATGCCTTATGATTATATTCTGAATAACTTGAAGTGACAAACTGGAGATTTGCTTTAAAACAATATCTTCCAATGTCGTCATAACTGGGTATTTCATGATGATACCGACAACCCCGATCAAGATGATGATAGGGAAACACTCCAGAGTCAAGACTTTTCCTTTTAGGAGTTAATTCACACATCTTTGCTTAACTATAGAAGCATGACATAAGTGCCAAAACTATAATTTAAGGTATGTTGTCCACTGTCTCTCATTTCACCATTGTTGTAAATATACTCAAAATTGTATTGCCTTTGAATCAGACTTGATTACATACTTCCAATATTTGAGTTACCCTTTCATATTTGATTATTTTCTTAGGAAGCTTCAATATATCATACCATAATGAAACATACCTCTACTAAACGCTAGCCTCGATTGCAAGAGATTCATGCTCATTACTGTGAGATGGGAGAGTTTGAAATAAAATGGTGACTGCAACTATAAGAATTATAAAAACTTGAGTAACCAGACTGTCACATGATTTTGGGCTTATGGTGACACTGCCTTCACGTGCCTTCTTAGTGTGGTCACAAAAATCTCAGGACAAAATTTTATTCTTCAACCAGAAACTTCAATTTTAGACACATATCTCGTGATGCATGCTTCAAAAATTCGAATGGCAATTATGGCCCTAGATTTTTATATCAAATAGTTTGTATTTATCCAATCAAGTATTCAATCCCTGCTATGACAAGGATTCCATAGATTCACAATTTCTCTTACTCATTTACAATATGGAATTCTCCAGAAGATTGTCTTAATTAAGGGCTAATCCATACCATAATTTTGAGCCTTAATGCTTCAACCACTATCTATAGGTCGGCTCAACTGAATTTTAGGCTATGGTTATATATGAGTTGAGCATAGAAATGAGAGAGGAGTCTTGATTTCTCTTCCTTTGAAACAGGGGTCTGAATTAAGTAATTGTGATTAGAACCATGGAAGGACTAGCCTTCTTCTTTTCTAGCCTTTACTTGATTGATTGGAATTTTGAAGAGTAACCCTGACTTCACCTTTAAGATCATGTACAGTCTTATGCTCAAAATATGCTTACATTGGTGAAGACTATATTTTTAGGCGTATTGACCAGACTTGGAGAGCATATATGCTTAGACTAGCTTTTACAAGGTTGGATTCTGAAATGATTGACCAGGTGTTTAATATAAGTTATTTTATGACTGCAACTTCTTCTTTCAAAGATGAAGACCTCTGAGATTTGAGTAATCTCCATAGGATGATTTCTAATCTCACTATTGAGATTACATAAAATCCAGAACTGTACTTTTGTCTATCTAATGTTTCCTGGGAGACCAAGATATTCATTGTGTAGGCCTTGGACACTCTCAGATCATACCATCAACATTATGTCCACATCAGCACTAGAAAACACCGTTTTTTACCAGTGCTAACAATCTGAGTGTTTGCATCTTTTTCTGTGGTACTGAACAAAGATCCAAACCATATCAAAATATTCACAGATGTACAAATTTATATTTCCCACCCCAGTTTTCAGTTTCACCTTATTTCTCCATATAGTTAAATGCCCATTCCCATAGCCTTACATTCAACAAGCTGAAAAAATAAATATTTTCTGAAAACAAAAATTCTAGAAATTTTCACAATGCTGGAAATGAAGAAATAAAACTCAGCAAAATAAATCAGCCACACAGAAAAATAGACACGGTGATTTTTGGTCAATGTGACCCTGGAAAAACCCCCTACAAATCTTGAGGAAAACTAGTTTGAAAGCTCCTTCTTATTTCTGGAAAATGGTTTTACAAAGAGGTGAAATATATAGGAAAAATTCCAGCAAATTAATTACAGACTTATCTTTTTTCCATGCTTGCCTCTGCCTTAATAGAAAATGTGCCAGAATAGCCAAAAACTCAAAAGAGAAATTTATTACAGCAAATTACAGTTTAGGATATTGTGCCTGGAACGTAGTTGTATGGCCATACAGACTATACGGAATGTATGAAATTTACAGCAAACTACCTAGACTGGCTGCCATATACTCTTCTTCCACTGAACTCAATGCTATTGACTGCTGCTTCTGACTGAACCACGACACCACTGCCAATCAGTGTAACCTACCAATATCACTCCATCCCCCTGCCTATAATCTAGACCATAATCCACTGTCCCTTGCAAGTACCGCAAAATGTGTTATGCAGCAACCCAGAACACCCTCCTGGGCTCACACATGAACTGGCTCATCGTGTTGACTGCAAAACATATATCTGGTCTGGTGTTGACCAAATACATCAAGGAACCAATCAACTATCTATCTAATGTGGGATCCACCAACTCGGAATCTGAAGCATGAAGCTTCTTCCAGTTGGTGATCATCGGTGTCGACATGGGTCTACAATCGTCCATGTGGAATCTGCCAAGGATGTCCACAATATACTTCCCCTGCCCCAGGAAGAAATGCCCCTCTTCCTGCCACACCTCCAAACCCAAAAAGTAATGCATGAATCCAATGTCCTTCATCTGAAACTCTACCGAAAGATCTCTCTTGGAGTGCTCTATGAGTCTCTCTGCACCCGTAATGACAAAGTCATCCACATACAACACTAGAATGAGAGGCTCCTCACCTATCACAATAAAGTAAAGGTTCGGATCTGCCCCACTCTTTTTTAAAACCATCTCCTGCAAGTATTTATCTATCTTGGAGTACCAAGCTCTGGGATCTTGCTTCAGGCCATAAAGGGCCTTCTTGAGTCTACACACATGGGACTCCTGCCCATGCACCTCAAACCCATGTGGCTGCTCAATGTACACCTCCTCTTGTATGAAGCCATTGAGAAATGCGGTCTTCACATCCATTTGGTGGATCTTCCAACCCATATTTTCTGCTATCGATATGATGGAGTGAATCGAAGTATATCGAGCCACAGGAGAAAAGGTCTCCTCATAATCAAATCCCTCTACCTGGGAGAACCCTCTAGCCACAAACCTTGCTTTGAATTTCTCAATGTTGCCATTTACAACATGCTTTACCTTGTAAATCCATCTGGAAGTAACCACGGATTTTCCCTTAGGCCTCGGTACCACCTCCCAAACATCATTCTTCATGATAGAAGAATGCTCCTCATGCATGGACTCTCTCCAAACCTGCTGGCTAGCTACCTCCTCATAGCTAGAAGGCTCGGATTCTAAGATGTTGGCAGTCATTTCCATGTAGCTACAAAACCTCTCAGGTGGTCTGCTCTCTTTAACCGACTTCTTAGGCATAGCAACAGATGTGGCCTCTCTCAAGGTATCTTGAAGCCACTTGGGCTTCCTCTTCCTTGAGCATACTTCTCCCACTGGAGAATGAAACTTCTCCTCCTCATCATCAGGAGCCTGAACTCCTGACTTTCTATCTGTTGTCCTCCTGCCTACACCTGAACCTATAGATGTTGAAGTACCGTGTGAACTGTCCATCAGTGGAATCCCTAGCGAACTGCTCTATGGACTGCTCTGCATGTTGGTCGAAGCACCACCCCTCTGACTCTATGAGTCGCTTCCCACTGACAGACTTAACACTATAATCGATGTACCTCTAGATCCTCTTGATCCCTGCCCACTGGATCCCTGCGACTGACTCAGTTTCTCCTGAGGGTCTATCTGATCTAGATACTCTAACTCTCGTCACCTCCTGAAAGCCCTCTCCTCCTCGAACTTCACATCCTGCCTAACAACAACTCTCCTCTGTGCAGGAATATAAATCTCAAAGGCCTTCGAGGTCTCACTGTAGCCAACAAAGACACCCCTCTCTACGGTGGGCTTTATTTTGGTCCTCTTCTCCTTGGGTATGTAGGAGTATGAAATACACCCAAAGATATGAATATGACCAATATCGGGCTTCTTCCCATAAAAAGCCTCCTCTGGAGTCACATGCCCCAAGGCATGATGTGAACTCCTGTTCTGCAAATATACAATAGTGTTGCAAGCCTCTGTGCACAAAAACTACTGCAACACCTGATCATGTAACATGTCTTTGGCAGCCCCTCTGATGGATCTGTTCTTCCTCTCCGCAACCCCGTTCTGCTGGGGGTTGTAAGGAACTGTGAACTCCCTCCTAATGCCTGCCTCCATACAATAGTCAACAAACTCTCCAAGGGTGTACTCACCACCATTGTCTGACCTCAGGGACTTGATCTTACAACCTATCTGGGACTCCATAAGAGTTCTGAACTCTTGAAATTGCTTGAATACCTCACTTTTGGTCTTCAAGAAATAAATCCCTCCCGAAGTGATCATCAATGAATAATACATAATACTCATATCCACTCAAGGAAACATGAGACATCTGACCGCTCACATTGGAATGAATCAAATAAAGTATCCCAGTCACTCTGATATCACTCCTAGGAAAGGGGATTTGGAAAACTTACCCATCATGCATCCTTTGCAAGTATCAAAGTGACCAGTACTAAAATCTGGCACACATATAGTGATCTCCCCCAATGTCCTCAAGTCTCCATGATACATGTGCCCCATCTTGCAGTGCCAAATCTCACACAGCTCTGAAATGCTAGCTCTACTGATGGGACTACTACTCAATGCCAAAAGGGGCTGAGATGCAAACTTGTACACCTTTGCATGGCATGCACCTATCACTGTAGTTGAATTAGCTGGAGCACCCCTGGGATATATCAGCACCTGTCATCTCCTAAAAAATATCTCATATCCTCTGTCCTCCAATGTTGAGATGGATATGAGGTTCTTCCTCATCCCTGGCACATATAGAACATTTGACACCTTCAAGGGAGGTTTGGGTTCCCTATCAAATGTCAGTGTCCCCACACCAACTGCTCTAACAACGCTGTCATCTCTGAGTACTACCTCTATATCAGTGCTACTCTCCGAAAGCTCTGAGAAGTACACACGGACTCCTGTCATATGACGTGAAGCCCCACTGTAAACATACCAGATACCTGACGATACTCCGCTAGTGGAGAGATATGCACACTCCCTCTTAACCTCCATGGCAGGTGATCCTGCACTAGTGGAATCATAAGCAATGAACCCAAAATCTCGGTCAAAGTGATCTGTAAAGTCCTCTACCTCTGCTGATGCTACCATGTTCTGGTTCTTCCCCTTATTCTTCTTCTCCAGACACAAAACTACATAGTGTCTCATATTTTGACAATTCCAACACTTCACCTTGGAATAGTCCTTCTGTGTGTTCCCCTGTTTACCTTTACCTTTGCCCCCACAACTGATTGTACAAGCTTTCTTCTCTCCTTTGCCTTTCTTGCCTCCTGCCAACAATGTTACATCTGCATCCTGCTCAATTGGTTTGGCTACCCCAAGCTGGTTCTTTTCTGATTTATGTCTGTATGCAATCATCCCAAAACCTCTCCGAAGAGGGAAGGGTCTCAGGTGCACAAACCCCATCAGCAAAGTTCAACCATGAACTGGGGAGGCCATTCACTACAATCCACACCAACTAAGTGGGTGGAATGACCTCTCCAACTACTTCCAACTCGTCTCTCACATTAGTAATATTTGTGAGATATCCAGCTGCACTATCATTCTTTCCCATCTTAATGGTATTTAGCTTCTCCCTTAGGACCATTTTTTTGTTCTCATTGGTACTATGGTAGAGATTGGTCAATGCTGTCCACATCTCATGGGAATTTATTTTTCCTCTCACATGAGGAATGCAATGGTCTTTGATTCCATCTAGAATCAGTTTCTTACCCTTGTTATTATTTTTATTATAAGCTACCAACTGAACAACATTAGTAGGCACATTAATAGGGTGTTGTGCGATATGCACCATGACATCCCAGACTTCTGCCTCCTTAAAGATGCTTTGCATTCTCTCCTTCCAAACAATGTAATTACTATGCCCATCCAACCTATCCTCCACTATCAAGCACAAAGAAATACTTGCTGTCCTAAATAAGCTGAAAATAACACTGTTGTAGTAAAGATAAAATTTTCTGTGTGAAAAATCAGCTTGCTATAATTTCTAAGTGAAAAATCAGCTTGCTGTAATTTTTCCTTCTTGCTGTCCCAAACTGCCTTTTCAACAAAATATCTTTGATTCCATGTAGAAATTTCTATTTCCCACCCTGGTTTTTAGTTTCACATTATTTCTCCATATAGTTAAATGCCCATTCCCATAGCCTTACATTCAACAAGCTAAAAAAATAAATATTTTCTGAAAACACAAATTCTGAAAATTTTCACAATGTTGGAAATGCAAAAATAAAACTCAGCAAAATAAATCAACCACATAGAAAAATAGCCACACTGATTTTTGGTCAATGTGACCCTGGAAAAACCCCTTACAACTCTTGGGGAAAACTAGTTTGAAAGCTCCTTATTTCTGGAATATGCTTTTACAAAGAGGTGAAATATACAGGAAAAATTCCAACAAATTAATTACAGACTTATCTTGTTTTTCGTGCTTGCTTATGCCTTGGAAAATGTCCCAGAACAAAAAAAAACTCAAAACAGAAATCTATTACATCAAATGAGAGTTTAGGAAATCATGCCCAGAACGTGGCTATACAGTCGTACGGACTGTATATAATTTACAACAAACTGCCTTT
Organism: Pinus albicaulis; assembly: GCA_034641835.2. Taxonomy (NCBI): domain Eukaryota; kingdom Viridiplantae; phylum Streptophyta; class Pinopsida; order Pinales; family Pinaceae; genus Pinus; species Pinus albicaulis. The sequence continues at coordinate 1,152,916,243 of CM076575.1, read as the reverse complement.
CTCGAAAACCGTGCTACCTTTCTCCTCGAAAATTGTGCCTCAAAACCACTGTACGAACTGTTGTACAGACTGATGCCTTAGTTTTTGTGCTATTGTATGACCTCACTGCTTCGATATTCATGCAACCTCTTCCTACCTTGAAAATCGTGCCCTCCTTGCTACTATACGGATTTGCTGAGTGTGCCTCTCGTTCACCTTCTCAAGCTCTCTTTAGAAAATGTCTCCAACTCTCATTCTCTTCCTCTCTCAATCTGCTTATGAAAGAATGAATGACCTTTTCCCTCATTTTCCTCCTTTAACCTAACCCTAAGTGACTTTGGGGAATCCCTAAATCCAATGGCTGAAATAGCTTTAGATCTAGGGTTGAGATTAAATGCTCATTTAAATCTCACTTTCTATTTTTTAATTCACCCCACTTTAATAAAGACCTAATTAGTCATTTATTTCCAAAGTCACTTTTCCTTTCTAATTTTACATTGACTTTATTAAAGTCACTTTAAAATTAGACTCTATTAACTTTATCACTTAAAGTCACTTTTAAATTAGATTTGACTTTATGACTTTATAAATTCACTTTAGGAGAAAATTTAAATTCTTTTGGACACTTTTCCCTAGGCCAAAGATCAAAGCCTTAGGGAACCACCTGTCCTTTGGTAACCAAATTTCAACAACAGAAACATCCCTACTTACCTTTGCACCAACAGCCTAAGACAACAATAAATCCACACCAAATTATGTCCTAGACTTGCCCTTAAGCCTCCTCACTTCATTTCCCATATATGTCCTAGCCTCAGATTTTCGAAGACCTTCAAACTTGCAAAGGGAGGAGACGATGAAGACTTGAGTTCAATGATAAATTGGTGAGAAATTTTTTTAAAACCCATACATAATTATTTATACTACATTAATATATGGTGTTTGTAAGCAAGAAAGCATTGCATAAGCGAGAACGATTCTTGAAGCATTGAGTAATGATGGTCTTACTCCAAATACTCGTATTTGGAATATATTAATGGAAAGTATTTCCAAGAAACCGAATACATACATGCCTCCTGAACTAATTGATGGGAATTTTAAGAAAGGATATATATGACCAAATTTCAAGCTATGGGCTGAAATGGAAGAAAAAATACATTTTCCTGATGTCACTATCTACCCTGCTTTCATCAATGGGCTTTGCAAGAAAAGAAACGTGTAGGAGGCCCATATACGCTTCATGGAAATTAAAAAGATAAGCACATTTTCCCTAACAATTTCACTTACAATAAGCACATTTTCCCTAGAAATTTCACTTATAATAAGCACATTTTCCTTAACAATTTCACCTGAAATTCGTTGATTGGTGGACAATTTGACGTGTTCAGAGTAGTAATGCCCTTAAAATCATGGAATTTCAATGACCAAGATACCTAGTTATCGAAACGCCAGAGTACATGAGATTTAAAGAAATATTGTTTTCACTGAGGAGAGCTTTAATAGAGGTGAGGTTCTCTGAGGGCTTTATGAGCAACAAACTACTTTCCTAAGGATTTTTAGTGCCATACAAAGTTCCCTGTACGCGTCATTGATTGGGTATATTATCACAGGTATCAAAATTTATTTCTATGGATAGAGAGCCGTCTATAATGTAATCAAACCTGGTGGGGACACTCACTTGACCCTCAAAGTAGATATGGTTGAAATCAATCTATGAAAACTTCTAATGTTTATTAATCAGATAACTTTTTAGCTTATTGTTATTTTAGTTTATGGTAGACTAAGACCACTAATATTGTATCACATTCTCAAAGCTCTTCACATAAATGATATCTTGGTAGAGTTTGTTCAAATAAGAGATACTATCGGTTTTAGGACTAGCTATGTGGTTTTACTTAGCTTAATATTAGCCGTATTATTCCAAATGTTTTAGTTCATTCATGTTAGTATTTGGAGATGGTTGTAAATTTATATGTAGTTTATCAAGCATTCTTTTCTATTAAATTTATTTTAATACAGAATTTGGCCACATTATTCATAATTGATTGCTGGAAAGTATTGATGGACAATCTAAAGATAGATTGTCCCCATATTTAAGTAACCCTATGTTAGTGAAATGAATAACCCTATGCTTAGTCTTTATTATAGCCATCGTCCTTCACCAGATGATGCATGAATATGCATATGTTGACAATCTCCTCTAAAATTCCATTATATCTTCATTATCAATATGAAAGGTTGAAGACTTGATCCCAAAAAGAATCAATCCTATTTTTGGTGAATAACAACCCAATGAAGAAGAATCACAAGAAATAGGGCGAATCTTGAAAATTATTTTTCCAAAAAATCTAAAAAGAATCTATTTTTCCCAATAATGACATCTGAGGAATTGAAATAGGTGGGCAACCTTAAAGACATTGATCTCATCCTTCAATAATTTTCTGCAATACTCACATCCATTATCCATTTGACTAATTATTTTTAGATACTTAGGGAAAATATTTCTTGGTCGTCATCTCCTTGACCTGATATATCAAGGGATCTAATGCTTCCTTTTAGAGAATGTCAGTAAAATTCTCATATGTTTGCGTCTGAACAAGTTAGACACTGGAGTCTCTATTCTGCTCCATTGTTATGATGGTGCTGCAATGGAGTAGGAATGTTTGGTGCCTTGGTTTCATACTGCTGCTTATTTCTATTCATGTGAAGGTAATCAAATCCTAAAACTTCAGCAACCTCTTCTGTCTATTTTATTTCAGTTTCCAAATTACAGGATTGAATAATGCAACCCCAGGATGAGCTGATCGAAGGCTTGTCTTTATTGAAATGAATCGGGAGGGAGAAGGAAGACAACAACATTTTGTGTTGATTCATGGACTTGGCCATGGAGCATGGTGTTGGTATAAGGTTGTAACTTTGCTTAAGTAGAGGGGTTACAAAGTGGTTGCCCTGGATCTCACTTCCAATGGGATAAACAGGGAAACCTCTACAGATCAAGTCAATTCAATTGCACACTATGCAGAGCCACTGCTAGATTATATCAGCAACCTAGACAATGATGAGAAGGTACTTGGACTCTCTCGAATATAAATTTTCATTTTAAGGTTTGAGAACAGTGAATATAAGACCAAAGTGAAGGCAGAACTATGTCCAAGAGAGTTATGCATATTAGAAGTTTTCAGAATGATTCTCTTTATTGTTCCTTTGGAGTCCCTACTTTAATACATATGGCCTCCCAAAATTAGGCAACAATGATTTGATATCTTTTTGGAATTTATTTCACACTTTAAGTTGAGAAATATGAGGGTTAAAACCTAGTCCACTTTATTAATTACCCATGTCGGCTTGGGAATTTTCAGAATGGTCTCTAAAGATGTTCTCATTACATTGTTTTCATATTTGGAAAAACAATATGCTCAACCTTTTGTTATGTGATGGATGGAATTTCAGTTGATTATCACAGGGGGTACTGATAGCAAGGAGGCTAATTCAAGAATGCCATGTTACTAGGAAAAATGACCCATTCAGACTTGCCAGACATAAAGAGAATGTGGCCAACTAAAAATTGAGTTGGCCTTTGAGGCCTGGCTTAGACTAGCTCAAAACCAAAAATTGAATGACATTCTGATTTTCACTGGTTCCGCAGAGGTATTACTGGGTTAGGATAACCAACACTTCAAGGTCAGGTGAGACCTGAAGACCTTTGCAGACTTGGAAATGGGCTAAAAGAGTTGGTACTTACCTCTTAGAAGTGTTGTATAGATGACCTTAGATAAGGTCTTTCAGACTTGGCTCATTAGGTTGTAAGAATAGTTGAAACCTTCTATTATACATAAAATGGATTTTTAAGAGCACTGGTCTTGATTCCCAAGTCCAGACATTAGTACCCAGGTCCTTGAAAAATGGAAAGGTATTCCGCATGCTCTGATCATATTCCAGGGATGTTTTTATTGCTTCTGAGTAGGACCCTGTAATATTCCTAATTAGCCCAAGCTAATAGGAATATTCAATTTTTTTTTTCTTTCATGCTTATGAATAAAATTGTAAATGAGGACCAATAATAACTCCTAAACATCAAAATAAATCAATTCTCAATATGAAACAAGCTAAAATATGAGCTATCTTCATAAACACACTTAAATGTGAAAGAGGCTGGATCAATTGACTGCGTCAACAGGACCAAATTCACAACGCTGTCTACATGCAATGTATCTCCTAAAGGCACAATGCAGTTCATGTTGGAGGCCACTCATGTGAATGAAGCTAAATCATCAAGGTGGTTTAGGGTTTGACAAGATTTCCATATTATAAAAGGAAGAGGAGGACACCAAGGAGGGGGTTGATCATTTGATATTGCTGAAGGTATTGTCTATTTAGACATCCCTCATTCTCTAGCTGTTTAACTGAGAATAGTGTTGTTTAGCACTTGGGTGTTCTTGGTCGGGAATCCCACCTCTTCCATTGAGGAGCTCTTGGAGGGGACTTGTTCTATCTTGACCACTATCAAGATTTGATTCCAAGCTTCTACTTCCATATGCAACATATATCTAGTGAGGGTTTGGTTGATTTTGTAAGTTGCAGCAGTGGAGGTTAGATCTACTGAGATCTAAGCCAATCTAGTGCCTCTTCTCAGTGAGTGAGTATTTTATCCTCCTGGAAGACTGTATTGGATCATTAGGGCTTCATTTTGATATCAAGGCATTAGGCATACTTAGTAATGAAGCTAACAACATAGTTTCTCTCCCATAACTACATTATCTGCAAGAGGGAAGTTGCAGGGTGTTTGAGAAACGTTTTGGAGGAGTGATCTCTAGTGTTGAGGAATTTTCCTTACACTATGGAGATCCATGGATTGGAAAATCAATCTATGTTATTTCAGATCTGATATACATGTACATCATATGATTCATATTTTTCTGAATATTACTGCAGATCTGAAACTTAGATCTCAGATCTACTCACAGTTATTCATGTTTTTCTCAGATCCCCAAGGGGATTGTATTAAGGAGCCTATATAGTATATAGATCTGAAATATATCTATCATTTTGTGTACAGATCTGCTCTAGATCTGAGTTGTAACCTAATACATGGTTCAACAATGAAAATAACACTGTCAAGCTTATTCTTCCATTTCATGTTGTTGTAGCAGCTCATTTTGAGGCTTTAGTCTTGCACATTCTTTCTATTTCCGTTATACAATGTATAAGCTGCATTGTAGATATATTTTCTTGATGTATAGATGAAATATTAACCTCCATGTTGGTCTCATTATTGTAATTTTATGCACTGCATTATTTCTAAAGCAGTCCTTTCATATAGATACAACCCCTCTCTTTGGGTGTTTTTTAGCTAGACTAGGTTGTGGGAGATCTATTTAACCCATATAGTTTGATTTTTTTTGCTCTCCTTTTAGATTTAGATCTTATATGAGCTGATCTAAGGGATCCAGAAGCTAAAAAATCAGTTTAGTGCACTGAATTCTTAGGAGTGCGTTATTTCAGTAGGCTTGCTGTGAGATTCTGATTTTGGGATATTACAGTGGTATCAAAGCATATTTATTGGAAAAACATGTGCATCCTTTGGGTCAATATGATTTCATAAAAATATGAGCCTCTTAATGATGGAGAAAAGAGGTATCAAAGAAGAATATTGAAGAAATATTACACATAAGACAAAGAGGAGAAGGGTGAAAACCCTTTATCTGGAAGAATTGGAAGAGAAGAGTTTTCTGAGACTCTCTCTCGATCCGTGCATGAACTGAGGGAAGAAATTAGGGGAATGAGAAGGGGAATACATGAAAATACCTCAAGGATTTTTTCTCATGAAGAAAGCCCTAGTACTTCTTATGCTGTGTGTGAGCATTCAGCCACACAATCTGATCTGCAACACTGTAACATGCATACTTTCTTGTTAAGAGAAAGAGGAGAAGGAGGAGCACCAAAGAAGGGAATACTTGGTGAGTATCTCCAAGGGCATGAATCTCAGCCAAAGAGATTCAAAGAAAATCTTAGTTTCCTAGAGTTCTATTAGCTTGAATAAGAAAGGAGATTATGTAGCTATAATATAAGAAGAGGGTGCATGAAACCCATTTGGGGTAGATTTTATCTGCCTAATTTTGATGGGTCACCTGAGAGATCAGCCCAGTCTTGGGTAAGGAAGCTTGACACACATTTCTAGTTGCACCAAGTATCAGAATAAGAAGCCTTGAGAGTAGCAAAACTGCATCTTCAAGGTAAGGCTTATGCCTGGTGGCTCTTTGAGTAATTTCCCTTGAAACATGTCAACATTTCTTCTTATGCAAAGTTTACTAGGGGACTAGTAAAAATATTTGATGAACTATCTAAAACTTCTTTGAGGAAGAAAATCAAGCCAAAGAAGTCTAAATATTTGCATGAGTTGGAAGGATCCATAGATCCAACTCCACTTCTAAACATGGCTGAAAGGGTTGAAGATCAGTTGCATATTTTCCCATGGGTAGAAGCCCCACTTTAGTATGAAGTCTTTCATCAAGGAGAAGACATGAGGGTTCCTTCTTTGAGAGAACACGAAAAAGGGTCTCTTAATGATGAGGCACTCACCTATGATGGAAAGGAAGGAAATAAAGAACAAAGAATATCTTCCAGCGTAGTTATAGCAGGAGGAGATCTACTTATGTTAAGAGATGGAGATGAAGCAGTGGTTTCCATTGGAGGGGCTCTTGCATCTTTTCAATAAGTTCCAAAAGATCTTCCCTATGGGGGACATGAGCAGCATGTGTCTATGCTAATAGACAAAGAGACAGAACAAAGGAAGGGTCACAATGCTAGCATAGCAAGAGATGATCCATTGGTGCATAAAGAAGATAAAGGAGCAGATGCTCCAATCAAAAGCACTCTTTCATCTTCAAGAGTGACACCATCTTATTATTGGAATTCCACACAAAAATCAGGGATAAAATTTCACTGTGGAAGTGAGGAGATGTTGATCCCATCTGATAAGCATGGGAGAATGAACCATGAGACGTCATTTTCTTGTGGAAAACCACTTGGGAGACCGCCTAATTCAGATTGGGTGAAATGTGTCTCACATTCTAATGCTCCACTCATGAATCCAATAAGGGTTGGAGCACTAGAAGATAGAGCTACAGTGTTGGGAGGCTTGGGTAAGCTCAAGAATAAGGGAGATCTTGTTCCCTTATCATCACCACCCATTCTCATATATGGATCTGTGTCGTCGGAGGAGAAAAATGGAAGGATCAACATTCCAACACACACCTTTAACATAGGAGATGTCAAGGAGGAGATCAGCCACATGAAAGATATTTTCGTTGATGCATCATCTGCACTGTCATTGTTGAGCAGTCTAGATCTGTATTGGAAATCCCAAATTCTAGTGGATTATTCCAAGGATCTGCACATGTGTATGATACTTGATGACCAACTACATGAAAAGGGCTATTCATTCCAAGAAGAGATCATCTATCATCATGGTAGAGTCTTCTTGTCTAGAGCCTCCAAGCTCAAGTAGAAGATACTACAAAGAGCTTACAAAGAGTTATGTTTCAGCCATATATATTCCATGAAGATCTACAACATCATCATGAGGAGCTTCAATTGGAAAAGCTTGGAAGAAGAAATGTATTAGAATTTTCAAAGATGTATGAAGTATGTGGGGTTGGGGCAGCAACATGACTCCATAAAGGGGTTATTTCAGCCATCCTTTCCTTCTTTGGGAAGAGGAGGAAGGTCCATGCCCAACTCCATGTGTATGAGAGGTATTGATGGTGAGGAATCTAATTATGTAAGTCAAGTTTTATTTTCTGATTATACATATTCTTTGACCATGTTTATGTAGACCATGGCTCCAAGGAGGAGTGATATATCATGTAAATTTCATGGCAGATAGTGGGCCACTCAAATTTCTAAATTTGGCCACTCCCTTGATGAACAAAGGGATATTCTTTATCATGATGGGTGCTTCCCTAAGGCACCAAACTTATCTCACACTTTCAGCGAAAGTGAGATGACATGGGAAAAAAGTAAGTGGTGGGAATACCACCACTTTCCACATCTTGATTTGATGTAGGAAGGAGATGCCCTACGCTGGTACCATATGTTGGATTATGACCCACCTCCTCTTGTTCAAATTTCTATTTATGAATTTATAATTTTGCTTCCATACCTTGATGATGTACTTGTCCTAATTTGGGATTGTATGGAAGTAGAATGGGAGGCATGTGTGTACCACACGATATGAAGACTATCTATGCATACCTTGATACATATTTCAGGGAAAGCATGGATTCATCCATGTTTGTTTTAGTGGGATTCTTGACTCTTTGTGGGATGGACTATGTACATCTCATAATGATTTTGGAGGAAAAATTCTTGGAAGGTTGGATTGGTGTACACTCAGCTCATAGAAGGGGCTTATCATTTGATTGCGTCACCAAAGGTGGAGAGAAAAAAATTCAACACTCACCTTATCAGTTGCTTGAGGTCAAGCAAAATTTTGGAGGGGAGGACTGTAATATTCCTAATTAGCCCAAGCTAATAGGAATATTCAATTTTGTTTTGTTTTTCATGCTTATGAGTAAAATTTTAAAGGAGGACCAATAATAACTCCTAAACATCAAAATAAATCAATGCTCAATATGAAAAAAGCTAAAATTTGAGCTATATTCATCAACACACTTAAGTGTGAAAGAGGCTGGATCAATTGGATGGGTCAACAGGATAAAATCCACAGTGATATCTACATGAAATGTATCTCCTAAAGGCACAACACATTTCATGTTGGAGGCCACTCATGTGAATGAAGCTAAATCATCAAGGTGTTTTAGGGTTTGACAATATTTCCATATTATAAAAGGAAGAGGAGGACACCAAGGAGGGGGTTGATCATTTGATATTGCTGAAGGTATTGTCTGTTTAGACATCCCTCATTCTCTAGCTGTTTAGATGAGAATAGTGTTGTTTAGCCCTTGGGTGTTGCTGGTCGGGAATCCCATCCCTTCCATTGAGGAGCTCTTGGAGGGGACTTGTTCTATCTTGACCATTATCAGGCTTTAAGGCCAAGCTTCTACTTCCAACTGCAATGCAGATCTAGTGAGGGTTTGGTTTCTTTTGTAAGCTGCAGCAGTGGAGGTTAGATCTACTCAGATCTAAACCAATCTAGTGCCTCTTCTCAGTGAGTGAGTCTTTTATCCTCCTAGAAGAGTGTATTGGATCATTAGGGTTGCATTTTTATATCAAGGCATCAGGCCTACTTGGTACTGAAGCTAACAATGCAGTTTCTCTCCCATAACTGCGTTATCTATAAGAGGGAAGTTGCAGGGTGTTTGAGCAACGTTTTGGAGGAGTGATCTCTAGTGTTGAGGAATTTTCCTTACACTATGGAGATCCATGGATTGGCCAACCAATATATGTTAGTTCAGATTTGATCTACATGTACATCATATGATTTAGAGTTTTCTAAATATTACTGCAGATCTGCAACTTAGATCTCAGATATACTCATAGTTATTCATGTTTTGCTCAGATCCCCAAGGGGATTGTATTAAGAAGCCTATCTAGTATACATATCTAAAATAGATCTATCATTTTGTGTACAGATATTCTCTAGATCTGAGCTGTAACCTAATGCATTCTTCAACAATGAAAATAATTTTTTCAAGCTTATTCTGCCATTTCATGTTGTTGTAGCAGCTTGTTTTGAGGCTTTGGTATTGCACATTCTTTCTATTTTTTTATACATTGTATAAGCTGCATTGTAGACCTATTTTGCTGATGTATAGCTGAAAGATGAACCTCCATGTTGGTCTCTTTGTAATTTGATGCACTGTGTTATTTATGAAGAAGTTATTGCATATAGCTGCAGCCCCTCTCTTTGGGTGTTTTTAAGCTAGATTAGGTTGTGGGAGATCTGTTTAACCCACCTAGTTTGATTTTTTTTTTCTCTCCTTTCGGATTTAGATCTTAGATTAGATGATATAAGGGATCCAAGAGCTGAAAACTCATTTTAGTGCACTAAATTCTTAGGAGTGCGTTATTTCAGCAGGCTTGCTATGAGATTCCCATTTTGGGATATTACAAACCCAAACATATGATTTCCACCAGCAAACAACATGATTATAAATGAAAAAAAATGCTACAAACCATCTTCCCATGACAACTCTTTTGGCCAAATCAATGGCCTCCTTCCTCTCCATCATCTTAACCACTACAACGAAGAAGGAAAAAAAATCTTATAGGGAGGAAGTCCATTATTATAGTGACATGTGTTCATTTCTCAATGATATTGTTGAGTTTTCACTTACATATTGAACTATGATTTGAAAAGTAAAGGCTTGCTAGAGCAGATGAGGAGACCCAACTTTCATTTTTGGAGAGTTGGATAAAGAGCCATCTGGAAGATGGAAGCAAGATATTGAGAAAACCAGTTTTGTTTGTAGAGTTTGGGAATTCTTACAAAAATCTAAGATTTCACATGGGTGAGAGAGACGATTTACTTGGCGTGTTTATAAGCATGTATATGCATCTTGTTAGATGGAGAGGAGCAGGTAGGGGAGCCATGTTCTGGTATCTCATGGCAGAAGGAATGAGCTCATATGAAGATGGGTATGAGATTTTTTTGTGTAAGAATCCATCCACAACAGCTCTGGTTTTGGGTCAGTCTCATAAGTTGGCTGAGCTTACTCATTTTTTTACCAGGATGTATAAATATAAGAATAGGAGGCAGCCTGGCGTAACACACTATTGGTTCTTGAATTTATCAAATCGCTAACCTAAAAATAGATATTCTTGAATTGCTCAAAGTGCTAGCCTAAAAATAGATATAATAGAGAGTTACAAACTACAGTGGATTCACCTTCACAAGAATTAGTTGACAGTATTTCTCAATAAATTTCAAACTCTTACTCTCTATTTTATTACGCATGCTAGCAGGAAAGGGGAATTTAGTGTGGTTTTTATCCTGGTGCAACACATGAAGCCAGAGTATCTCTCTATCCATCCACAAAAATACGTAAACATGTTTAATATATACAACCAATGTTTATATGATTTGAAGATACAAGGATGATGGCTGGTTGCAACATAACGAGTTCATTGTCGATGTTTTATTGAAGAAGACGATGAGTATTGATGTGCAACAAAGGAATGGCTCATTCACTGCAAAAATGGATCTTTTGTAGACTAAATCCTTGGCACTGGCAGTAAAGAATATTAGTGTTGAGCTTCCATTATGATTGTTGGCTTGGTAGTGGAAAATTATAATGTGACAACCTCCGATTCCCTTACCATTAACCTCCTTTAATGCTGCAACAACCTAGACTATGAAAACAACCTAGACTCCAGTTAATGATGCAAGTTGCAACAACCTAGACTCAGGGTAATGCTACAAGTTGCAACAACCTAGACTCAGGTCAATGCTGCAACAACCTAGCCTACCTTAGGCCTAGAATTTAGAGTCTATAAGTGTAACGTGACACTTCAGACTTCAGGTAGAGAAAAAAGAAACTTGAAATGCACATTTCAGTTTGGACTCCGCAGTTGGGAAAATTGGTAATATATTATAGATAAAGCCAAAAATTTTAGAAATTCTCAATGGACTGACAACCCTTCCTAGAGCATTTTATAATATTCGTTTAAAAAAAAACCTGTAAAAATAATTTATTTATTTATTTTTTAACTCATAAATTTCGTTGAGTAATTCTTTGATGTGCCAAAGGCCTCTCGATGGGCTCTAATGTGTTCAATTTTGAACACTGATCCTTAGGTGCTCGAGAATAAATAATAGGATACTCAGCTAGATAAGCAAGTCTAATTTACAAAATCTCACCCAGAATCTCGCTCGAATCTACTAGTATCATTTCCATGATTTAAATAATGAATGGAGGAGTCTTAATACTCCCAATCACTTAACATAAAAGTGACTAAGGTGGCCAAAGGATAATATCCCGTGACTCTCATCATCATGCCATTTGTGCTTAGGTCTAATTGGGAAAACACATATCTTTTCTTATAACTAAGTCAACATGGTAGTCATTGCAAGCTATGGGCTATGGTCACTACCCTAGTATTGAAAGGAATATAGGATGTTCTGTGTTCACCTTAATTGCACATATGTCAATGCATATGCATATTTCAAATTTTAAGCTCGTAGGGTTGTAACTATTTAATAGGAAAACATTTTTCTATTCTGAGCATCATTTCCCCATGGAATGTTTTCTGTATCTTCAGGAATTCATGTTTTATTGGAACAGTTCATCCACAATTTTAATTTCTTTCTGCTTTCAAATATTGTTAAATATTTTTATTCTTGAATGTTTTAATTATATGACTATTGCAGCTGCTTTATTGTGCTAAGGGGAGTATATACAAGTATGGATCCATGGAACGAAGAAATAGAAATCAGCAATCTTATCTTATATGTAGAATTTTTTATTTCAAATCATCTAGTGTTGTGTTCACTATTAATTTGAAAAGGGCCATTCAATGGGCAACTGAAACAAATCTGACTTTTACTGATAATGTATTAACAAATTTATTAAATAAAAACAGGTGGTCAATTTTATGCACTCTTGAATAGATTGAAAAAACTGATTGGCATTGCCTGAAGTTGAAAATAGTTAGGTGGATTAGTGCAGAGCATAAGAACATATTGAGTTTAATGGCACAACTGACACCATGGAGGAAGCTTTGGAACAAGTGGAGTATATGGTGGCTGAGAAAAAGGTCACAACACTGTATATGCATTTGGAAAAGACCCCTATGCAATGGTGGTTAAGCACATAAAATCACGTTGCATTCATGGCATGATATGATAGAGGCACTAAATGATAAAGTCCTACCAAAAATTGGGGCTTCACTAGCTAATGACATTTTGGAATGTAGTTATGTCAACCAAATGCTACAATTCGATGATACTTCAAATCCAATGGGCCACATGTATTACTACAAAGTCATTAAGATATATAGGAGGTTCCTAATTAAATATGGGTTCATAATTTTATGCACACCTTAGAGCCATTTCCAAAGAAGTGATATTCTGAGGTAAAAATGTAGTGGCAGAAAAATAGCTAGGTTGAATTATGAGAAAGGTTCTACAACACTTTATATAAATCTACAAGGAGGAGGAACATATTTCAAGGATGATAGAGTGCATTTGGTGTTTCCCATTTATGGACCATCGACAAATTTTAATAATATGTTCTGCAAAGGAGTACCCCTTAGAGGAACTTTGACATCTGTGGTATAAAGAAACCTATTCCCTTTTGAAACTATTGATAATGTGATAGGTGGAATTTCTCTAGAAATGAGAAGTATTGGTCTCCTTATTGTTATGTCAATTGTTGATAGTGTATAGGAAGGTGGTGGAAATAATGGAGAATAAGATATATCTGCATTCTATTTAAAGGATCATTTTTCAGCAAGGAATGTGTTGTAGTGTAATGAAATCTGCATGTAAGGATCATTTTATTGTCAACCCTCCAATGCTTGGTCTAATTATATCTATGGGAGAGTGAATGAGGAACACCTAAAGGAACACAAACATAAGATTTGATAGAAAATCCATTCGATTACCAAGCCACTGATAGGCAGCAACATTGTGGAGAGTAGATCTAGTATACGTATCTATTAATTCAACAGGGATAATTCTTTCTATAGATTTTGGAAGTATTTATATTTTTGTAGCTTTCTTAAGTATACATATTTAACTATATCTTGCACGCATATCAATCAACTCAAGAATTCTCAAAGGTTACAAGTGTGGAATGAATTCTCCCCACTATCAAAGGCACTCCTATAAGCATACATGTACCAAAAGTAGAAATAGAGACAAATGTGGGTGCAATAGAGGAAAAAAATGTTGTGATAGTTGATGCATAAACATGTTTTTTTAGCCAACTACATTGTTCTTGCTTCAAAATTTATAGCTTCCAAAGAAATCTTGTCTCTCAAGCCTGCAAATCGAGTTTGATAAAAACCAATGGAACAAATGAACATTTACTTTAGCATTGACTTCACATGTTCAGATCACTAATCTACATTTCAATGTAGTCTCAAAAGTATTCTTAGGGACATCATTCATCAATTTCCACACATGTTTGTTTGCACCATTCATCCTTACAGGGGTATTTCTTGTTGGTTCACCATTTCTATGGAAAATCCCCCATGCCTTTCCATGACAAAAATCTCTTTTGAGCTTGATGCTTATGATTTTTTAGAAATTCTTGTGTTGCCAATAGATTTTATCCAACTTGGATCCAATTTCCCAATCGGGGAGGGGCTTGGCAACATAAAACATTGTCTTCTTATTCTTCCTATTTTTCTTGACCACTGCACCTTCCCCTACAGCGGGCTTAGCGGCAGAAACGCGGAAACCTCTCTGCAGAACTCTACATGCCCACATCAACGATGTTTTTCTTTCCATACCTTCGATGTCCCCTGACACACATAATGTCCCTTCCTCCCATTCAATCATGCCTGGCGCTTCTCAAAATGATATGCCACGAGTAAAACCCCTTAAAACCCTCTATAGATTACTTTTTTTGTCATACGCTTTTGTTGATATATGAAACCTTTCAAGCAACAGTCATTTTATTTTTCCTCTTTACCAAAAAGTAGAGAACCAACGCTCTTGGTGGCAATAACACTCCTCCTATGGAGGCACATCTACTCCTTTAGTGAATTCAATCTCTTAACTGATTTCATTAGATACGCAAAATGGATTCAATCTCTCAAACACTATAATTTTGGCACCTGATATTTTATATGAATAGACAATACCTTTTATGTTAAACAAATACTGAGCTATTTAGATGCCCAGGAATGGGACAGGGAAGGAATTGGATACCACATATGTCTAGGAACGGGATGGGGAAGGAATTGGATACCAAGTAAAATATATGTGATTAAAAATAATCCAAACAGAGGACTACATTGGTCATTATCTAGAGAGGGCATTAAGCCATTCCAAAAAAATATCCCTTGCTCTCTTGTTTTACATATGAGTAATGAGAAGCACCATTAGCATTGGGAAGGAGGGAAATTGTTAGATTTATACCAGATGGTATCACAAATACAAGAACTTTTGGTGCTTGCTGGAAGAGCAATATATTCACTCCGTTGTTAAAAAATTCATGTGTGATACTAGTGTATTTGATCAATTTCTCTCAGACCAAAGAAGCTCAAAAGCCCAAAAATATTTATGTGCAGTTGGTCTAATAACCATGCCGATGCCCATTTAATACCTATAACAAGCCCTGAACCTAAAGTTGTTGGCATCACAAAATATTTAAATACTGATGGACAACATAAAGGTACATGTTATGGGAATAATCCTTGTAAAGAGCACAAAGACAATTAAAGATGCATTGAAGTCTTTTTATAACAATGAGTTGGGAAAAGAAAAATGGCTTGAAAGACAAGTTTCTACTGACATTGACTCTCCTCAAAGGGGAGGGATTTTTTCACATCATTCAAGTATAATGGTAGCATAAAATAAACATTCTCAGAAGTAAATAAGTTAAGGGTAGGCTGACCTGCGTATAATCATAAGCCAATTTGTTTGATGTCAACTAGAACATGGAAACCTAGAAGAGAACATCCAATCAAATGTTACCCTTTGATATTCATGGGTAATCTATCAATTCATCTCAGTCGGTCCTCCTATATAATTTGTAATTCTTGCTTATGCATGTACAAATGAGTGTTGCCTCACAAGTTGCTGCATGCTAGTCAACGATGTGCATCCTTTAGAAGAATTGCAAACTAAAAATGTTTTCCGGGTGTTGAGAAATTATGGACAAGTTTCCCATCCCCCATCATCCCATATTTCCATTGTTTGATAAGGTACATAAATATGGATATTGCTGTGAGTTTGCTAAGGAAGGAAAGAAAGAACTATAGAGGCAATTCCTTTCTCATCAACAATCAAACAGGAGTGGAAGTGAATTTAATGGGTCAAAAGCAGAATTATAACACCTGGAGGAAATTAATTCGAGGTGGCATTTATGGCATTGTCCTTGTTGCAGTAAATCTATCAACTAATCACATCTCTAGGTTGATCAAAACATGTTGAAGGTATTGAAGGAGGTTGGTGAAAGTGTTTCATATTTGCAGATAGATCTTGGCAGGCTTTAGTTATAGGCCTTTCCCCATATTTATTATGTTAAAGATCACATGAATATTTGATCCGGATTTATGTAGGAACACAACAGAATACATAAATAACCATAAAAATAGAGATGAAGCAAAAATAATGCGTCATTTCATTAATATCAAATAACAGAAATATGCTTATAGACATAATGGAAATAAAATAGCTAGGGTGCTAGTAACGAATCTCTGAGGAGAGATGTGGTGGCTACAGACCTCTAAACTATGTTACAATGAGGCTTGAGGGCCTATTTATTATTGAGAAATAATGGAAAAATGAAAAGTCCAAAAACCTAACTCTAGGAGATGAAGTGCCAAAACTGTGGGCCCTCGTTTGGGTAAGTTGGTGTTTCAACTTCCCGGGGACATAACTTTGACATCTGATCTCCGTTTGACACACTCAATAGCTCATTAGAAAGATCTATCTGAGGAGTAAAACTTTAAATGTGAGAAACATCGGTCCATGGACCCATGTTGCTCCCTTTTTTACCAAAAAATGTCGTTTAGGGCCTCAAAACAACTCCAAAAGTTCAGGACCCGAAAAACTGCTAAAAATAGTAAGTTTTGATGCAACTTAAAAACTGAACGAGCTAATGGTAGGGGTTCAAATGGAATAGGTGGGTGGCCACCAATATCCACCTGGATCATTAAGGCCCCAAAACGACTCCGGTAGTGCAGGACTCGAAAACCTGCTAAAAGTAGTAAGTGGTGCTAAATGTGAAAAGCAGCAAGCATTAATAGTGTGGGTCCAAATGGAATAGGTGGGTGGCCACCGATATCCGCCTGGATAAATATTAGGAAGAATCGAATGAAGATTTATTGACAATGACATGATGGATTTATTTTGTATATCACATGGATTCAGAAGTGAAAGAAAACTTTATTTGAAGCTGGGCTAGAGATGTTGACCAATGTGCCTATTATGCATGGCCACAAGCATTTGGTCTCGTCCTTCATACTGCTAGTAGAAAGAGTTTGGAATGCGAGTCTGTAAAAAGGCTGAAATCATAGGTATATAGTGTGGTGAATAAGGTACGAAATCAATTCTTCCAACGTCAACATTGGATGCATATTAGCACATACAAGCTTTAAAGATTGATTTTTATAAATAATTTTGTCCCCAACAATTAAAGCACTACCATCTGTGACAATACAACACCATTTTGCAAGAAGGATGAGAATAGTCCTTGTAGTATTTGAGGATGAATACATGTCATTTATTGAACCTATGGATTAAGCATCGCCTGCCTCCCATGCCACAAACAAATCTAGATAATTTTCAAAAATGTAATTGCAATAACATCTGCAACAATATTGTGTTCTCTAAGTAAGACGTAGAGGAAAATTTCTAGAGCTAGTTGGAGAAGACATTTATGGTGTCACAGAGTTTGCAAAATTTATTGTGGGGATGGATAAACATATCATGTTGTAAAGCACATCCAAGGTTGTAACCTCTTGCTGAGATATTTCAATTGCAATGGATTAAAACTTGTGAATTTGAATTTTATAGATGGATGAATAACAGAGTTTGTTTCTAGAAGAGGGGGTGCTTATAATGGATTTATGTAAGAGTGGATTATATTTTTCATGTGTTCAGTAAGTAAAAGTTTGTGGAAAATATTATTGGATGAATCGGTGATTTGAAGCATGTAAATTATTATTATTATGATCTAATTTTAAGGTCACAACAAAGTGAGAAACCAAATTGTTGAATGAGACTTCCTTGTTTGTGGGACAAGAGCATGAGGTATTTCCACAACATTATGAATTTATGGAGCAACGGCCTGTATCATCTTACCCAAGAACTACGCAGTCTTTCATGGGGGCCAAGTCACCCTCTTCTTCAGTGGACCACGAGTGCCACCCTAGGGAGGAAAATTCTACTCATCTTTGGTAGCTTGGAGGATACCACACATTTCTATTTCAACTGGGATGCACGAAAGGAGTAGGAAAGGAAATTGTGGAGGATTTTCTAGCATTTTGGTGCCAACTCAGCCAACAATTAGAAGAGCTGGGGGGAAATTAGGCCAAAATTCTGAGGTTAACATTTGGCCAATTCCTTCATGGGTTTTTGTGGGTTATTTGAGAAGAACCCGAGGTTAATTTCCTGGAATTTTCTTGGAACCAAATCAGGCCCTAACAACCATTCTTCACAGTCATCAGTGCATTTTTTCACTAGGTCAGTGTAGAGATTGTTGGTGACAACCACATTGCATGTTAAAGTAGCCAATTTCATCACCTGGGCATTGTTAGGTTGCCTTAGGCAAGCCCAAGTGCATGCTTCTGATATTACCTTTGTAACCAACATTTATTTTAATAAAATGGCTCAACTCAACGCAATTAATGGAGATTTATTGGTATTTAATGTGTTGTAAATTATTGTGTGTTTTTTTTACTATGCTTGCTTTTCTTATCATTGTAAATTTCCATTAAGAATATTACAATGGTATTAAAGCATGATCTTGACCAGTTGTGGGGAAGCTAGCAAGATCATGAAGGTGTTAGATGTGCATGCACAATGATTGGTGAGCTTATATACACTCCAATGATGCAAAAAGGGGAAAGCACACAAGGGCTCTTGGAGGAGTTGATGAGGCAAAGCCAACAAATGGCTTGTGAAAGGGATTGAGGAGCTGGGGTTGTTTGGAATTAGATTGTGGGGAATTGTGGGGGATTTTCTAGAATTTTGGTGGAGCAACAAGCCCAACATCTGCTACAGGTTACAATTTTTGCTTGTGGAGGAGGGTCAACCATTTTGAGGTCAATTTTGGAGCGTCAAAATAGAGCAATCTCTTTCTAGGTTTTTCTGGGTTTTTGACAAGGATCTTAGAAATAATTTGGTAGAATTTTTTGGGCAGATTTGAGGGGTCAAACAGGGGTCCCAACTCAGCCAACAACTAGAGGAGATAAGGGGAAATTGGGCCAAACTTCTGAGGTCAACATTTGGATGATTCCTTCGTGGGTTTTTGTGGGTTATTGGAGGGGAGTCCGAGGTTAATTTCCCGAAATTTTCTGAGCACCAAAGGGGACCCTAACAACCATTTTTTGCAACCAACAATGCAAATTTTCACTGGGTTAGCAGAGAGATTGTTGGGGACAACCACATTGCATTTTAGAGTAGTCGATTTCATCACCTAGGCATTGTTAGCTTGCCTTGGGAAAGCCCAGGTCCATGTTTTTTTATCTTACCTTCGTACCGAACATTTATATTAATAGAATGGCTCAGTTCAACGCAGTTTATGGAGATTACTGGGTGTTTAATGTGTTGTAAATTTTGCGTGTTTGTTTTTTTACTATGCTTGATTTTCTTATCATTGTAAATTTCCATTAGGAATATTACAGAGAATGTAAACACAAGATCTGATAGAAAATCCATCAGAATACTAATCCATGCATTGGCCCCAACATTGTGGAGACTAGCTCTAGTATACATATCAATCAACTAGAGATTTCTCTCCATGAACCAAGACTCTTGGTCAAAACTTCTAATGGTGGCTGCTCCAAAGATTTATTCTCCAAAATTTTGTACGATTGGAGCTCTAGAAACTAATGACAACTGAGCCACTTCACTAGTTGATGGTATGCAATATTGATGATACCATAAACAATTTGAACCCATTGGTATAAACACAATGATACCAGCCAAGAAATCTAAGACATGATTGCAATGATCGCCAAAATTTGTATGAATGCAAAGGCCAAAGCTCCTAGTTGTGTATGAATCAATGTGTCCATTGCACTCTGATCAGTTGATGCATGATTCAGTATTCACCGAAATGGAGTTGCATCAAAGGACATTGGTGCACGAAATATACACCTATGCAGATTGCTGAAAAGTTGATTTCTAGTTTTAAGTCCAACCAGTGAAAGAAGCATAGAGCTCAGAAGAACGCACAAAGAGCTGCTTAATTTCAAAGCAACAGAAACAAGAATGAGAAGGGAGTTTCTAATAGGGGAGCTCTCATTTTATTTTGTAGGGGTTGCCCATGCCACCTAGTAGTTACTTATTATTTGTAGTTGAAATATCATTTGGGCCATTATTATTATAGTTATCAAAGTACCATTGTATGCAACAATAATGTAAGACCAATATACCTACACGTTTACCTTTCTTCCTCTACATCCACTCCTTCCCATAGATGAAACGTATTCACCTCTCTATAATTTGAGATGCACAGAGCCAAAATGGAGAAGAAATAGCTTTGCATACTCAAACAAGCAATATTAACAAGGGCTTACCCACTACACTACTACCCAACAAAACCAATGTTAAATATACAAGTGTCTGCTCCAAATTTATATTATGTTGGTTAAAAATATTTACTAAATGTAGAATATTTCCAGTGTTCTCTCAAGATCAGATTTAGAGATCCATGAAAGTGGTCCAACATTATCTGGCCAGACCCCTGTGTTAAACAAGTTGGTGCTCTACCAAGCCAATAGAACCCAACCCAGAGTTACATACGAGTAAATTGACATGGTTGGTTTCCTGTTCAAAATAATTGTTACCACATTTTCTATGCAGCTTCATGGAGAAAAACTGACAAAGCCTGGAAAGTTTTCTAATTTCAGATTGTTGTTGACAATCTGGTTGTTTGTGCTAAAAGGAAATGTAGCACATGTTATATTTCATTCCCTTTGTAATGTTATTATTTCCATTGTGTTTGTGTTTGTCCTAGAAGAAAATCTAATAGGTCCTAGTTTTCTTTTGGCATGCACCTTTGTTGTTGGAAATATGCTTGTCTTTCTACTAAAATTAAATATAGCACATGTTAGATTTCTTTCACCTTTTAATGTTGCTATTGAGAATGCCTTGTATCTACGATAGAAGAAAATCTAGCACAAAATAGATTTATTTTTTCCTTGCAATATTGCTTTTGGAAATATACTTATGTTTGCGCTACAAGTAAATCTAGCATGAGCTAGATTTCTTTAACCCTGCCATGTTGTTATGTGCTTATGTTTTTGCTATAGGAAAATTTATCATGGGTTAGATTTCCTTCACCTTGCAATGGTGTTATCGACAATATGCGCTTGCATATGCTAGAAGGAAATATATCACTCATTATATTTTTTTTATCTTACAATGTTGTTATTAGAAATGCACTTTCATTTATGATAGAATGAAATCTAGCATGTGTTAGATTTCTTTTGTTTGATAATGTTGTTGTTGGAAATAGGCTTGAGTTTTTGCAAAAATTAAATATAGCACATGCTATATTTTTTCGCCTTACAATGTTTTTTATGTGCTAGAAGGAAATTTAGCATGCGTCAGAATTCAATTTGTAAAATTTTTATTGACTATGTGTTTGTGTTTGAGCTAGAAGGAAATTTAGCATGTGCTAGATTTGTTTCACAATGCCATGTTGTGGTTGGAAATATGGTTGTTTGGGCTAGAAATAAATATGCTAGATTCCTTGACCTTGCAATGTTGTTATTGGAAATATGCATGTGACTATGTTAGAAGGAAATTTAGCACATGTTAGATTTCTTTTCTTACAATATTGTTATTGGAAATATGCTTTAGCTTGTGCTAGATGTAAACTTAGCATGTGGTAGATTTATTTAACACTACAATGTTGTTATATTCTTATGTGTGTGCTAGAAGGAAATCTAGCATGTGCTAGATTTGTTTCATCTTATAACATGCTTGTGTTGTGCTGTAATGAAATCTAGCACATGTTTGATTTCCTTTGCCCTATAATGTTTTTGTTCTCAACATGTGTGTTTTTGTGCTAGAAGTAAATCTAGCATGCACTAGAATTCTTTCACCTTATAATGTGCTTGTCTGCGTGTGTTTATGCTAGAAGGAAATCTTGCACATTATATTTCTTTCACCTTATAATTTTTTTTATTGACAATGCGCTTATGTTTGGGCTAGAAGGAAATCGAGCACACGTTATGTTTCCCTCACCTTGGAATGTGCTTGTGTTTGTGATAGAAATAAATCTATAGCATGCACTAGATTTCTTCAATCCTACAATGTTGTTATGTGCTAGAAGGAAATATAGCACATGTTAGATTTATTTCAATTTGAAACATGTTTGTGTTTGTGTTGGAAGAAAATTGATCACATGTTAGATTTCTTATACTCTAGAATGTTGTTGTTTGAAACATGCTTATATTTATAGTACAGATAAATCTAGCACTTTCTAAATTTCTTTCACTCTACAATGTTGCTATGTGCTTTTGTTTGCGCTAAAATAAAATCTAGCACATGTTAGATTTCTTTTGCATTGCAATGATGTTATTAGTAACATTTTTGAGTCTACGCTAAAAGGAAATCTGACATATGATAGATTTTTTTATCATGCATTGTTGTTGTTAGAAATATTAATATGTTTGTGTAAGAAGTAAATATAACACAAGCTAAATTTTTCTCACCCTAAAATGTTGTTATGTGATAATGTTTCCAGTAGAAGGAAATCTATTATGCATTAGATTTCTTTCACCTTGCAATGTGGTTCTATTTCTGATACGAAGAAATATAACCTGTGTTAGATTTGTTTTGCCCAACAATGTTGTTGTTGGCAATATGTTTTTGAATTTGTACTAGAAGGAAATCTAGTATGTATTATATTTTCTTTACAATTCCATCTTATTTTTGACAATATAGTTATTTATGTTAGAAGGAAATCTAAGGCCTTTCATTGTTTTTATTTGGAAATGTGTTTGTCTATGCTAGATGGAAATTTAGCACACTAGATTTTTTTTTCTTGCATTGTTGAAAATATGCTTGTGTTTGTGATAGAAGTAAATCTAACATATGATACATTTTTTTCACCTTGCAATTTTGTTATGTGCTTTTGTTTATGATAGAATGAAATATAGCACGCATTAGATTTATTTCACCTTACGATGTTATTATTGGCAATGTGATTTTGTTTGTGCTAGAAGAAAATATTGTGGGTGCTAGATTTCTGTTTCCTTACAATGAAGTTATTGGTAGTATCCCTGTGTTTATGCTAGAAGTAAATCCAACATGTACTAGGTTTATTTAACTATAAAATTTTTCTATTATCTTATGTTTGTACTGTAAGGATGTGTTGCATGTGCTAGATTTCCCTTTACCCTGCTGTAATGTTTTTGTTGGAAAGATGCTTAAGTCTGTGCTAGAAGTAAATCTAGCACACCTTAAATTTTTTTCACCTTGCAATGTTGACATGAGCTTTTATTTCTTCTAGAACGAAATGTGGCATGCTTCAAGTTCTATCACTTTCCAATGTTGTTATTGACAATGTGCTCATGCCTTTATTAGAAACAAATCTACCATGTGCTTCATTTAATTTTGTTCGCAATATTGTTGTTGGCAATGTGCTCGTGCTTTTTCTAGAAGTAATTCTACCACATGCTATATTTATTTTACTGTACAATGTTGTTATGTGTTTGTTTTTATGCTAAAATTAAATTTAACACGTGTTACATTTCTTTCACCTTGCAGCGTTTTTATTGACAATGTGCTTGTGTTTGAGATAGAGGGTAGTATAGAATGATTTTTTTCACAATGCAATGTTGTTGTTGGAAACATGCTTCTAGTTGTCCCATATTTCATTCTTAGTCTACATATTCCATACAAAGGGCCTTCTAATAATTTGAGGTTTTAACGTTTGTTATATTGTAACAACGATCTGCATAGGCATGGATTAAAAACTCATTGTCTTAAAAAAGTAAGGACAAATCTTGCAAGCATGGATATGTCCTAGGAAAGATTATTGTTGCAATGTTTTTTTTACAATGTGTTTGTGTTTGTGATAGAAGGAATTTCATCATGCACTAGATTTAATTTACAATGCAATGTTGTTGGCAATCTCTTGTATGTGATAGAAAAAATTATTCAATGTGTTTGTCTTTTTATGGTCTCTATAGCAAACTAAGAATATACATGACTATAAAAGATAAATTTTGTGTAAAAATGATGTTTTTGTAGTATATACTATTGTTGTTATTTATTCACAGTGTATTCTTGTCTTTTGGTAACGTGCTTATGCTTGTGCTAGAAGGAAAGCTAGCAGGTGTTAGCTTTTTTATAAACACAATTAAAAGAACATAATAAATTATTTAGGGGTGGCACCCTTTTTCTAATCAACGCCATGATAAGCTATTATTGTGATTTCTACACTTGTTATTGTTATTTTTCATTTTGTTGCACATACAATGATGCAAGTAGTGGTAGTATTTATAAATTCATTTTTTCTTCGATAATTTGAAACTATGATAATAGTTTCTTACTTTATTTTCAGAAATCGTGGACCCCGAAGCTAGTGGTAATTTAAGGAAATCATCCAAGGAAAAAGGAAGTTAACCAAATACAACAGCAAAATCTTTAAATGGTATGATGATTTTAAAATTATTTTGTACTTTGTTACAGTAGTTGCTAATAGTTGATTAATGAAGTTCATGTTATTCTTATTTTTTAAGAAAACTTGCATATGATTTGAGCTTCTTTGCTTTTGTGCATATGAATGAAATGAAATGTTATATAAGATGAATTCATATTGTTTTTTAATTCATTTAAAATTTTACTATTATAAATTCTTACAAATGTTTGCAGATGCTAAGAACTATGGTACAAACCGTGAAATTCTAAAAAGCTACTTTATATTCATTTTCAAATAATTTGACAAAATTCTAGTATGCAATTTACAAATTAATAAATTTTGATTTATTATTGAATAATCTCCTAATATTGCTATGAAAATTGAAATACACCATGTTAGTTGGATTTTCCACATTAAATATCCACTTTTACACAAAAACACATGCAAATAGCACTAGGAGTGGGTTTTTAATGTGATAACCCCATACTAACATGGGTATTTTTCTTTTCCTAACAATTTTAGCTAGGTGATTATTGTTGGTATTATTTAGTAAACTTGCATTACACATGTGCTCGTTTATTAGTGTATGAAAATGAAAATAATGTATTATAAGGTTGTTCAATAATATTTTGTATTTCATGCCTTCCATAATTTATTTATTTCTTTATTTTTTTTTCATAAGATGTGGAATCTCGTGTCCCTAAAATTCCAAGTAAAGGAGTGAAGAGAAAATGAAAAACAAGTGATACAAAAAATGTCTCCTTCAATTTGTATGGTTGTTTTATATTATATATATACTCTCTTATAATTTTGCTTTTCCTAACAATTTTAGCTAGGTGATTACTTTTGGTGTCATATAGTAAACTTGCATAACACATGTACTCCTTTATTATTGTGTATGTAAATGAAAATAGTGTATTATAAGGTTTAATAATATTTGGTATTTCATGCCTTCCATAATTTTTTTTTCGTAAGCTGTGGAATATCATGTCCCTGACATTCCATGTGAAGGAGTGAAGAAAAAACGAAAAACAAGTGATATACAAAATATATCTGCTTCAATTGGTATGGTTGTTTTATGTTTAATGTATAATCTCTTATAAATGGTTAGATTAGGTGGTATTGTAAATTTTAAAATAACATTACATGACACTATTTGAAATTTTAATTTAATTTTGATTTATGAAAATATTTTTTTTATTTTTGTATGCAGAATTGGTTGGCACCAAAGAAAGTGAAATGTTACAGTCATCATTTAAGAAAAAGAAAAAATCAACTCAAATGGCAGAATCAATAACACCTTCAACTTCTACCTTTGAAATGATTAAAAAATACAACACATCTAATAAATATGAGTTTTTGCATGATTTGTATGTCTAGATAGAAACTCCCATGAATATGTATCCTGATATGTACCTATTTGGATCCATAGATGGAAAATAACTTGAGATATTAGGAATAATTATTAATTTCTATGCTTACAATGAAAATGACATTGAATTTCAAGTAGAGGTGATTACAAAAAATGAAGTAAAATTAATTTCTTGTCAAGTTGAGTATACAAAGATTTTATTAAAGCTTCAAGTAATGATTCCTCAAATACGATACTACAACCAAGAACAAAATATTATATGGATGATTAAAGATGACTCATTATTTATATAATTGTTTAATGCTTTTATTCATTGTCACAATTTATAAAAATTTTTATGTTTATTATAGTGACAAGCAAGGAGAACAAAGACATTGATCAAATGCATGTGAAACAAAGCTATAATCAAGCAAATGATATCATATTAGGTAATTAATATGAACTTTGTTGTTTATTCTTTTTTTTGTTTTTTTATTCAATTAATCATTGTCACAATTTATTACATATTCATTGTACATTATAGAGACAAATAATAAGAACAAATACAATAATCAGAAGATTGAGAATCAAAATTATAATCAAGAACAAAATATAATATCAGGTACTTATAATTTGCCCACTTGTTTTCCTTATTATTTAATGATTTTTATTCATTTTCACAATTCCAACTATTTTATATGTTTAATGTAGAGACAAATAAAGAAAAAAAATGATGATGAGGTGCAAATTTACAATTATGAAGATAATCCCATATTAGGTGCTTGTATTTTTGTTTTTCTTATTATTCTTCACATTCTAATGCTTCTAATACCATAACATTGTATATGTTTACTATAGGAACAAATAAAAATAACAAAACTAACAATCAAAATAATTTTAAAAGTCTATGTGTGTGTGTATTTCTAGGTTTTGTGAATATTATGAAAGAAAATATTGTTTCATCTATAAATAGTCGAAAAAAAAGTCATGGTTGTTTCGGGAAAAAACACCCTAGAGGTTTGTTGGGTCAAAACCTCCACAGATCAGGGCATGCTATTCAGAAGGACTCACACACAACCACACTTAAATGCTAAAAACTAGATAACAACGATAGTAGAACTCACCCGTAGTCCTACGTTCGATGTGGATCCTGCGGGGTCCAAACCCCTAGCAACCCTTCTTCCTCTTCAACCTGGAAAACAAGAAAGAACATGCATGGAAACCTAGTTGTACAACATATATTTCTCCTAAATGTTAGTGTAATCAATGTGAAACATTATATAAACAATAATAAATGCTTAATAATCAATCTTTTCACATATGCAAATAGATGTTAACACATAAGTTCAGGAACAAGATGGTTCTTCATTATTGCGAACAGCATGTACAAAAATAAAAAGTGGAGAGATCACCTGAATCCTTCCACGATCTTTGAACAGACCGTCATCCGGATCCGTCCCGCCCTTGCCTCACTAAGATACTTTCAAGACTTGTGCACTCGAGATGGCATATAAATGGATGAACATCTCCAGGAAACAAGGGTTTCCTGTAAAAATCTGGGAAAGTGCAGGAGGCACGGGAATTCAGACATGAATTGGGATTCCAACAGAGTATAATGTCTATAAATTTCTCCCTACCTTAGGCCATGCACATGAGGGGCTTTTATACTCCCTCAAAGTAGTTTCAATCAGTTGGAAACAGTTGGCCATGTGCTGGGGTGGTTGAACTACTAGAGTAACCATCAACCCAGCCCGAAAATAGGGAATTTTTATATATATTTTTAATGATTTTAATGGCATACGCGGAAAAGTACTTGTGGACTCGCGTATACACGTGGAAAATTCTGGGCATACCCGTGTATGGGATTTTTAACACTGTTTTTTAATGAATTTTTTTCAAGTCCGTGGGAATGGGTGCCCAAGGCCATAGAGACAATCATGAATCACATGAGGGTGAAAAATGATGCTATAACAGATGCCCCCTAATATATGAGGTCAGAAGGGGTACATGATGGCCGAAATGTATTATGCACATAGAAAGAAATTCACAAGGACAGGAGAGGACTTCACCAGATTTCAGCCTGCAAAAAACCAATGAAAGAAAACAGAGAGTCAACTCATGCTGAGGCGGGCATAGCCATGCTCAGTCAAAAATACATCACATCGAAAGTACATAATAGATCCAAAATGTATACAAGTATAGCTGGAATGGAAGTACACAATGAATCATCTGAGCATGGCCCGGAAGTACAAGTCAGAATCAATGTCTAAGTATCACATATAGAAAGCTGATTAATGATGCTGAAACTGGATGTCTGATCATATAAGTAACTGAATCTCCAAGTACCAAATCATAAAAGGTGGACTAAATGGTACAATCACGCAACTCGAGAGCCAAAACATAGGATGCTACTGTACTGACACTGCAACATATAAGGGTGAACGACATCACTGGCAGAAACTGAATGGACTTTCAAAAGTGAACCGAGAAATGTTGATGCAACCCGAGGTCTTCACTGATCACTATGGCACAATTCTACACAATGGGAATAAATGAGCTGAATTCGACCATGTGAGAAATCATTGGATTACCGGTCAATAATGTAAACCATTAACCAACGCGAGACAACCCACCAATAATGAAAATTAGTGTCAAGGTGCCCCAGTACAATATAACAAGTGCGAATAAATGAGTTGAAGTTGAACACTTGAAAGAATCTACCAATCAGGAGGCAATGATGAATCCCCATTGTCGATAGCGAAGAGTTTTCCACTGATGACTGCAAACCCTAAGGTACTGACAAAAAGACTCTAGACCTTATTCCCAGAGCAATGAGTTGGAGTCGATGGGAAAAGATCTGCTGGAAGGAAGGCAGTAAGGCATCCCACATCATTCCAGCACGAGTGTAACCCGCAGGCCAATATTTGGAAGGAATCAGACGAAGTAGAGTGACAGAACCAAACCGAAGTACGTTTCTGACATGCATAAGATGAAGCTAGCACACAGAAGAAACCCTCTAAACCAACCAATAATGAAAGCTGACACAGAGGCGAGAAATCCACCAATAGGGTCAAATGGAAATCAAAGTACTGCACGAATCCCAAGTGTGATAATGTGTGCTAACGTCGAACATAGGGGAAACCACTCAGTCAAAGACCCATAATGATGATCAAATGCTGAGCACAAGGTCACCTATCAATTATAGAAATAGGGCCAGGGTACGGCTCTAACTTTTCTCTCAGAGCAATGTGTCGTAGTCGATAAGAGACAAACCTGCCAGCGAGATGTCAATGGAGACCTTCTCAAACTAGCACGAGAAGAAGACCAAAACATCTGATGTGATAGAACAAGATACTGACAAGACCGGGAAGGCTGACTAAATAATGAGTCAAGAGACATCGCAGAATGGTCGACTCTGGTTAGAATTCCCTTGAACAAAAGCACGACTCGTGATGACCATGGCAGTAAAAAGTGACACTGTATAAGTCTGTTATGCAAGAGGCAAAAACAAACTCTCCATATGATTGGAAGAGATAACCAACTAGGGGAGAACTGACCAGTGAAACAAGGAAAAGGCTAAACTTAGGTCAAAAATAAAACCATCCCAAATGGAGGAAAGATATAAGTGTATGTTCTTTGTTCAAGGGCGACAAACTCACACTATACTGCCATCAAATTATGAAGTTATATCCCGTTCCCGCTATTTGTGTTATATTTTATTTTTTTTGTCTTTTTCATATAATAAGCCTGAAAAAGAATAAAATAATTCTATGGTACAATGGATAGAACGAGTATCAAGAAAAATATGCACTAGTTCCTGGGATTGTAACAAGCCTATGCTCAATGCAAGGTGGCAGAAACTGGTAAGCGATACTCAGAGGAATGTTCCATCCATGGGTAAAGAGGGTGTCAAGTCATGATAGCTAAGTGCATGCAATGGTTAACTTGTATAGACAGTCAAGGTCAAAAGTTGGCTTAAACATTGAGTCCAAATGAAGCCGGCTAAAGGCCAGGATAAACAAGTAGCCAATATGCAATGCAATAATACAACTCAACAACACCAGGGAGCCTCTAGGGTAATAGCCAGAAAAATGATAGTGAGGAAGAAGAACAATGAAGCTTCAACACATAAGTCATGGCAGGACTAAAGAGGATTCCCGAGCCTACATAAAACACAGCATGGGCAACAAGTGATAGAGAGGAACTAACTAGGAATCCCATGTAAAGGAAGGCTCTACCACCAAGTCATGATTATATAATCGGCGAGTGAAATGGGTGTAATACTCATGACCTAATGGGATCGACCCTATGGCAAGTGATCAGAATGGAGGCTAGTATGAAAAATGCAACAAAAAGTGGATTCCCTAACCTATATGCCAGTGAACATCATATACCTACCATGACAGGTCAGCAGTCATGGATCAAAAACCGGGAAAAATCTCAAATTCGTCAAAATGTACCTGAAAATATACCAATCTGGGCACTTCCAAGCATCTGGATTATGCAGCTTAAGATAGATTGAAAAAATAAGCATAACAAATTTTTGCAAAATTTTTTCAATTTTGGGCATAAATACACAAGTTACCTCATATTTGGTTCATTGTTACATTGTTGATTTGGGAAAAAGTGCTCTGGAGAAAAAGCCTCGTTCGTCAAAACAAGAGCAATCGACCGTCAAAATTCACCGAATTTGTTAGGTAAGCTCTTAATTCATCCTTGTTATTCATTTTTTCCGTTCATAAGTTAAAAATTAGGAATTTTCACCATAGAACCATTTGTGTAAAATCACGGGTTTGCGCATATGCGGGTTTATAATGACCAAGTCGCATATATACGCGACTGTGCACAAAGAAAGTCACGTATGCGCAACCCAAAATGAAAAAACACGTAGCTAATGAACGAGTTATTGAATTTTTGTAGGATGACTATATCTTGGAGAGAGCGTGAACACAGTGCCATTGACAATGAAGTCATGCAGGACCAAGCATCACTAAATATTCTCCGAAATTGTGGATTGCTCAAGTTTTTCAAAATGCCAAATATGAAGAGTAATGTCTGGTTGCTCGAAATGCTTGTGAACTATTGGGAACTGGAAGAAGACTTCTTCATAATAGATCAAATGCCCATACGCATCGAAGTGGAAGATATATATTTTATTACTGGACTCTCCCAGAGGGGGGAGCCAGTAGACTTTCATGGTAAGCCTTTGGGAGGGCTAACCGTGGAAGATTACGTCCATGTCTACTGTGTAGAGGGTTCCAAGAAAGTTGGAACTCAAATTGCGATCAAAGATTTAAGAGACTTGCACATGAAAATTCTCCTTTTTACCATTGGCAGGGTAGCGGGATCTGCTTCCCTACACCAGGCATCCATGACTCAAATGAGTATAGCAGTGGAATGCTTAACTCATTTATATGATTGGTGCACATCTCTACTAATGAACATGAAGCAACAATTGACTTCTATCCAAAAATTAAAGACAAAACATTTTGGATATGGTACAATCTTGATGACATTCTTCTTCGATAATATTCCTGGGCTGAGACCCAAAGTGATCTCTTCTATCAGCAGCCCTAGAGATCCAAGAATTGCCCGATGGGCTGACTTGATGAAGAGATTGGGGGGAAGTGAAGTTCCCCGAACCACTTGGGATGATGAGTTCTTCCTTTGGTGGGGAGAACAAATCATCGCTGTGGAAGACTATCCCTATGCTGGGATGGATTTCCGAGGCGATCCAGACCTTGTCCTTCCACCAGGCGCGGCATGGGGCACAGTCGGTAAGTTTGCAATTTTTTTGACTTATATAATTTTTTTGGATTTTTTTAATATGTGTGAAAAAATGTGGAAAACAAACATGTTTTTTGATTGGTTTCAAAATGACCTACAATTTTATAATGATCATGAAACAGATATTGGACCAGTTCGACCTAAGGATTACCCACGACATAAGCGTCGCAGAGGCGAGGCAGATACAGTAGATCCAAACAGGACCCTCCAGGCTGTACAGAGGAACTTGGAGGGGTTAACCCACCAAGTACCTATGGCTGTAGTGGAATATCTGCCTGAAGCCATCCATAGACGACTGGTAGGAGTACCCCGTGACTGGGTACGGTTATTCCGCCGAGTTGCCACCGCGATCATGTTCTATAGGAACACAAATTATGGGCAGGGACCACAAGATTAGATAGATATGACATATCAGATGACTGTATATTTTGTAAGACTGAACATGATCAGGCATAAGCCCAATTTTTTGTATGACTTTTGAATCCAAATTTTGTATAGTTTTTTGAACATTCTGATGATATATATACAGTGATTATTTGATGTGATGTGACAAATGTATGAAAATGTATGATGCTTTTGATGATTAAATTTTATTGTATGGAATGATTAATATGCCAATCAATTGCTTGATTAGCTAATGAGTCTGCCATCCAATTGTCAGCTCGAGGAATATGAATGAAAGTTAAAAATTGAAATGATATTTGTAACAAATGTACCCTCAAGAACAACCGGAGTAAAAATGGATCTCGAACCCGATAAGTATTGTTCAACTGCGACACCACCAGCTGAGAGTCCAAGAAAACTACCAATGAATCAACACCCAAAGATATTGCCTCCGAGAGTAGATAAACAACTGCAGTGTATTCTGCTATGTTATTGGAAGTAGGACCAATGCAGACCCCTCTTGATACTAACAGCTGACCGGATGGATAATGAAGCACCCAAGCCGCGGAAGCTAAGTTCCGGGTGTGTCTACTAGCACCATCGGCGAAACCAAAATGACTCATGACATCCGACACAACCTGCCAAAGCAGATCAAAAAACATCACCATCCCATCAAAGATCGAAAAACCAGATATGTACAAAGTAAAACTACTATATACAAAAGCAAAATGTCAGGCCGAAGCCTAGGCATAATACTTTTTCAAACAGAGCCCATTTCTGGGCTCCGACAACTCGTTTCCTTCAAAATAAACCAAGGTATATGCTCCTTTTTCAAGGAATTTTTTAACGATGAAGGGGCCATACCATATAGACTTAAACTTTCCTGCCCCCAGGGCATCTTTTTCTTGGGCATAGACCAAAACAAGATCACCTTCGGAAAAAACCCTAGGTTTGACCGCTTTATCGTACTAAACTTTAACTCGGTTTTTATGTGCTTCATTCATCGTGGCGGCATTCCGACGCTGCTCATCAAGATGTTCCAGATGAAGGAGATGTTCCTCAAGACTAGAAGTGTCAGGAATAAGTTCAACAACTAACTTAAGAGAAGGAATCTCACATTCAATGGGAAATACTGATTCCAACCCGTAGACTAGCTGAAACGAAGTAAAGCCAGTTGCAGTTTTCACTGACGTCCTGTATGCCCAAAGTGCAGGATATAGCATAATATTCTAGTTGGATCGAGCTTTATTGATTGTCCTTTGAAGAATTGTCTTCAAGGATTTATTCACGGCGTCCACTTGCCCATTGGCTTGAGGATAATACGGAGATGAATGCTCCTGCCGGAAACCTAATTTTAGAGCCAACTCAGCCATCATGCTATTCTGAAAATGACTGCCATGATCAGTGAAAATCTCTCTAGGAATACCAAAATGAGCAATAACCTGGTTGAAAAGAAAAAGAGCTGCAGTCTCACCATCATTCCCAAAAGTAGGCATAGCCTCGACCCACTTCGTAAAGTAGTCTATTGCTACAATAATGTACTTGTGACCTTTAGCCGAAGGCGGGTTACA
This sequence comes from Pinus albicaulis, assembly GCA_034641835.2. NCBI lineage: Eukaryota > Viridiplantae > Streptophyta > Pinopsida > Pinales > Pinaceae > Pinus > Pinus albicaulis. The sequence goes on along the minus strand of CM076575.1, from coordinate 1,152,882,713 downwards.
AGTAGTATAATCAATACCCCACTTTGTAAAGGGACCGACAGTAATGACTGGAAAAAGTGGAGCTGGATGAGCACGCATTTTTCGAGTATAAACTTGACACGGATGACACTTTTTGACCGACTCCATACAATCCTTGAAAATCGAAGGCCAAAAGTACCCAGCACGCAAGATCTTTTGGGTTGTAGCAAGCCTAGATAAATGACCACCACAAGCTCCACTGTGGCAATCATTCAGCACAGCCTCAGCTTTTTTGAGAGTTAAGCAGTGTCTCAAGATTGAATCAACCCCTCGACGGTATAAAGCATCACCAATGATCAAGTAATTCTTAGCCAAGTGACGCAACTTACGACGCTCATCTTTCGAAAAAGTAGAAGGAAACTTCGCAGTCTGAAGATACACAATGATATCTCCATACCAAGGATCTTGTGGAGAGATAAGAAACAAATGTTCATCTAGGAAGGATTCATCATAAACTATCTCTTCCCCAGAGGGCAACTCGGAGATCAATTCTGCGAAAACCAATGATTTCTTGGACTTGGCAGACATAAACTCAAGATCAAATTCCTGAAAAATCACAATCCATCTATTGTATTTTCCCCCAATCACTCGCCTACTGAGGACAAAATGAAATGGATTGGCTGCTGCCAAAATTTAAGTTTTTCATAGAAGAATGTAATGTCGGAGTCACTGCACAGCATGAACATCTGCTAAATCTAACTTTTCTATCGGAGTATACCGGAGCTCAGGACCTACCAATCCTCGACTAAGATAGTATAGAACATGCTCTGCAAGAGAATCATCCTCCTGAACCAGAACCATACCAATGGTAGATTCTGCTGCTGCAAGATACAAAAGGAAATCCCTGCTATAATCAGGTGGACTCAATAAAGGAGAAGAGGTCAATGCTTTTTTCAAAGCATCGAATGAGCGTTGAGCGAATTCATCCCAAAAAAATGGAACTCCCTTCTTCAACAATCTCATAAATACTTTGGTAACTTCAGCATAATTTACGATAAATCTCCACAGAAAATTAGCCTTTCCTTGTAGACTTTGAAGTTGACGAATAGGGGACGGGGGAGGCAACCAAAGTATTGCCTCAACCTTGAAGGGATCTACCCTAATCCCTTCCCTAGACACAATGAATCCCAATAACCGACCGGATGTAACCATGAAAATGCACTTGTTCAGATTCAACCTAAGCTTGTAGAAATGACATCGTTCAAATATTTGACAGAGGTGAGCAGGATGATCCATTCTCTTTCGAGAATGAGCAGCTAAATCATCCAAATATGCCTCGATAATCTGTTTGATGTCGTGGAAGGCATATGACATGGCTCGTTGAAACATAGCCCCAGCATTTTTAAGACCAAAAGGCATCTTCTTGTAAGAAAAAGTACCCCAGGGACAAATAAAGGCAGTCTTATGCTGATCTTCAGGACGGATAGTAATCTGATTATATCCGAAGAAACCGTCCATGAAGGAAAAAATTTCGTTATCGGCACACTAATCAATGATCTAATCTATAAATGGTGTGGGGTAATTATCTTTCGGACATGCTTTATTAAGGTCTCTGAAATCAATGCAAACTCGAATTGTTCCTTGTTTTTTATCTACGGGAATAGGGTTTGAAACCCATTCAGTCAAAGGAACAGGGAAAATGAATCCCGCCTTAAGCATCTTCTCCACCTCAGCTTTGATAGCTGCTGCCTTCCTAGGATTGACCAGACGAAGTTTTTGCCTCACAGGCTTAGCATTTTCGTAAGTCTTGATCTCATGCTAGACAATAGATGGATCTATACCAGGCATTTCCTCATAAGACCAAGCGAATACATCCCTATACTCCTTAAAGAGATCGGTATAAATCTGAATTTCTTCAGGGGAAAATTCAGCTCCGATGAAGACATTCTCAATAACATTGGGATCCCTGGAAATGTTCACCGAGATAGTTGGAGAAATCACAGCCATGTTCCATTCATCATGTTGTACATATTTATCCCTGCATATAAATTTTCGGCCTACCACCTATTCCAAATTGCCTTCAGACCTCCACCGTGGCCTAAAACCTTATGCTCTTGTTTGATATTATTATCTCCACCTGAAGATCCGCTCTACAAAGGTCAAAAACCCAAATTTAAATATATCGGGCCCCAGTTCTAAATTCTTAGCTCCCACGCTTTGGCTACCACATGACCCGAGCCCAATAACCACAAGCCAAAATATAGGGGGCTTATAGTTCATATAACAGGTGTGATCATGGCCATCCGATCAAGTTAGATCAACGGAGCGGTGATCATTTCACGTGGAGGGCCCCGCGCGCAGGAAACCGGTGGTATAGTCCCGCACCACTTCTACCGGTCCAGCGGTTTTGGGCCTGAGGCCAGCGATTCCATACGAAACACGCCACGTGTCTTTGGTACGGGTTCCCAAAACCGCTTTCCCCACGCGTTAAGATCTGTACAATCGCCGGGCAGTGGAATTTGTTTGAACCGTCAGATCTGGCGATGTCAATCCGACGGTGGAGATTCTCCAAAGTTGCCCACCCGTTATTTCGCATCCGCTATGTCATATGGCCCACCATTGTGTCTTTCCCATCCATTTCAAGCCGTTGATCTAAGTTTGTAATCCGACGGTCTAGAGTTTAGTCTCCTCACCTGCTGACTCCGCCGCATCACCCATCCACCTGTCCCCCGTACGTCCACGTGTTTTGGTCTCGTACATCCGTAAGATTCCTCCACGCCATATATATATGTGTGTTTATGTGTTTTTATTCATATTTTTCATTATTCCTTCCTCACGTCTAGACTCTGTTATGTAGAGAGTCCGCATTTCGTCTATTTGTCAAAACCTCCACTGTTTTTCTCCCGCCACTCTGTGTATTTCTCTCGGTCGATCATGTATCCATCGTCCCCGCCCCCACCTGTGTCAGTTTTCTCTAATATTTTGTGGGTTTTGCAGGTTTCAAAGAAATAGAAAGGGCGTTTGAATTCCTGATTTCCGTAGCAGAGGCTAAGAGCATTTTAAAGGATGATATATTGCTGAAAAAATTTAAAGAGGAAGCTGAGAGTAGGTGTGAGAAATGACCACCATTAAAGAAGACAAAGATATGGATTCATAGAACCCTCCAGAGGAATCCACCCTACATTAAAGATCCAGGATTCGAATCCGAAATCAAGGGCCGAGAGTACAGTACAAAATTGCAGATTATCTCAGGGCTCTTACGGCAGCAGATGTTTCCTCAACAAAAGGCCGAGCATTGTATATATTTTATTATTTTTGTCTTGTATATAAGGAGATTTTTATCTCCTAGCATTTATTTCTATAGACAGATTGTAAAGTACAGTCATTTATAGATAGTCATTCATATAGAGGGCGCGAATGTTTTCCGCCATTTTATTCAAATTAAGTCATTAATTGTGCCTCATCTCCCTCCTCCTCTATAATTCTCCATCTCCTCTATAAAGGCCGGAAAAGAAGACATTGAAAGGGTTCCAGATTTCTATCAGCAAACTGTGCAGCAAAAAGGCTTTTGTATACATTCTATAATATTTCTGTATGAAGGTTCAGAGCCCGTAGGGTCTCAGTGAGGAGGAGTTATAACTGTAATGAGGATTCTGGTCTTTGGTATCTCACAGTATGTAATTTCTCTTATGTCTTAATACAATGTCTCCTTTCATGCTATTTATCTTCTTGTATCATGTTCTAGAATGCGAGTGGCTCACTAGTTTGCAGTAAGGATTCATCCTTGTTGATGCCCTTTCTGGAATTAGTCAAGCACTTTATATAGGCCTAGTCGTGATATATTGTTCCATGTTCATCTCATCCATATTTTCTGCTATATTAGTTGCTTGAGGAGGGTGCTTTTAAAACGCCATTGTCATATAAGGATTCATAAATTGGTATGCCCTTATATGGTTTTGTTGTGTATCTGGGTATCAGTCTCATGTTAGCTAATATCTTCTTATGTTTTTGCATTACACTCATCTCCTGATACTTGATTTCTGTGATATATTATTTGAACCGGCCCTCTTTACAATAAGCGTTATCTTAACTGTCTGATGCCTTTGTATTGGAGTTTTACATGATGTCCCTACACTGTTCTTATCTTTGTACCAGCTTCTGAGAGAGATTGGTCCCATTCAAAACTAATTTCCTTGTTCAAACAAGAGATAGTAAGTGAGTTCTTGGACTAACAACCCAAACTACATAAAGGGCTCCTTGCTATATTAAGATGTCCTAGGCACTGGTATATGGCAACTCTAGGCTGTCTCTAGGGGGTGACAAAGTCAACCACAACATCTTTCTGGCGCCGTTGCCGAAGATCGAATTCAAGAATATCAGTTTCCCTGGGTCTCGACAAATTGTTTTCACTCTCTAATCAGGTGAGCACAGAGAGTTGAAGAGTTGCATATCTCTCACCTTGGCGACTCCACTGGTCTTTATTTGATAAATTTTATTTGGTAGTCCTGGCTCCTCGTAAGCCACATTTGAGGTCAGATACATCTCAGTCGAAAGCATATTACGTGTCTGACCCAGAGAAGATTATTCATAAAAGAGTTTGGAAAGAGAGGAATTCGGTTTGTGCTGAAAACCCTGAATATTCCATCGAAGATTATCCGCCCTCTTCTTCTCAAGAAGTTAGAACAGAAAATCCCGAGTTTTACTCAGAAACTACATGTAGAGGAAGTGCCTAGATTGAAGAAGGATCTCATCCTACTTTCGAGGCTGAAGAAATTAAAGAGGTCATAGAAGTAGTTGTTGTTAACCGTGAGTTATTCCCATCCACACCTCAGGCTTCTGCGCAATATATTCCCATTGTTATTCATACTCCACTTCCTCCTACTCCTCTCCCTTCTTTTGTATCTCAGACTGTTGTGCGACCCCCACCTCCCCCAATGGCTAACTTTCCTGCTTTTCTACTGAACAAATATGCTCCCTTGGCCTTACCCCAAGTGCTAAATGATATGCCACAGGATTACCTGAAGATTCTACCAAGATTTAATGGTGAAAATGAAGTCGATGCTCAGAAACATCTTGAGACCTTCTTCTTCTTTGTAGAAAACTTAAATGTTGAACATCTGGATGTGGTCTTGAGATTATTTGTGCAATATTTGGAAGGTGAAGCCAGGAAATGGTTCAAAACATTGGGGAACCGTTCAATAACCACCTGGGATGTTATGGATAATACTTTTCTCAGGAAGTGGGGAGAAAAGAAATATCATGGTCAATGTCTCACTGAATTTAATACCATGAAGAAGAAATAGAGTGAACGAGTGGCAGAATTTATTAAAATATTTAACAAATTATATCTGAGCCTGCCTCCCGAGATGAAGCCCCATGAAGCTGCTGCCAAAGTAATTTTTATAGCAGCCTTTGACTTCGACTTTGGCTTCACCTTGAGAGAAAGAAAACCTGCCACTTTAGATGATGCACAATCAGATGCTTTGGAATTGGAAGCAAACTTTGCCTCCACTGGGAAGTTAAAAGGAAAAGTTGAATAGGATACTAAGAGGAGAGGCAAAGAAGAGGTCTCCACCTCTATTCAGGAAAAATATTCAGATAAAATGGATGAAATAAGTAAAATGATAAAGAAGATGGTCAAGCTTGAACTGGAAGCTAAGAATGCAGCTCCCAAGAACTATTATAATGCTCCAAAAAGAGGATATAATCCTCAGTATAGAAGGCCACCATTGCAGATATTGCCAAGAGAAACGAAGGAACAACAAGACCAGGTACCTCATCCCTTGTACCTGGAAGGACCAGCAGATGACTCCACTGGAGATGCAGCTTATGGATTAGAAGATTAAAATCTGGCTTTTTCAAATACTGATGATATGGAATGCTCATTGCAAGATGAAGATGGAGAAGTAGATATTGATCATTATTGTAAACAATTTGCTGATTTCATGCAAGCACAATTCAATGTCAAATATGATCTCAGATCTTCAAGAAAGAGGACCAGAACCCCAGACCAAGAAGAAGAACCACCTCAGAAAGAAGCATCTGTTCAGAAGGAATCAGAAACAAAGAGAAACATTGAAAAAGGTAATAATCCTTCAAACACTCCCTTACAGTCAAATGATCAGATTCCCTCTTCTTCAAAAATAGTCAGTCCTCCTAATGCTGAGCCAGTGTCAAAAGAAGTCAAATCTTCAGTTGAGAATAAGGAGTCAAAAGAAGTAGCGATAGAAAATCCCCCATCTGCTTTCAATTTGCAAAAAGAACTCGAGAAGATTAAGATTCCTGTCCCCCTGACTGAGTTATTGAAACAGCCTGTGTATCAGTCCCAAGTTACTTCCTTTATGCTTCCTCCTAAAATACCAATCGCGCCTGATAGCCTAAACCTTCAAGAAGAAATACTCATGGTAGTCTTTGGCCCACATGTCGAGGAGATAAACCCTTCTACTCCTCCCTTCTATGTGTCTCTAGTCATTCATGACCTGCTGTTACATAATTGTATGTTAGATTCTAGGGCTTCCCATAATCTTATGCCTCTGTCTATCATGGAACAACTAAGGCTGCAAGTTACAAGACCTTATAAAGATTTATATTCATTTGATTCCAAAAGAGTTAAATGCCTGGGAATGATTAAAGATTTAGTGGTCAATTTGGCCCAAATTCCAGTAAAAAGTGTGGTCATGGACATCGTGGTCGCTGATATCCCAGCCCGCTTTGGCATGCTACTATCAAGGTCCTGGGGTACAAATATTGGGGGATCAATTAAATTGGATTTAACATATGCTACTGTCCCAGTCTTTGGGGGTTAGGAAATGAGGTTATACAGAGAAACCAGATTTGTTAAAATGGTAACCAAGGCTGACTGCTCAGAGAATTCTCCAGTTTATAACAAAGAGGGAGACTTTTCATGTTTGATGTTAGAAGAAAATCAAAATTATGCCCATGAGCCCCTTTTTGGTCATATCCAAGCTGAGCATCCTAAAGAGGATCAGGAATCAGAAATTTGGACTTTGCACTTTGATGGAGCAAACTCAAGAGAAGGCAATGGAGCTGGGGTATTGTTGATTTCTCCTACAGGAAAATGGGTGCCACTGTCTTTTAAATTAGAGTATGAGGTTACAAACAATGTAGCTGAATATGAAGCACTATTATTTGGACTGCAGATAGCTAAAAACATGGGCATCCAATGTTTAAAAGTCTTGGGAGACTCTGAGCTGGTAGTAAGGCAGATCAGAAATGAATGTCAAACCAAACACCCTCGGCTCAGAGCATATAGAAACGAAGTATGGGACATGATAGAAAATTTATTCTTGGCATTTAATATACAATTCATGCCCCGGGAGCAAAACAGAATAGCAGATTCTCTTGCTATAGTTGCCAGTACATTTCGTCCTCCTTAGAATCCACTCTTAAGATATGAAGTGGAGGTACGGTACAGACCATCCATTCCAGATAATATAAAGCACTGGCAGGTATTCGAAGACGATGAACAAATGAAAAGATTCATGGATACAGTGGGAGAATTCACAAATATGGAAATTGATGATAATGAGGAGGAAGAAGTTGAAAACATTGCAGAAAATAAATGGGAAGAAAGAATAGCAGGAAATAGAGTGCTGCAGCTGAAAGGAAATGTTATACCTAGAGGGCTGGTGCCCCTAGAAAGGCTATTTAACAAAGATGACATTCCAATGCAGCCAAACAAGGTAATGGAAGAAGATCAAGTGGGAGCATCTAGAATGTCAATGATGGATGGTTTTTCTGGTTATAATCAGGTAGCTGTATTTCCAGAAGACCAGAAGAAAACTGCCTTCACCACACCATGGGGAACCTTTATGTATGCTAGGATGCCATTCGGATTAATTAATGCAGGAGCTACTTTTCAGAGGGTAATGGACATAGCCTTCGTGGGAGAACAGGACAAGTTTTTGGTGGTTTATCTTGATGATATCACAGTGTTTTCAAAGAATTATGATGAACATATTGAGCATTTAAGGAGAACTTTCGAAAAATGCAGAAGGTATGGCCTATCCCTCAATCCTCAGAAATCTTTATTTGCACTAGATGAGGGAAAACTTTTAGGGCACATTGTAACAAAGGATGGTGTGAAAATAGACCCTAAAAGAGTTGAAGTAATAAACATCATTCCTTTGCCCAGGAATAAAAAGGAAGTACAGGTGTTTCTAGGCCAAATTAATTTTCTAAGAAGGTTTATTCCTAACTATGCCGAGATAGTTAGGCATATAACTAATATGTTGAAAAAGGAGAATGAAGTAAAATGGTCCTAGGATTCTAGAGATGCATTCACAAGGATAAAACAGGCATTTTCTGAAGCTCCTGTGCTAGCCGGGCTAGATTACAAAAAGCCATTTATGATTTTCTCATTTGCTTCCCCTCACACAATTGTTGGAGTACTCTTACAGAAAAATGAAGAGGGATATGAACAACCCATAGCTTTCTTCAGTCAAGTACTTTATGATGCTGAATTGAAATATAATATACTGGAGAAGCAGGCATATGCCCTGGTAAAGTCCCTTAAAGCTTTTAGAGTTTATGTTTTGCAATCTCATATTACTGCATATGTCCCCATAGCAGCTGTAAAAGACATTCTTATTTAGGAGGACAGCGAAGGTAGAAGAGGAAGATGGATTGCAAAAATCCAGAAGTATGATTTGGATATAAGGCCTACTAAGTTGATCAAAGGACAGGGAATTGCCAATATGTTATCTGAATCAAATCATCAAGCCTTGGGCATTAATCTATCTATGTTAGCAAATGAGGAATCTGAAAAAGAAGAGAAGCAGCAAGGACTAGAGATGACCACTCAAAAGGTACATGTGAAATATCTAACTAGTCCCTGGTACAAAGAAATTGTTGAATATATTTTAACACTTAGCTGTCCTCTGAGTTGTGATAAGATAAAATATAGAGCTGTAAGGATGAAATCACAGAAATACATAATTTCTAATGGAAAACTCTATTGGAGAGACCCTCTAGGTATATTACTGTTATGCCTCACAGAAAATGAGATAGAGAACATATTAACAGAATTCCATGAGGGAATATGTGGAGGAAATTACAGCTAGAGGGCAACAGCTCATAAAATCCTAAAGGCTAGTTTCTACTGGCCAAAATTGTATACAGATACTTTTTCTTGGGTAAGAGCATGTGACAAGTGCCAAAGATTTGCATAAAGACATAAACTAGCAGCCATGCCCTTGATTCCTATTCATGTAAATGAACCATTTCAGAAATGGGGATTAGATTTTATAGGAGAAATACATCCCCCATCAAGTGGCCAATATAAATGGATACTAACAGCCACAGATTACTTCACGAAATGGGTGGAAGCCATCCCTACAAGAAATGCTACAGATGCTGTGATAATGAAGTTTATGGAGGAAAATATCATATCTAGGTTTGGTTGTCCCGCAAGAATTGTAACTGATAATGAACAAGCTTTTAAATCTACCAGATTTGTGAATTTCTGCCAAAGGTATAACATCATCCTGACTCATTCCACAGCATACTATCCACAGGGAAATGGTTTAGCAGAATCATCTAATAAAACCCTAGTGAGAGCCCTGAAAAAAAAAATCAGTGAAAATCAGAAAAACTGGGACTCTCAATTAAAGTTTGCTCTATGGGAAAATAGGATAACCAGCAAAAGAGCAACAGGGAAGTCTCCATACGAGCTGGTATATGGTCGAGCAGCCATTTTCCTGGTGCAATTGGCTTTTCCAGTAGCACGCTTCATGCAGGAGAATCAGGAGGAACCAGATAACATGATTATAAGGATTAATCAGCTGGTAGAATTGGAAGAAACACAGAACCAGGTAGATCAGAAATTGATGGAATATCAGGAGAAGATGAAGAACGCATTTGACCAGCATGCAAAGGATAGAAATTTTCAAGTCGGCGACCTGGTTCTCAGATGGGATGTTCGCAGAGCAGAAAAGGGTAAGCACGCTAAATTTGATCCGCTGTGGTTCGGGCCATTCAAAATAGTGAGGCTAGGAAGAAACAACACTTTTTCTTTAGAAAATCTGCAGGGTGATTTGCTGGATGCGCCTATGAATGGCCAATTTCTTAAGCCATACTTCCATTTCTGACCCAGGCCGGGAATGCCTAATTGTATATATTGTGTATAAGTTGTTTTGGTTTTTTTATTTTTATAAATAAAAGAATGCTAACAATTACCTGAAGAAGAAGTGCAGGGGAATTGAAGAATGGAGTGAAATATTTAGTGGTCTGCGTGTTCTCGGCATGCCCGAGGACAACCATGCCGTCCGCAGATGGAGTCGATGTTGTACATATTTACCCCTGCATATAAATTTTCGGCCTGCCACCTATTCCAAATTGCCTTCAGACCTCCGCCATGGCCTAAAACCTTATGCTCCTGTTTGATATTATTATCTCCGCCTGAAGATCCGCTCTACAAAGGTCAAAAACCCAAATTTAAATATATCGAGCCCCAGTTCTAAAGTCTTAGCTCCCGCGTTTTGGATACAAGACAAAAGATAGGGGGCTTATAGTTCATATTCCAGGCGTGATCATGGCCATCCAATCAAGTTAGATCAACGGAGCGGTGATCGTTTCACGTGGAGGGCCCCGCGCGCAGGAAACCGGTGGTATAGTCCCGCACCACTTCTACCGATCCAACGGTTTTGGGCCCGAGGCTAGTGATTCCATATGAAACACGCCACGTGTCTTTGGTGTGGGTTCCCAAAACCGCTTTCCCCACGCGTTAATATCTTTATAATCGCCGGGCAACGGAATTTGTTTGAACCGTCAGATCTGGCGATGTGAATCTGACGGTGGAGATTCTCCAGAGTTGCCCACCCGTTATTTCGCATCCGCTATGTCATATGGCCCACCATTGTGTCGTTCCCGTCCATTTCAAGCCGTTGATCTGCGTTTGTAATCCGACGGTCCAAAGTTCAGTCTCCTCACCTGCTGACTCCGCCGCATCACCCATCCACCTGTCCCCCGTACGTCCACGTGTTTTGGTCTCGTACATCCGTAAGATTCCTCCACGCCATATATATATGCGTTTTTATGTGTTTTTATTTGTATTTGTCGTTATTCCTTCCTCACATCCAGACTGTGTTATGCAGAGAGTCTGCATTTCATCTATTTGTCAAAACCTCCACTATTTTTCTCCCGCCACTCTGTGTATTTCTCTCGGTCGATCATGTATCCATCGTCCCCGCCCCCACCTGTGTCAGTTTTCTCTAATATTTTGTGGGTTTTGCAGGTTTCAAATAAATAGAAAGGGCGTTTTAATTCCTGATTTCCGTAGCAGAGGCTAAGAGCATTTTAAAGGATGATATATTGCTGACAAAATTTAAAGAGGAAGCCGAGAGTAGGTGTGAGAAATGACCACCATTAAAGAAGACAAAGATATGGATTCATAGAACTCTCCAGAGGAATCCACCCTACATTAAAGATCCAGGATTCGAATCCGAAATAAAGGGTCGAGAGTACAATACAAAATTGCAGATTATCTCAGGGCTCTTACGGCAACAGATGTTTCCTCAACAAAAGGCCGAGCATTGTATATATTTTATTATTTGTGTCTTGTATATAAGGAGATTTTTATCTCCTAGCATTTATTTCTATAGACAGATTGTAAAGTACAGTCATTTATAGATATTCATTCATATAGAGGGTGCGAATGTTTTCCACCATTTTATTCAAATTAAGTCATTAATTGTGCCTCATCTCCCTCCTCCTCTAGAATTCTCCATCTCCTCTATAAAGGCCGGAAAAGAAGACATTGAAAGGGTTCCAGATTTCTATCAGCAAACTGTGCAGCGAAAAGGCTTTTGTATACATTCTGTAATATTTCTGTATGAAGGTTCAGAGCCCGTAGGGTCTCAGTGAGGAGGAGTTATAACTGTAATGATGATTCTGGTCTTTGGTATCTCACAGTATGTAATTTCTCTTATGTGTTAATACAATGTCTCCTTTCATGCTATTTATCTTCTTGTATCATGTTCTAGAATGCGAGTGGCTCACTAGTTTGCAGTAAGGATTCATCCTTGTTGATGCCCTTTCTGGAATTAGTCAAGCACTTTAAATAGGCCTAGTCGTGATATACTGTTCCATGTTCATCTCATCCATATTTTCTGCTATATTAGTTGCTTGAGGAGGGTGCTTTTAAAACACCATTGTCATATAAGGATTCATAAATTGGTATGCCCTTATATGGTTCTGTTGTGTATCTGGGTATCAGTCTCATGTTAGCTAATATCTTCTTAAGTTTCTGCATTACACTCATCTCCTAATACTTGATTTCTGTGATATATTATTTGAACCGGCCCTCTTTACAGTAAGCAGTCTCTTAACTGTCTAATGCCTTTGTATTGGAGTTTTACATGATGTCCCTACACTGTTCTTATCTTTGTACCAGCTTCTGAGAGAGATTGGTCCCATTCAAAACTAATTTCCTTGTTCAAACAAGAGATAGTAAGTGAGTTCTTGGACTGACAACCCAAACTACATAAAGGGCTCCTTGCTATATTAAGATGTCCTAGGCACTGGTCTATGGCAACTCTAGGCTGTCTCTAGGGGGTGAAAAAGTCAACCACAACACATCATATACCTATGTTGGTGCTAAAGGGTTCAAGACTGGGCGAACAGGACCAGGGGACTGAGGACTTGGAAAAGTTGTTTCAACTTCACTCAAATCAGGTAAAAAGTAAGACCGATGATGCAAATCATCCCACGGTCTATCTATACCAGTCATAGCTTCCAGGATGGCCTCTTCAGATGGAAGAGTGGTATCAAGGCAATCCTGGGCAGAAGAAGAACTAAGTGTCCAAGCCGGGGCCACATCTCCATCCAACTCTTCCGGTGAAACAGGAGCTGGGATGGACTCTGCAGAGTCAACAATAGACTGATAAGCAATCTCAGCTACAGACATTGGAAATGCCATTCCACCCACTTGACCTTCCGCTAATGTGGTGGTAGGGGAAGGTAAGGTCCAAGGGTCCGAAAAATAATGAGTTCTGAAGAACTCTCTTCGAAGAGGAGCCCTAGAGGATGAAATTGCATTTATATGTACCGTAGGAGGAGGAATATCGAAAGTACCCATCAAGGAAGAATACATTCCAACCCCTAAATTCTCAGTAGGCGACTTGGTATTATCCAACTTTGGAATAGTTGAGTCAGTAGATGCATTCGGGTCTATAGGAGGACAGTCCAGTTGGTCCACTGTAACAATCCTCCCTTCATGAGGGAAACAAATAATCCGAGACAATGAAGATGCGATAGCATCCATCTCATAAATCCAGTTTCTCCCCAATAGAAGGTTGTAGTCCAAGCTTGCATCAACTATCTCAACCTTTATATTTACAGTTTTGCCCGCAACACAGATAGGGAAAGCTGGGACAATACCATGCGGTCTGTGAGAATTACCATCAAACACAGTCAGAAGAGTAGCAGATGGAACAACTGCGGGAGATCCAATTCCCTTCCAGCATGTGAGAGACATCACACATGTGGAAGCACCCTCATCAACAACTGTCCGAAAAATATTGCATTTCTGGTATGATGATTTAATATGAAAAGCCATATGATGAGGAAGTATATTTTTAAAATTAGTCATATCGAAAGTAATCATAAGAGAGTTCTTTGGATCGATAGCCCCAAGAGCAGTGAGCAGAGCACTGCGCTGAGCCGGACAAGTCTGGAGCACCTCTAAAGCCGACATGGCACAAGGACTCTACGCTAGATCTTCCACAATAGAGTAGTTCTGGGCAGCCTTAGAATTTGGATTAATCATCGTACGCTTGGTAGATGCTTTGGGCATCCGAGGTATAGGCTCAACAATACGCCTCGTAATATGAAGCAGCTCAGTAGCATCAGGAGCACCCTTAGCTTTCGAAGACTCTTCTTCGCCATAATCACGGGATCTCGTAGCGACATCCACGTGAGCACTCATCATGTACATGTTTGACAGAATTTCCCCTTCCTGGGTGCCCCCAGAGGAAGCCCCAGTATTTTGATTCACGCCAACAACTAGCTGGTGCCCTTGGGGAAAAGGGTTTGTCAACACAGCCTGGGAACTGGAAGAACCCTACTGAGCTAACAAGCACTGCGCATCTTGAATTTTAGGGCAAAGGTGAGTAAGATGGTCTCCAGTACATAACTTGCATGGAAACTTCACTTTCTTTTTATCCTTTGGACCCTCACCAACATGCTCGTTGGTTTTATTCGCATTATCCTTCCCATTCTTTCCTTTTTTCTTATTAATCCGTCCTTTCTTCTTCCCTTCGGATTGTTGATTTCCTTTGGGATCGGAAGTTTGGACGGCATTAACTGACAAAGATTAGGAAGGCGATGACTCAGCAGGCACAACCTGACCAGAAGGAGAAGATTGTATAGACAACTGCTATAATTGAGTAAGCAGGCTAGCTGCACAACTATTGATCGACCCAATAAGTCCATCACCATGAGGACCAGGCTTAGTATTGGATAAATCTAATTTGGAGCGAGGAGCATTGGGCAAATATTTATGAAGGACTCCAAACTGAGAATATATCAACTCCAGTTGCTGGGCCCTAAAAATAGCCTGTTCCTCAGAAAATACCCCAGACAGGGATACATCTTTAGAAATGTCTGACTGCAGAGATTTCAAAAACCATTCCAAAAGGAATTCTCCTAGAATATGAGCTTTAATAAGCCTCTTCCTTCTCCACCATTCCTGAATATGGTAAAAAATGTGGGTTGCGTCGTCCTGCTTAAAATTAGCTATGAGTTCAGTCCTGGCGTCATAACGGACAAACAACTGGAAATGATTTAGAAATGTAACAGCCAACTCTCCAAATGTAGCAAAACTACCCCCAGTTAACTCAATATACCACTTGGCAGTGTTTCCAGTTAAGGTGCATTGAAACAATCTCAACCTAATCAAATCATCGATCAGGGAGTTAGACGAACACCATAAATGGAAGGTGGTGATGTGGTCAGATGAGTCCTCTCCATTCTTTCCTTCAAACTTTGGAATGTCTGAAGGAAGTTTGGTGGGAACCGGAGGGCACCCCGGACTGTACCGGATTGGATCATTTGTCAATTACAACAGATCTGGCAAGTTAACGTTGCCAGAAAAGGTAAGTGAGGCGGAGCATGAGGATTCCATCCTTGATGGGATGAAGTCCCTACATTCTGAAAATAATACCCTGGATTTGATAAGGCACCAGGTTTCCAGAAAGAACTTGTAGAAAAAGGAGAAGAACCTCCTCCCAACGCAGAGTTACCAAAGACCGGACCAGTTCCCCCTCCTGAAGTATTGAATGAAGAGGAAAGCCCCTGATAGGGGTTCCAGGCATTAGAAATAGAGGAAAAAGTATGATAAGCACTCGACGAAGGGAAAGAAGCATTCCCTTGGTGACCAGTGTAAAACTGATTCCCTGCCCCCGCTGTAGTAAATACAGGGTTCCAACCTGTAAAAGTAGTTGAATTCTGACCTCCAGACCAAGGGTTAAAAATATGAGTCTGAGAAGTAAACGGAAAGGACCCTAAAGAAGGATTCAAACTAGGAATATGCCCAGTTCTGAAGGGGAACCCTTGAAAAGAAGTTGATCCACTAGCCATGGAAGACATGGGTGTAGATCCAGCTGCAGCAGCGGAAAAGGAAAATGAAGGAATCCCACTAGTGGGCATTCAAAATCAAAAGGGACCATATTGAGAAGCATGTGCTTGGGTGAAACCAGAGCCAAACACAGCAGTACTAGAAGCAATCAAATATATAGCAATAGTGCCTCCTCCTTCTACAGAAGCAGGAGTCTAAATGCCTGCAGCACTCATAGCAGAAGTCGCGTTCCCAGTCGTGGCCATCGAAAGGTATGAATAATATGGAGGATCTTCAGGTCTCTTTAACTCAGGTCCGATGTATTCAACAACAAACGGATAATCAGGAGGAAGAGGAGATGGAAGTGACTCAGAGGGTTGAGACACTTCCTCTACTTGTACTTCTTCTTCATGCAGAAATAAGACTCTCGAGGTGAGCGGAGCGCTCCTCTCGGAACCAACACGAGAACCAGCTACGAAACCTTCAATCCCTTGTGGAGGATCTATCTCCACTGCGTCAAATGCCACAGGGTGATACTCACCTGCTAAATTACTCCTACACCTTCTTCAAGAAGGCTCTGGACTCTCGGGAGATAACCCCCAGATTCTCCTCGATCGACGAGGAGCTTGATGAGCCACTTTAACAAATTTTAATTAGACTCAAAAAAGTATAAAGATAGGCAAGCTAGGTGAAAAGAGCACTCACTACAAAAAAGCCCTGAGATACAATCAAGCAAACAGCCTTCAGGTATTTCCGCTCCAGGTGATTAGGACCGGACACCAAAATACAAGAAAGCGAAGAATAGGACCTCCCGAAAGTAGTCCGGGATAATTACGGCCCAGGCCTACTAGCGAAGGTAATAGAAACAATTACACCGACCTCCTAACAACAGCCTTTGCCGGCACAATTACCCAAGCTTTGCAAGGGCACGCCCCAGAATTACTGCTGGAAGTGATAAGACGTCTGCCTCAGGTACCACGGGTATTCCCCCCCGCAGTCACCTATGTGGAACCTAGGAATGGAAACAATGGGCAACAATCCATGTCAGAAGCCGGGAGGAACGGTCTTGAGGTCAGATTCAGCAAATCAGAGAGGGGGTATCTCTCTTCTCGGCCTTCACTTCCCCTCGCGCTTGACTCTCTAGAGGAGAGCTTTCCCGGTCCACCTAACGGAGTTGGATTTCGCTCAATTAATCAACTTCTATGTTTTTGTTTGAGCGGCCTTGGAGAGTTAACTCTCCACTCACCTAATCCAAGGCCCTACAACCTAGCTAGTTGGTGTATGACACTTAATAAAAACTTTCTAGTTGTTTTTAAATTATAGCGCTTATTTTAATCAGCTGTTATATTAAGTCAAAGGGATACGGAAATGATACTCATGGTGTTTTGTGACGCAGAAAAGAAATTAATAAAAACCAAACTACATGAAAATGCAGTAATTGCCTTTCGATGAAAAGAAATTTCTACAGAGGTTCTACGAGACTAATTTTTTTTTTTCTTTTCAGATAACAAACTTCACACTCACAAAAACTATGAAAAAGACTAAATGCTTAAGTGCACCTAATGCAAATAACTAAGAGCATGCAAATTCTAAGATGAAAAATCTACTAAAGCAGAGAGAAAATTCCCAAAGATCCTTCAGTTTTATCTCTTTTTGATTGTCCACAAAACTAGTTCTCAAAAGTAGAAACTCTCAATATGAAGACATCAAAATATGCTTGAAAACAAGAGGAAGAAACCAATGACAATTCCTTTCCAAAATCAAGTAAAAAACCAAAGGCAAGAAATCTCAACAAAGCTTCAAAAGATGTAACGAAATGAAAACAAAAATGCAAAACAAAAGCAAATGATAAAAAAAAATGTTTTTTGAGCATTTGAATTTTATAAAGAAGAAGAGCTCGAAGAGACCAAGAAAACTATCAAATCCCAAGCCAAACAACTCTGAATTTCAAGCAAAACTTCAAAAATGCTCCAAATCTTATAGTGCCACTTTAGTAGCAAGATTTATATGAGAAAAAGAAGACAAGAAACTCAGTAACTCAGCTTAGAAGAATAGTACAACCTTGCAGCAAACAAAAACTTCAAAGAATCAAGAAAGACTCTTCAAAAATTGCAACAAGACCTAGTCAACTGAACTCAAGAAAACTAACCTAAAGTAGGAAAAAATCCAAGCGCAAATAAAAACATAAAATGAGAAAAGAGTATATGAGCAAAAGCTCTCTGTCCTGATAAAGCAGAACAGCCAAGAATCCCCGAAAAAAGATCTTGGTACTCGAACCAGAAATGCAAGCACTAAAAACAAGATTTTCCAGATAGTCTAGTCTTCAACCAAAAAAGAGAGAAAAAATACCAATGACCACTTTCAACACAATCCAGAGGATATAAAGACACTGCAGGAATAGGTCTCCACAGGCAGACAATACTAAAAAGTCAAGAAATCAAAAATTTCAAAATTTACCTAGGAATACGCTACTTGACAGTTTTGAAACAAGCGTGCATACGCGATTGTGTCAAAGGAAACCCGCATATATGCGACTTCCTTCGAAGCAAACTGCATGTATACGCGTCTGTGTATAGACAAACTAGCGTATGAAAAGGTAAATAATGAAAAATAAAAAATATCAAGCCTGGATAAAGAACCAGGTCTTCAGTCTGACTGAGAAAAATTTAACTGGACTGGAAATAATAATTAAAATTGTTGGAAACCTTTCAAACAGCTGAAACCACCCAACAGGGGAATCACAAGAATGCAATCCCCAGTGGAGTCGCCATTTCTGTTTCGGGTAAAAACACCCTAGAGGTTTTTTCAGTCAAAACCTCCACAGATTAGGGCATGCTATTCAGAAGGACTCACACACAACCACACTTAAATGCTAAAAACTAGATAACAACGATAGTAGAACTCACCCGTAGTCCTACGTTCGATGTAGATCCCGCGGGGTCCAAACCCCCAGCAATCCTTATTCCTCTTCAACCTGGAAAACAAGAAAGAACATGCACGGAAACCTAGTTGTACATCATATATTTCTCCTAAATGTTAGTGTAATCCATGTGAAACATTATATAAACAATAATAAATGCTTAATAATCAATATTTTCACATATGCAAATAGATGTTAACACATAAGTTCAGGAACAAGATGGTTCTTCATTATTGCGAACAACATGTATAGAAATAAAAAGTGGAGAGATCACCTGAATCCTTCCACGATCTTCGAACAGACCGTCGTCCGGATCCGTCCCGCCCTTGCCTCGCTAAGATAATTTCAAGACTTGTGCACTCGAGATGGCATATAAATGGATGAACATCTCCAAGAAACAAGGGTTTCCTGTAAAAATCTGGGAAAGTGCAGGAGGCATGGGAATTCAGACTTGAATTGGGATTCCAACAGAGTATAATGTCTATAAATTTCTCCCTCCCTTAGGTGATGCACATGAGGGGATTTTATACTCCCTCAAAGTAGTTTCAATCAGTTGGAAACAGTTGGCCATGTGCTGGGGTGGTTGAACTACTGGAGTAACCATCAACCCAGCCCGAAAATAGGGAATTTTTATATATTTTTTAATGATTTTAATGGCATACGCGGAAAAGTACATGTGGACTCGCGTATACACACAGAAAAGTCTGGGCATGCCCGCGTATGGGATTTTTAACACTGTTTTTTAATGAATTTTGTTCAAGTCTGTGGGAATGGGTGCCCAAGGCCATAGAGACAATCATGAATCACGAGGGTGAAAATTGATGCTATAACAATGGGAAGTGTATTGTTTCAATATTTTTTTAGTAATTTTTGTAAGAATAAAATGGTTTGACTAGACTATTTTTTATTGTATTGTAGCCCAAATAACTGAAAAGAAATTAGTTATCCTTGAACTAAATGACATTCTTTTATCATAGCATTGATGATGAAGAAACAAACAAAGGAAAAATTGAGAAAATGGGAACTGATGCAGATTACACAACAGAAAAAAAAGTTATTTTGGCTTCAGCCACATGCAAAAACATTTTCTGAAATGTGTTTCAAAAATGAATATTTTGAAATTGCAATTTGGACGATAGCTTCAAAACAAAACACAACAAGAGTTCTAAAAAATTTGGTTTCAGAAAAATTACAAGATAAACTTGTGTTTATGTGGACTGCTTCAGAGTGTAACCAAAAAAGGGACATAAGGCCATTGACAATCCAACAAAAGGTATACACACTAAATCATTGAAAAATGTGTGGGAAATGCATACTGAATATGATGCAACCAATGCTATTATAGTGGATTGTTCACTTGAGAGAATGAAATGAAATCCAAAAGAAAATGTGATTCTTGCCCCTCAATTCATTGGAACACCTCAAGA
Source organism: Pinus albicaulis (assembly GCA_034641835.2). Classification (NCBI taxonomy): domain Eukaryota; kingdom Viridiplantae; phylum Streptophyta; class Pinopsida; order Pinales; family Pinaceae; genus Pinus; species Pinus albicaulis. The sequence continues at coordinate 1,152,862,834 of CM076575.1, read as the reverse complement.
GGATAATTGGTTGATCGATGAGATATGGAGAATGTTGATTAAACGCAGCAAGGCAACGAAGGTGCAAGCTACTTTGAAGGATTTTAAATCACATCTAATAGTACCTTACGATGATTGGTGCCTATTTCATGTCATAATATGTATGACATCATGAATTATTACTATATTTTGTAGCCCTTTTAAATTTAAGTTTACTTCTATTTCACAATACTAATAAAATAATTGTTGATTTGGTTTTTCATAAGTAGAATAAAATAATTTTATGTTCTTTATTTTTGTGAGATATTATTGTATTGATAACAATTATTGATTTGAATGGTTGTTTAATGTTTTTGTATCAAAATTTCCCATGCTATAGTAATTTTTACAATGGATTAGATTGTATGTAAAAATTAGTAGATAATTGGTCTATTTGTTTGAACTAGATCATTACAATTATTTTTTTCAATTGTGGTTTAAGTTATCATTATGCCTCTTAGAAATTAGTAATGCAAATGATGGTTCACTACATTCTTATAATTTTTTTTTTAATTTCATATAAGGTGAAAAGCCATATTAGGATGTATGTAGGACCGATGATAGACATAGAATCTTTACTAAAATAAGCACCAAAATAAACTAAAGTAGAGACTATAGAAATTAGCATATAATTAAGTAGGTTTGAAATTTAAAAATTGTATTATATTACATGTGGAATCTAATACATAATTAGTTTGTTTAATTGCAACCATTGTAATTATATCTTTCAATTCAAATTAAAAAAATCATTACAAGTCTTAAAATCAATGATTTAAATGGTGGGTCAATGTGATCCTATAAGGCTTGCTTATTCCATACAAATTAAATTAAGGTATTAGGCTGTATGTATAAAGAAAACATATCATTAGTTTGTTCATTTTACTAGGGACATTGTAATTGTAATTTGTGATTGCCATTAATTCATAATAAATACTAACATCATTTTTGAAATGTTAGGTTTTTATATCATCAAGCAATAAAGTGTTGAAGTGGAGATATGTTAATATCATACATGTGGTTGCAGTGCAGCTACAGACGCAAATGGGCATCACTATAAGTAAAAATATGTTGTTGATATTTGAAATGGAAGGAGTTTTCTTCCGATCGTACACCAAATATGAACAAAATTGTTATATTCAAAGAGAACTAGATTGGGAGTTCGGTGATAGGTCCTATTTTTTAAGGCCTTTTCACTCAGACCTGTTAAAAGATTGCTTAAAAAATTATGATGTTGCAATATGAACATTAAATTTCACTAACAAGTGCTTGAAATATCAAATATTGATATAGAGGATTTTGAATTTGCATGGAACAGGTCTCATTGTCATTTGCAAACAAAATTAGAAGCGAGGAGGACAATACAAATTTATGAGAAAAAGTTGACTGATGTGTGGTCCCAATATGGAGATAATTATGAAGAATAAAATGTATTGCTAATAGATACAACAAAAAATACTTCTCGATTATTCAGATATTGATCAAACCACATATTGATAAAATCCTATACAGGAAAAGAGCAAGATACTTGGCTTATGCAGGTTTTATTCCCCTTTCTTAAGGCACTTCATCGTATGAAAGAGAAATGTGAGTACATTCGAATTTTCAATAGAACATGTACTTCATTGTAGTGGATGAAGATAATTTTCTCTATAAATTTGATCACAAGTACATTCCAAAATTTTAATGCAATTTGAACATTGTTTTCTCTGAATCAATTTGTATGATTTTATATCTTTTGGAATATTATATGGGATTTTTTTTTTGTTAGATGAAAAAAATATGAACTTTCTATTAATAAAAAAATGAAAAATTTACAATGGGAATTGTCAATTATATTATTATATATTTCTATTATTATTTATAATTATTTTTCCAATGACTTTGTTGTATTGAATTTTTTTTTGCTTATATGTGTGTGTATGTGTGTTCTTAATTGAATTATTTGCTATTGAAATCATCTTACATACACCATCAAGGCACGCTTGTATTTTTATTTACTTCTATTTACTTATTTGCATAATACTCATATATAAATGTGAAATACAAGTTTTGAAATAGAGCTCATTGCAAACAAAAGTGCAATTCTTATTGAAGAAATTGTAATAATTTACTTGATAAATGCTACATGCACTATTGCCTATTCCGGTTAATGGGAAATGTGTCGTAGGTAAATGATTTCAACTTTTTGAAGCATAAGATATGCGATTTCTCAATCCATATTTTACATAAATTTATATACTTCAATCAATTAATGGCTTTGATTAAAATCATATCATATTGAAAATTAACAACTCTCAAAAGTTATTTTTTGACCTTTTACCTATCAAAAACATTAATATGAGTGCATAAATGTGATATTTAATTTTTGAGATAAAAAATATATTATAAATAATTTTTCATTTCTAAAAAAATATATATAATTAATGATAATGATTTCTAAGTGGACTATGAAGGTTTGATTAGACGTTTTCATAGATAAACTATGTCTTAGAACTTTATTTTTTTATTTTTATTTTTTTAAATAACTGAAATCATATCATATGAGCCATAAATATATTGTTGTTTTTTACTTAGTTATATCCATTAATATGAGTGTATAAATGTGATATATAGTAACCATATACTATAAGATTTTTTTCCAAAAATAAATCTAATAATCTCTTGATAATAAGCATTTAAGTGGACTATTTAAGCTAATGGGTGATGGGTCATAGGTGAATACTTCAAAGTCCTTAAATTTTAAGGCATTTGATTTTTAATCCATAAAATATTTATTATTTTTTAAATCAACTATTTGAGTATGTAATCATCTCATCCCATATAAGTTAATAATGAATCTATTTATTGACCTTTATCTGTCTACCACGTAGTTTGATATGAGTATTAATTTCATATTGTATTTTTTTGAAATAAATTTCCATGTGAAACAAAATGCTGTTCTTAATAAAACATGGAAAAATTAATTAAAATGTGTTAAGTGGGCCATCTAGATTAATTAAAGAGATAGATCATAAATGATTGTATTTAAACCTTTTGCAGCATAAGACATTTATTTTCCCATCCATTTGAACATTTTTTCATTTTCAATTCTTAAATAATTTACTTGTAATTTAAACAATCTCATAGAATCCACCATGACTCGAAGCTATTTATTGTATTCTATTTGGTTATATGCATTAATGGAAGTTTATAAATGTGATGTATTTTTAAAATGTAGCTCCTAATGTAAATAAATAAATAAATACATTTTTATAAAACAAATTAGAAGTAATGGATAATAAGTTATAAGTGGTCTAATATAAAGCAATTTGTCAACTTTTATTTTCTTATCATGAAGTTTAATATACATGTATAAATGTGACATTGTTTTTTTGAAATAAAACTCCATGTAAAATGAAATGTTTTTCCTAACAAAACATGAAATAATTAATTGATAATGAATAGTAAGTAGATTCCTCAAGTTCCCTTAATTATAGATCATAAATAAATGCATTTCAACATTTTACAACATACACCATTTTATTTTCCCATCCCTATTAACATTTTGTAAATTTCAGTTCCTAAAAAATAATTTCTAATTGAAATAATAAAAACAAACTAGACATAAAGCCTGACATATTAAATTCTATTTATTTATATGCATTGATACAAGGTTATAAATGTGTTATATTTTTGAATAAAGCTCTTAATGTAATAAAAGGTACATTTTTTAGAAAAAATAATAATTTAAAATCAATCGATGATGAGCTCTAAGTGGTTTATTCTATTTTCAATCAATAACTTTTTTCTAACTATACATTTTAAAATCAATTAATTTTATATACAACCATGCCACATAAGTCGATAAGTCAAGAAACAATTGATTGATTTTTATTTACCTATCATGTGGTTTAATATGAATGTATAAATGTGACATTGTTATTTCTAAAAGAAAACTCTATGTAAAAAAAATGTTTTCTATTAAAACATGGATCAATTAATTAATTAATAATGAGCATTAAGAAGACTATTTAGGCTCATTCAAGGGTTGCATCATAAATGAACATATTTAAACTTTTTTCCACCATAAGACATGATTTTCCCATCAATATTAACATTTTTTTAATTTAATTATTAAATAAACTATCTGTAATTAAAATAATCTCATAGAAGCTAACAAGGCCTGAAGCTATTTATTGTATTCCATTTAGTTATTTGTATTGATACAAGTTTATAAATGTAATATATTTTTGAAATAAATCTCTTAATTTAAGTAACATTGCATCCTTTACAAAACTAATTAGAATTTATTGATAATGGGTTTTAAGTGGTTTATTTATACCACATGGAAAATGATGTGTAATAGCTAAATGACTCTTAATACATATTTAATATTCAAAATTAATATTTTAATGATAATTTATTAGTAGTTACATTAAGTATTTAATAATTAAAGAGCATGAGGACTTATATAAATTTCAACTAAAATCCATAAGTTGTGTTTCACATTTATTTATTACCCATTAACAATTCTTATCATTTTCTCATCTTGGTGAAAGTAATGGTCAATCATGGTTTTTCATACAATAGGTTGGAACTATTACATTAGGACCATTATTAGTTTTTAACAATGTTGACAATGAGAGATGAATATTTAGACTGCCATCAAGTGTACTATTTTTTGAAAACCCTTGCTTCCACTAGTTACTTGTCTATGTATATTGGTTCTCAACGACCACTAATTCTTGTTTACTTCAATTTGTGACAGTGTACATCATAATGGAATGACCTGAGTACCTATTTAAGAACTCTCATTCGATATACTTGGCTTTAAGTGGAGATATATCAATGATACCCAACCCTCTTGAAATACCTAGATCAATAGTGCCTAGATTTTATAGTGGATGCATGGATGTTGTAAAGAAGAATTATCACCTCCTCATTAGTGTTACTTAAAGGCATGAAGGGGTAGAAATTTTAGCACAATTTTTTTTACTAAGTTTCTAGTAGACTAGTTTCAAAGCAATGCAAGGGAGGCACCTGCTTTCCACTTACACTAAGATCATCACATCACCATTATTCAATCAACAACTCTCTCGCAGGTTGTGGGAAAGGGGGTTAGAGTTGTCTAACACAAAAATCAAAAATTGATGACTCTAGTATGTTATCCATAACTATAATATCTTTCTTGGATGTTAGACATACTAATATGATTTGCCTTAAATAAATTGTTTCTAATATTTTTCTTTCACACTCATATTGTGCATTGATACTATTGTACCTAACAACCCCATGTTTAACCTATTCATGGTCTCTAATTGGGTTGACATTCCTAAAATTATTTTTATCTTAAATTAAGTTAATACGATGATTTACAAAATAATGAATGTTGTTGAAGGCCTTGTAATAAAATACTTCCAAATCTAATGAAATATGTGTTTTTTGTTCAAATTTAGCTTACATTATCACACCTAAGATTCATTCAGTACCTTGATTTCCATTTGACCCTATCGGTGGATATCTCGCCTCTTTGTCAGAATTAATTATTGGTTGGTTTAGAGGGTTAATGCCATGCGCTAGCTTCATCTTGTGCATGCCGGAAACGTACTTCGAGTTGGTTACTTTACTTTAATTCATCTGATTCATTCCAAATCTTGGCCTACGTGTTACATTCACACTAGACTAATGTGGGATGCCTTAATGCCTTCCTTCCAACAAATATTTTCCCATTGAATCTTACTCATTGCTCTGGGAATAAGGTCTAGTGTCCTTTTGTCATTACCTTAGGGTTCGCAGTCATCAATAGTAGACTCTTTGCTATCGGCAGTGAGGATACATCATTGCCTCCTGATTGATAGATTATTTCAAGTGTTCAACTTCAACTGATTCATTCACACTTGCTATATTGTACTGTGGCACCTTGACACTCATTATCATTATCAGTGGATTATATTTCATTTTTTAATGGTATACATCAATGATCAGAATCAAACAATTTCTCACATGGTCGACGTCAGCTCATTTATTCCCATTGTGTAGAATTGTGCCATAGTGATTGGTGAAGACCTCTGGTTTGCATGAGCATGCTTTGGCTCATTTTGATAGCTCCTTCAATTTTCTATCAGTGATGCCATCCACCCTTATATGTTGCAATATCATTACAACAACATCTTATATGTTTGCTCCCGAGTTGCATTTTGTACCATTTTTTCCACCACTTATGATTTGGCAGATTCAGTTGTGACTTTCATGATCAGATATTTATTTCTGCATCATTGATTAGTCTTCTATGTGTGATACTTGGACATGATTTTGACTTATACTTCTTGGCAGTGAGAAGATGACTCACGATGTACTTTAAATTTTAGCTATACTTGATCTACTCCATACTTCATATGTGGACATGCTTTTCTTTCATTGAGGATGGGTATGCCCACCTCAGACATGAGCTATATTTCTGATTTCTATCACTGGTTTTTTGGCAGGCTAGAATTTGGTGAAGTCCTCTCTAGTCCTCACAAGGTTATTTCTATGCACATAATACATTTCGGCCATCATGTACCCCTAATTACCTCATATATTAGGAGGAATTTGTTATAGCATCATTTATCACCATTATATATTTTATGAGTTATGCATTGGCCTTGGGCAACCATTCCATTTAGACTTGGTCATATTTCTCAAAACCCATACGTGACTCTGCCCAGAATTTTCCACGTATACACGCGATTCCATACATAGAGAACCACATATTATATTTAAAATATTAAAAAATATATAATTTCCCTACTTTTGAGGCGAGGTTTGTTGCTGTTCCTATAACTTAACTACCCCAGCTCATGGCCTAACTGTTCCCCAAATGAAAAAACTAATTTGAGGGAGTATAAAAAACCCTCAAGGGAATGGCCTAAGGGAGGAAGAGAGAGAATTATAGACATTATACTCTGTTATAGCCCTATCTAAGTCTGATATTTCCCCTGTGCCTCCTGCACTTCCCATATTTTCAGGAAACCCTTGTTTCCTTGAGATGTTCACTCATCCTATGTGACATCCATTGTGCACTATTCTTATAATAATTTTTGCGAGGATAGGGCTGGACGGATCTAGAGGATGGTATGCTTGATGCCGTGGTAGATTTTAGGTGATCTCTCCTCATTTTTTTACTGTACATGTCATTAATAAAAGAAGTGCTATCTTGTTCCTGATGTTCACGTGTCATTTATCTCTTATACATGTGTAATGATCTTAAATAGTTAATTTATTGTTATCTTTATGAGATTATGCATGATTTTTGCTAACATATAGAGATTATATATGCTTTACAACTAGGATTTTGTGCTTGCTCTTTGTTAGTTTTCAGGTTCTGGAGCACAAGTTGTTGCAGGGGGTTTGAGCCCTACGGGATATACTACAACTGAAGGATAAATGGGTAAGGTCTGCAACCCTTAGTTTCTAGTTTAGAGAATAGAAGTTGGTAAATTGAGTCCTTCTTGTGATGACACGTGCCTAATCTGTGAAGGTTTATCAACCCGAGACCTTAGGGTAACATTTCCGATAACAATAATCAATACAACAAATCGCATAAAAGTCTAGTTTCACCAAAACAATCTTCTTTATTAAGAGATCTATCAATTCCATTACATTCAATTCTTTAATGCAATACAATCTATTCTTTCGCGCACACAACCAGCGTAGTCTGAACACATTCAAGGCATAGGTATCCATGCACATAGCCAATAGGAACCTTTCTACTCAAAAAACCATACTTAGCTCAAAACATTAACCTAAAAATTTCACCATGAGATCATGCCCTTACTTGAATTAATCCTTAAATGTTTATACTATCTAGATGCGCACACACCATCGTCTCAAACCATGTTTTGAGACTCATGGTTTTCCCTTTAAATCCATTACAATTATTAAGGTATTTTGACCCGCCCCAAAGCCCCTTTAACTCTTTTGCACAACATGCAAAACAAAACGTAGACAAAACATAGCCCAAAAATTTACCACAGGGGACCCCGATCCAATATATTATTTTAGTTCTCCTCCATCTTCTGTTGCTTCCATCAATGGTGTCATTATAAGGTTGATCTTAATGAATTTTATTCATCCCAAATCTAATACCATGTTAATTTTTCTTAGGGATATATTGTTCTTTTCTTTAGATAATTACATTTTATTTACATATTTGATTCACCCCACAAAATCATAACATTATTTAGCAACATACAAAACTATATAGAAAGAATAATATTATCATCAATGCAACAAAACATAAAGGAAGAATAAAAGAAAATAATTCACTCATAGAGACTCTAGGATTGGTCGGAGACCAAGGAAAAACCCCACAAGGGGAAAAATCCTTTCAAATTATTCTTCTTATTACATTTGCATTGAATTATTCGGCAAATGGAGAGTACAATAATCCAATTATTTATCTACAAGACTATCCAACAAAATCAAGCCAAAAAAATCCAAATATCAACCTAGAAATAATACTAATAAAAAATCAATCTTCACCAGCCCGTGGATAGTCACGAGTTACTTTTTATTGACAATATATACATATTTATAGATTTTGTAATATTCCCAATTAGCCATGAGCTAGTTGGAATATTAAATTTTTATTTTTCTTTCTATTTAATGAATAAGAGGATAATGGAGATCCATAAATCTCCTTAAATAATGAATAAATCAATGCCAATGTGAAAAGAAGACATCTTGGCAGCTTAATTGAGCACACTTAGGTGTGAAAAAGGGCTGGAACACCTTGACTGGGTCAACTTTGACCAAATCAACAACGCTTTCATGTAGTAGCGGCATTCAATGAGGGACAACACAGGTTTAGATGGAGATACCTTGCATGGGAGTAGTGTCATAAATAAATGGGGCTTAGGGTTTGGAAGCTCATTTATTATAAAAGGAAGAGGATGGTAGCCATATTGATTATGTATTGGTATATGATATTTCTGAATATATGGTCTATTTAGACATATAGCTTTCTTTGGCTCTTTAACTAAGATTACAAGTGTTGTTTAGCATTGGGTGCTCCTAGTCGGGAATCCCACCTTTTTCCTTGAGAGGCCTATTGGAAGAGTTTGTATTACATTCCACTATCAGGAATTTGGCCAAAGCTTTAGTCATAATATACATCATAGTTACTATTGAGGATTTTGTGTTGTTTTGCAGGGCAGAAGTGTGGAGGTTTGATTTGGGAGATTTCTGAGCTAGATATCATTGGAGGAAGGTTCCTTTCTCTTTGGAGGCTAGTAAATAAGGCCCTAGAGCCTCATTGAAATATTTAGCAATAGGCCATAGTATATTTATCCCCTACAATGCAGTATCAATTTGGATCTACATTATTTTAGGGAGGAGTTTTAGGGGTTTCTACAGTAGGTGAGTTGGGAGGTGTTTTCTTTAGTGAAAGGGAAAGCCTTTCATTTGGAGGATTCATTGGAGGAGAGCACATTAATTATTATATCAACTTAAGCCATTTACTCTTCAATTTCTTGTTGTAGCATACTTTCAGTCATACAACTCATTTTGTATTATTGGGTGTTTTACCCGAAGACCCTTTTGGGTTCTTTTCTGGAGGTTGTATAGAGCCCAGATCTTTATTTTTGCATCTATTGTGTCATATATCAGCCCCACATATTTTTTGTATTCATTTTTTGTAACAATTCTTTTAAAACTATGTTGTTGCAGTGTCTCCGGCATTTTGATATAGTAGCAACACCTCTCTTTGAGAGTTTTGTCCATTGGAGGCTTGTTCTATCTTGTATTATTGTTTGTGGCCCATTAGTTTACATATATATGTTGATGTTATGATGAATTTAAGGTCTCCATATTGGTCTATTTTTTGGATCTAATGTTTACACTTCTATTTACATGGTTTTTCACTATATTCTCGCTTTTCCCATTTGGGAATATTACAGTGGTATCAGAGCATAATCTTCACACGACCTGTGCTTCTTGAAAATCCAATATGTCATCTAAATAAGGAGATCCTCTCACTGATAGAGAGAAGAGATATCTCAAAAGAAAACATTGTAATTTTGATTATACAAATGATAAAGAAGATAATGGTAAGACCCCTTTATCAGGAGTAGATGAAGAGAAAGAGTTCCCTAAGATTCGTCTCAAAGCTATGCAAGACATTGCTAGAGAAATAAATGATATGAGGATGGATAGATACAAGGAATCCCCTAAATGATTTCAACATGGTGAAGGCTCTGACATTTCTCATCACTAGAGTGATCAACCAGTGCAATAGCAACAAGTTTCCCAACGCTCTACAATGGCTACATTATTAGCAGTGGGAAATGAAGGGTTTCAAGCACAAGAATATCTTGAAGACTATTTCATGGAGTATGAGTCTCAATCTCATAGATTCAAACATCACTTGAGTTTTCAATAATTTTTTCAGATTAAGGACAACAGGAGACCTAAGCATCATAATAGAGGTGGAGGATTCATTCAGAATCATGATCTACACCGAACTATGGGCAGATTTTTCTTACCCAACTTTGATGGGTCATCTAAATGCACTGCCAAATCATGGGTAGAGAAGCTTGACATCTACTTCCAACTGAACAAAGTACCAGAGATGGAGGCCATTAAGATAGCAGCGTTGCACCTTGAGGGTGAGGCACATGATTGGTGGTTCCATGGCTTGTCTACATTGGGTCATGCTAATGTGACTGCATATTCAGAGTTCATGAGGAGGTTGGTGGAGAGGTTTGATAGAAGAGATCCTCAAGAACCATTCATGGGGCCTGCAAAAATCAAATAATCAGGTAATCCAAAAACTTATATTTCTAAGTTTTTAAAAATTTCTGTTATGGTTCTTGATTTATCTGCAACAAGAAGGGTCTCTATGTTCATTAATGGGTTAGAAGAATCTCTTCATGGGTTGGTTAAGTCTACCAAGCTCACTACCCTTCAATATGGCATTGAAAGGGCTAGAGATCTACAATATGCCTTGCCAAAATCGAAGGAAACATTTCATCAAAAGCCTTCTTTTCCATCAAAGGGAAAAGATGAGAAAGCTCCTCTTTCAAAGGAGAGACAAAGTAAAAAACCACTTGATGATGATGTTCGAAGAGATTTGAGGAGAAGGAAGCTTTGCTTCACATGCCAAGAATCATGGGCACTCAGATATAAATTTGCAGTGGGAACGACACACCATATAGAGGTCTTCTCAAATGATGCAGAGGAAGAAGAATATGAACCATGAAGAGGTCACAACACTAACATAGAAACAGATGGTCCATCACTATCAGGAGATGGGAATGGGGCATTTTCTCCAATTGGAGGGGCTCTTGAATCATTGAGAGGAATAACCAAGTACTTTTCCTTGATGGTTCAAGGTTCCATCTTAGATCAGAGGGTTTATTTTTTGATTGATAGTGGGGCTACCCACAATTTTATTGATTCCCAAATAGTGTAGAGGAGGGAAATACCCAGTGATGATTTTAAGGGATTTTTTGTTTTGGTCCCTGGAGATAGAACTATGCAGTGCATGCATTATGTTCCATACTTATCTGTCACCATGGGGACATATACATTAATTGATCACTTCTTTGTGGTTGACATACCTGACACTAATGTGATATTGGGTGTGCAGTGGTTGATTACTTTGGGGAAGGTCACCACAGATTGGGAGACTTTGCAGATGGAATGGGTGGATAGAAAGAGTGGTAAGACTCAAATTATTAAAGGCATGCACACATATCCCTCACATACAACTTCCACATAGAAACCAGAGATGGATTTGTGCAGCGGAAGAAAGGACCTAACAATCCCATCTATTATGCACATGACTTTGGCCCATGGGACATTATTATTTTGTGGCAAACCACTTGGGAGGCCACCTGATCTAGATTTGGTGATAAATTTCTCACATGATGATGCACCATTAATTTATCCAGGAGTAATGGGGGCATCAGAAGGTGTTATAGCATCATTTCTCACCTTGACATGATTCATAATTGCTACATGGCTTTATGGGCACCCATTCCTACAGACTTGGACAAATTCACTTAAAAACAGTGGAAAATCCTTCATACGCGACTATGCCCATGTTTTTCCGCGTGTATACGCTAGTACAGCTAGACTTTTCCGCGTATGCCATTTTAATGGTTAAAAAATATATAAAAAATCCCTAATTTCGCGCTGGGTTGATAGTTACTCAGGTAGTTCAACTACCCCAGCCCGTGGCCAACTGTTTCCAACTGTTGAAACTACTTGGAGGGACTATAAAAGGACCTCATATGTGTGGCCTAAGGGAGAGGGAGAATTATTATTATTATACTCTGTTGGTTCCCTATCCAAGTCTGATTCCCCGTGCCTCCTGCACTTTCCCAGTTCATTTCAGGAAACCCTTGTTTCCTTGAGATACACATCCCTTTATATGTTATCTCGTATGCACTCATTGGGAAGGAGTCTTAGCGAGGCAAGGGCTGGACGGATCCGGACGACGGTCTGCGAAGGCCTTGGAAGGATCAGGTGATCTCTCCACTTACTTTTGTACATACTATTTTTATAATACAGAAGTATCATGCTGTTCCCGAAGTAAACGTGTTAGTGTATGCTTTAATGTATGAAGAATATTTGTTATACAAGCATTTATGATGATTTATTTAATGTTTTATATGAATCTCGCTAACGTATAGAGTAGAAATATACTGTACAACTTGTCCTTTGTGCTGGTTTCTTCTTGTATTTCAGGTGAAAGAGGAAGGACGGTTGCAGGGAGTTTGAACTCCACGTGGATCTACTTCAAACGTAGGACCAACGGGTAAACCTCTCGTTCTGCTCTATTTCGTTTTCATGATTGTGCATGATCGTGTGAGTCTTTGTTAAATAGTACGCCCCTGCTCTGTGGAGGTTGAATCCCAACCAACCTCTAGGGTGTTAAATCCCCGAAACAGAACTGGCGACTCCGCTGGGGATCACATTTTTGTGATTCTCCCGTTGGGTTGTTTCAGCTGTTTGGTAGGTTGCCAACAGTTTCTTCTGTCTTTTACAGTCCAGTTTGCTTTCTTGCAGTCAGTTTGAAGCTTTTATACCTTTCCCATGCTTGTACTTTTTATTTTTCATTATCTTTCTTTGTATACGCAGTTTTTATTGCACACAGTCGCGTATACCCGCGAGTTTGTGTAGAAGGATCCGCGTACACGCGGATTTCCCTCGACACAGACGCGTATACACGCCTGTTTCATAGCTGCAAGGTCGCGTATACCTAGGCTGAATTTGAAATTTCAAGATTCTGGTGTTTTTGGTCTTTTCTAGCTGTGGAAGCCTGTGTTTGCAGAGTCTTTGTACTTACTGGAGTGTGACAGAAGTGGTTTTAAGTCTTGGTTCTCTTTCGTTTGCCCGAAAACTGATCTTTTTGGCGAAGTGTTCTTGTTGGTGCTAGCACTCCTGGATTGAGTTCCAAGATCGCTTTCTGAGCGTTCTTGGCTGTTTTGCTTTATCAGAACAGAGAGCTTTTGCTCATTGACTCGCTCCTGTCTTTGTGTTGTGCTTTGCATTGCGTTCTTTGCTTTGTTTTCGATTGTTTTTCTTGAGTTTCATAAGCTAGGGTTTTGTTGCATTTTTCGAAGATCTTTTCTTGTTTCTTTGGAGTTTTGTATTGCAACGAATTTGCACTATTTCTCTTGGCTGTTTGATTGAGTTTTTAGTCTTCTGTTGCCCTTATTGATCTTGCTATCATTAGTTTTATAAGGTTTGGGGGCATAGTTGGAGTTTATGCTTCAAATTCGGTCTCATTTTGGCTTGGATTGAGATAGTTGTTCTTGGTTTTCTTGAAGCTCTTGTTTTATAAAACTGAAAAGCACAAAAAACATTTGTTTTGCTTTTTGTTTTTGCATATCAAAAACTCAAAAAACATTGTTTCTTGTTTTTGTTTTTGTTGTTGCCTTTTTTCATTTTCGTTTGGCTTCATCTTTTGGGACTTTAGTGAATTTTCTTGCTTCTAGTTTCCCGCTTGATTGTGAAGGGAGGTTGTCTTTTGATTTCTTCTTTTTCTTGTTGAGTATTTTGGTGTCTTATATTAAGAGTTCTTGTTTGCAAGAATTAGCTTTCTGGATATCCAAAGATTAGTTGAAACTGAAGGAGCCTTTTGGGAAATTTCACCTTGTTTCAAGGGACTTTCTGCATCTTAGAATTTACATGTTAGTGGTCATTTGCATTAGGTGCATTGAATCATTTAGTTAGCTTCTTAATTTTTGTGCGTGTGAGTTTGTAATTCGAAAAGAAAAATGCATTTTTAGCCTCGTAGAACTTACATAGAAATTGCTCTTCATCGAAAGACTAAGAACTGCATGTGCATGTAGTCAGGTTTTTATTAATTTCTTTTGCGTCAGAACATCATTGGTTTCAATTCCATATCCTTGTGACTTAATACAACGGCCCTTAAAATAAGCGATTAAATCTAAAATCAACTAGCAAGTTTTATTTAGAGTCAATCACCAACTAGCTAGGTTGTAGGGCCTTGGAATAGGAGAGAGGAGAGTTAACTCTCCAAGGCCGCTCAAACAGACATAGAAGTTTACTAATTGAGCGAAATCCAACTCCGTGAGGTGGACTGGGAAAGCTCTCATCCGAGAGTCAAGCGCGAGGGGAAGTGAAGGTTAAGAAGAGGGATACCCCCCCTTCGATTAGCTGAATCTGACCTCAAGACCGTTCCGCCCAGCTTCTGATACGGATTGGTGTCCATAGTTGCTGTTCCTAGGTTCCACACAGGTGACTGCGGGGGGGAATACCCGTGGTACCTGAGGCAGACGTCGCATCACTTCCAGCAGTACTTCTGGGGGGTGCCCTTGCGAAGCTTGGGTGCTTGAGCCGGCAAAGGCTGTTGTTAGGAGGTCGGCGTAACTGTTTCTGATACCTTCGCTAGTTGTTCTGGGCCCTAATCATCCCAGACTGCTTTCGGAAGGTCTTATACTTCGCTTTCCTGTATTTTGGTGTCCGGTCCTCATCACCCGGAGCGGAAATACTTGGAGGCTGTTTGCTTGCTGTTTCTCAGGGTTTTGATTTTAGTGAGTGCTCTTTGCTCCTAGCTTGCCTAGCTTTTCACTTTTCTTGAGTCTAATATAATAAATTTGTAAAGTGGCTGATCAAGCGCCTCGACGTTCGAGGAGAGTCCGGGGGTTATCTCCCGAGAGTGCAGAGCCTTCTTCGAGAAGGCGTAGGAGCGATCTAGCAGGTGGTTTTCACCCTGTAGAGTCTGACGCTGTGGAGAGAGATCCTCCACTAAGGTCTGAAGGTTTCATTGCTGATTCCGGTGTCGGTTCCGAGAGGAGCGTTTCGCTCACCTCGGGGGTATTGTTTCCTCAGGAGGAAGATTTTCAGATAGAAGATATACCTGAGCCTGCAGCTACAGGTCCATCTCCTCTTCCTCTTAATCATCCGTTTGTTATAGAGTACATCGGACCGGAGTCTGAGAGACCGCCGGATCTTCCTTATCTTTCTTATCTTTCGATGGCCACGACTGGGAACGCGGCTTCTTCCGTGAGTGCTGCGGGCATTCAGACCCCTGCTTCTGTCGAGGCAGGGGGCACTCTTGCTCTATCTTCGAGTGCTTCTAGCACTGCTATGTTTGGCTCTGGGTTCACACAAGCATATGCTTCTCAATCTGGTCCCTTTGTTTCAGGGATGTCCATTGCTGGAAATCCCTCTTTTTCCTTTACCGCCGGTGCAGCTGGATCTACGCCCATGTCCAACATGGCTAGTGGATCAGCTTCTTTTCAGGGTTTCCCCTTTGGGACTGGGCATATTCCTAGTCCCAATCCTTCTTTAGGGTCGTTTCCTTTTACGTCCCAGACCCAAAGTTTCAATCCTTGGGCTCGGGGGCCAAGTTCGACTGCTTTTATGGGGTGGAATCCTATGTTTGCAACGTCGGGGGCAGGGAATCAGTTCATCGCGAGTCATCCAGGGAATGCTTCTTTCCTTGCATCGAGTGCTTATCAATCTTTTTCTCCTCTATCTAATGCATGGAACCCCTACCAGGGGCTTACATCTTCAGTCAATACTTCAGCGGGGGGAACTAGTCTGGGTCTTGGTAACTCGGCGTGGGGAGGAGGTTCTTCTCCGTTTTCTACGGGTCCTTTCTGGCAGCCTGGTGCCTCATCAAATCCGGGCTATTCTTTTCAGAATGTGGGAAATTCATCCCATCAAGGATGGAATTCTCAGGCTCCGCCGCGATTACCATTTCTGGCAACGTTAAACTTGCCAGACTTGGCGAAGTTAACTAATGACCCGATTCGATATAGTCCGGGTTGGCCTCCGGTTCCAACCAAACTTCCTTCAGACATTCCTAAGTTTGAAGGTAAGAATGGTGAAGATCCGGGAGACCATGTCACCACATTCCACTTATGGTGTTCATCCAACTCTCTGATCGACGATTCGATTAGATTGAGATTATTTCAGCGCACCTTAACTGGAAACGCCGCGAAGTGGTATATAGAGCTGACTGGGGGCAGTTTCGCCACATTTGGAGAACTGGCTGTCACTTTTCTTAACCATTTTCAGTTGCCCGTCAGATATGAGGCTGGGACCGAACTCCTGGCTAATTTTAAGCAGGATGAGGCAACTCACATTTCTGATCATATTCGGGAATGGAGGAGAAGGAAGAGGCTTATCAAAGCCCATATTCCAGGTGAGTTCCTTCTCGAGTGGTTTTTGAAATCGCTTCAGTCAGATATTTCAAAAGATGTATCCATGTCAGGGGTATATTCCGAGGAGCAGGCCATCTTTAGGGCCCAGCGGTTAGAGTTGATCTATTCTCAGTCTGGCATGCTTTACAAGTATTTGCCTAATGCTCCTCGCTCCAAATTGGATCTATCGAAACCTAAACCTGGTCCGCATGGTGACGGACTTATCGGATCGGTCAGTAGTGGTGCAGCCAGCCTGCTTTCTCAATTGCAGCAGTTGTCTTTACAATCTGCTTCTTCTGGTCAGGCTGTGCCTGCTGATTCTTCACCTTCCCAGTCTTTGTCCATTAATGCTGTCCAATCTTCTGAACCCAAAGGAAATCAACAGTCCGATGGGAGGAAGAAGGGACGTAATAACAAGAAGAAGGGCAAGAATGGGAAGGGCAATGCAAATAAGACCAACGAGCGTGTTGGTGAAGGGCAAAAGGAGAAAAAGAAAGTTAAGTTTTCGTGCAAGCTTTGTGCTGGAGACCATCTCACGCATCGTTGCCCGAAAATTCAGGATGCTCAGCGCCTGTTATCTCAGCAAGGTTCTTCTAGTTCCCAGGCTGTGCTAACAAACCCTTTTCCCCAAGGGCAGCAATTAATTTCTGGCGCGAATCAAAATCCTGGGGCTTCCTCTGGAGGTCCTCAGGAAGGGGAAATTCCATCGAATATCTTTATGATGAGTGCTCACGTGGATGTCGCTACGAGATCCCGTGATTATGGCGGAGAGGAATCTTCGAAAGCTAAGGAAGTTTCTGATACTACTGAGCCGCTTCATATCACGAAGCCAACTGTCGAGTCTATGCCTCGGATATCGAAGGCATCCTCTAAGCGGTCAACGATTAATCCGAACATGAGGGCTGCCCAGAACTACTCGATTGTAGAAGATCTGGCGCAGAGTCCTTGTGCTATGTCAGCTTTAGAGGTACTCCAGTCTTGTCCGGCTCAGCGCAGTGCTTTGCTCATTGCCATTGGAGCTATAGATCCGAAAAATTCTCTTCTGATTACCTTTGATATGAAGAATTTTAAGAAGAGACTTCCTCATCATATGGCCTTCCATATTAAATCATCGTACCGGAAGACTAATATCTTTCGCACGGTCGTTGATGAGGGTGCTTCTACTTGCGTGATGTCTCTCGCATGCTGGAAAACACTAGGATCTCCCAAAGCTGTTCCATCTAGCACTATTCTTACTGCATTCGATGGCCATTCTCATAGGCCCCATGGTATTGTCCCGGCTTTGCCCATCTGTGTTGGGGGCAAAACCGTTAACATAGAGGTTGAGGTAGTAGATGCGGCCTTGGACTACAACCTTCTGTTGGGGAGAAACTGGATATATGATATGGATGCCATTGCATCTTCACTATTTCGGATAGTATGTTTCCCCCACGAAGGGAGGATAGTTACGGTGGATCAACTGGACTGTCCTCCTGTAGACCTGGATGCGCCTCCTGACTCATTTGTCCCTAAGTTGGACAATACTAAGGCACCTATTGAGAATCTGGGAGTTGGAATGTATTCTTCCCTGATGGGATCTTTTGATCTTCCTCCTCCTAAGGTGTCTATCAATGCTATTTCATCCTCCAAGGCTCCCCTTCGAAGAGAGTTCTTTCGAACTCGTTATTTTTCGGACCCTTGGACCTTACCTTCCCCAACTGCCACTTTGGAGGAAGGGCAAGTGGGTGGAATGGCATTCCCGATTTCTGCAGCTGAGATTGCATATCAGTCTGTTGTTGACACTGCAGAGTCTGATCCAGCTCCTCTTTCGCCGGAAGAGTTGGATGGTGATGTAGCTCCGGCTTGGACGCTTACTTCTTCTTCTGCCCAGGATTGTCTAGATACAACTCTTCCATCTGAAGAGGCCATCCTGGAAGCAATGACAGGTATAGAGAGACCGTGGGATGACTTGCATCATCGGTCTTACTTCCTACCTGACTTGAGCGAAGTCGAAGCTAGTTTTCCAAGTCCTCAGTCTCCTGGACCTGTTCACCCGGTCTTGAGCCCCTTAGCACCAGCACAGGTTTATGCTGAAGGGAACATGGCTGTGATCTCTCCGACTATCCCGGTGAACATCTCCAGGAATCCCAACATTATTGAGAACGTTTTCATTGGAGCTGAATGTTCCCATGAAGAAGTTCAAATCTATACCGAGCTCTTTAAAGAGTATAGGGATGTTTTTTCTTGGTCTTATGAGGAAATGCCTGGCATAGATCCATCTATTGTCCAGCATGAGATCAAGACGTATGAAAACGCTAAGCCGGTCAGGCAAAAACTTCGTCCGGTTAATCCTAGGAAGGCAGCAGCTATCAAAGCTGAAGTTGAAAAGTTGCTTAAGGCGGGATTCATTTTCCCAGTTCCTCTGACTGAATGGGTTTCAAACCCCGTTCCTGTTGATAAAAAGCAAGGAACAATTCGAGTGTGCATCGATTTCGGAGACCTGAATAAGGCGTGTCCTAAAGATAATTACCCCACACCCTTCATTGATCAGATTATTGATGAGTGTGCCGGTAACGAAATTTTTTCCTTCATGGACGGTTTTTCTGGTTACAATCAAATTACTATCCGTCCAGAAGATCAACATAAAACCGCATTTATCTGTCCCTGGGGTACGTTTGCATATAAGAAAATGCCTTTTGGTCTGAAAAATGCTGGAGCCACTTTTCAGCGGGCCATGTCCTACGCCTTCCACGACATCAAGAAAATTATCGAGGCATACTTAGATGATCTAGCTGCTCATTCTCGAAAGAGGATGGATCATCCAGGACACCTCCGGCAAATATTTGAGAGATGTCGTTTTTATAAAATTCGTTTGAATACGAACAAGTGCGTTTTCGCGGTAACATCCGGTCGGCTGTTGGGATTTATCGTGTCTAATGAAGGGATAAGGGTAGATCCCTTCAAGGTTGAGGCAATACTTCGGTTGCCTCCCCCGTCTTCAATCCGTCAACTTCAAAGTCTCCAAGGGAAGTCTAACTTTCTTCGGAGGTTTATCGTTAACTATGCTGAGATTACAAAGGGATATATGAGACTGTTGAAGAAAGGAGTCCCTTTTCTTTGGGGCGACTATGCTCAACGCTCATTCGATGCCTTGAAAAAGGCATTGACCTCTGCTCCTTTACTGAGTCCACCCGATTATAGCAGAGATTTTCTTTTGTATCTGGCTACAGCAGAATCTACCATTGGTATGGTTATGGTTCAGGAGGATGATGCTCTGGCTGAGCATGTTATTTACTACCTTAGTCGAGGACTGGTAGGACCTGAACTACGATACACCCCGATAGAAAAATTAGCCTTAGCAGCAGTTCATGCTGTGCAGCGACTCCGACATTATATTATTCTTCGCAAAACTTATGTCTTGGCAGCTGCCAATCCATTTCAGTTTGTCCTCATCAGGCGAGTGATTGGGGGCAAATATAATAGATGGATTGTGATTTTACAGGAATTTGATCTAGAGTTCATGTCTGCCAAATCCAAGAAGTCATTAGTTTTTGCGGAATTGATCTCAGAGTTGCCTTGTGGAGAGGCGATGATCTATGATGAGTCCTTTCCGGACGAACACTTGTTTCTGATCTCTCCACAAGATCCTTGGTATGGGGACATCATTGTATATCTCCCGACTGC
The DNA here is from genome assembly GCA_034641835.2 of Pinus albicaulis. Taxonomy (NCBI): domain Eukaryota; kingdom Viridiplantae; phylum Streptophyta; class Pinopsida; order Pinales; family Pinaceae; genus Pinus; species Pinus albicaulis. The sequence goes on along the minus strand of CM076575.1, from coordinate 1,152,842,510 downwards.
GAAGTTTCCCTCTTCTTTTTCGAAAGATGAGCGTCGTAAGCTGCGTCACTTAGCTAAAAGTTATCTGATTATTGGTGATGCTTTGTACCGTCGAGGGGTTGATTCAATCCTAAGACGCTGCTTAACTTTCGAAGAAGCTGAGGCTGTGCTTAATGATTCTCACGGTGGAGCTTGTGGGGGTCATTTATCGGGGCTTGCTACAGCCCAAAAGATTTTGCACGCTGGCTACTTCTGGCCCTCGATTTTCAAAGATTGTATTGAATCGGTCAAGAAGTGTCATCCTTGTCAAGTGTATACTCGAAAAATGCCCGCTCATCCAGCTCCGCTTTTTCCAGTCGTTACTGTCGGCCCCTTTACAAAGTGGGGTATGGATTATACTACTTGTAACCCGCCTTCGGCAAAAGGTCACAAGTACATTATCGTAGCAGTAGACTACTTTACGAAGTGGGTCGAAGCTATGCCTACTTTTGGGAACGATGGTGAGACTGCGGCTCTTTTCTTCTTCAATCAAGTCATTGCTCGTTTCGGTATACCTAGAGAGATTGTCACTGACCATGGCAGTCACTTTCAGAACAGTATGATGGCTGAGTTGGCTCTTAAATTGGGTTTCCGGCAGGAGCATTCATCTCCATATTATCCTCGGGCCAATGGCCAGGTGGAAGCCGTGAATAAGTCCTTGAAGACAATTCTTCAACGGACGATTGATAAACATAGATCCAACTGGCACATTATGCTATATCATGCACTCTGGGCATACAGGACGTCAGTTAAAACTGCAACTGGCTTTACTCCGTTTCAGTTAGTCCACGGGGTGGAATCCGTATTTCCCATTGAATGCGAGATTCCTTCCCTTAAAAGCGCGTTTGTTGAGCTTCTTTACGACACTTCTAATTACGGCGGAGGCGGCTTCTTCATCTGGAACATCTTGATGAGCGACGTCGAGATGCGCCACGTTGAGCAGGCGCATAAAAACCGAGTCGAAATTCAGTACGATAGGGCGGTTAAGCCTAGGGTCTTTCAAAAGCGACCTTGTTTTGGTCTATGCAGAAAAGGATGCCTTGGGGGCAGGAAAGTTTAAATCGATGTGGTATGGCCCCTATATGGTCAAAAAGGTCCTTAAGAAAGGAGCCTATACCTTGGTTGACTTCGAAGGAAACGAGTTGTCGGAGCCCCGAAATGGGCTCTATCTGAAGAAGTATTATGCCTAGGGTTTGGCCTGGCATTTTGCTTTGTATATAGTAGTTTTTGTCTTGTACATATCTGTTTGATTTTCGATTTTTGATGGGATGGTGATGTCTTTGATCTGCTTTGGCAGGTTGTGTTGATGTCATGAGTCATTATGGTTTCGCCGATGGTGCTAGTAGACACACCGAGAATTAGCTTAGCGGCAGGTGCTTCATTGTCCTTCGGTGTTGTTGGTATCAAGAGTGCATTGGTCTGCTTCGATAACGTAGCGAATACCACCTTGCAGTCATTCATCTACTCTCGGAGGCAATATCTTTGGGTGTTGATTCGTTGGTAGTTTTCTTGGACTCAGTGGTGGTGTCGCGGTTGAACAACACTTTATCGGGTACGAGATCCGATTTTACTCCGGTTGTTCTTGAGGGTACGTTTGTTACAAAGGTCATTTCAATTTTTAACTTTCATTCATATTCCTCAAGTTGACAATTGGATGGAAGACTCATTAGCTAGTCAAGCAATTGATTGGCATATTAATCATTTCGTACAATAAAATTCAATCATCGAAAACATCATACATTTGTATACATTTGTTACATCACATCAAAAATCGCTGTATATATATCATCAGAGTGTTCAAAAACTATACAACAATTTGGATCCATAAGTCATACAAAATTTGGGCTTATGCCCGATCATGTTCAAACCTCAAAAAATATACAGTCATCGATATGAAAATGCAAATGCAATCACGAGGACCTACTTGACATTCCTATAGAACATCAACACGGTGGCCACACGGCGGAATAATCTAACCCAGTCACGGGGTACTCCTACAACCCGTCTCTGGACGGCTTCCGGCAAGTCCTCCACGGCAGCCATAGGGATTTGGCAGGTCAATCCCTCCAAGTTTCTCTGCACGGCCTGGAGTGTCCTGTCGGAATCCACTGTCTCTGCCTCACCTCTGCGGCGCTTGTGGCGTGGTAGGCCCTCAGGACGAACTGGTCCAACATCTGAAACATGATCATTTTTAATTGTCAGTCATTATGAATCCAATCAAAAAACATGTTTGTTTTTCATTTTTCTACATATTTGAAAAATCCAAAAAAAAATCATATAAGTTAAAATTTTTGAAAAAACTTACCGACTGCTCCCCATGCTGCACCGGGTGGAAGTACTAGATCTGGATCTCCTCGGAAGTCCATCCCAGCATAGGGATAGTCGTCTGCTGCGATGATCTGTTCTCCCCACCACAGGAAGAACTCATCATCCCACGTGGTTCGGGGTACCTCGCTGCCCCCCAGTCTCTTCATCATGTCTTCCCAACGGGCAATTCTTGGGTCCGAGGGCAGCGTGGTTGAGATGACTTTAGGTCTCAAAGCTTCGGAACTCTCTCGAAGAAAGAATGTAGTCAAAATGGTTCCATAGCCAAAGTGTTTTGTATGTGTTTTGCGAATCGACGTCAGTTGTTGTTTCATCTTCAGTAGCAGGGCAGTGCACCAATCATACACATGAATTAACCACTCTACAGCTATGCTCATGTGCGCCCTGGGCGCCTGATGCACGCCTGCTGTAGGGAGGCGATCCTGCCACTCTGCTAGAACTCTGCCGATGGTGAACGGGAGGATCTTCATGTGCGAGTCCCGATATCTACGATTTGTCCCCCATTGTGCCAACTTTCTTGGAATGTTCTATGCAATAGAGTTGGACATAGTCCTCCACGGTTAACCCTCCCAGGGGCCTTCCGTGCAGATCCACTGGGTCTCCCCGTCTGGAGAGTCCAGTGATGAAGTATATATCTTCCACCTCTATGCGTAGTGGCATTTGATCAATGATGAAACAATCCTGATCCGGTTCCCAATAATTTACCAGCATTTCAAGCAAACTCACATTACTTTTCATATTGGGCATTTTGAAAAATTTGAATAATCCACAGTTTCGGAGGACATTTTGTTCTGTGCGGTCTTCCATGACCTCTTGGTCCACTGCACTATGCTCGCGTTCCCTCCATGAAATTGTCATCCTGAAGAAGTTCATTAAAATTTGCATTAGAAACTCATTTTTAAAATTCGGACTTGCGCATACGCTAGTTTCGCTGTGCACAGTCGCGTGTACACGCGACTTTCCTTCTTTGAACGCGCGTATGCGCAGGTACGCGTTTTTTAATAAGGGTTTCCAGGTAAAAATCCACTGAATTTTAAATTTTAAACGGACAAAATGAATCAACAGGATCAATAAGGAGCCTACCTGAAGTTTCGCTGAATTCCGACGGTCGGTTGTTGCTGGATTGACGAAACAAGTTTTTAGCTCCAGAGCTCTTTTTCCAAATCAGCTATGCAATAATGAACCATTTGAGAGGTAATTTGTGTATTTATGGCTAAAAAATTGAAAATTTTTACTTAAAATTTCCTTGTGCTTATTTTTTCGATCTGTCTTATGCTGTATAACTCGATTGCTTGGAAGTGCCCAGTTTGGTATATTTCAGGTACATTTTGACATTTTCGAGATTTTTCCCGGTTTTTGGCCCATGTGTTCAGACCCTTCACGGCAGGTATATGATCTTCACTGGCATATAGGTTAGGGAATCACTTTCCGTTGCATCTTTCATTCTAGCCTCCACACTGATCACTTGCCTTAGGGTCGATCCCATCAGGTCATGAGTATTATACCATTTTCACTCGCCGATTTTTAAAATCATGACTTGATGGTAGAGCCTTCCTTTACATGGGCTTCCTAGTTAGTTCCTCGCTGTCGCTTGTTGCCCATGCTGCTTTTTATGTAGGCTCGGGAGTCCTCTTTAGTCCCGCCATGTCTTTCGTGTTGAAGCTTCATTCTTCTCCTTCATCACTTATCATTTTTCGGCTTATACCACTGAGGCTCACAATTGTCGTTAAGTTGTATTCTTGCCATTGCATATTGGCTACTTGTTTATCCTGGCCTTTAGCGGCTTCATTTAGCCGGCTTCATTGAGACTCGATGTTTAAGCCAACTTTTGACCTTGACTTTTTACGTACAAGTTAATTTGCATGCACTTAGCCTTCACGACGTACCTTTGTACCAAAGGATGGAACGTTCTCATTATCAACGACGGTTTTCGCCACCTTGCATTAAGCATAGGATTTTTCCAAACCCCGGAACTAGTGCATCTGTTTCTTGATACTCGTTCTATCCATTGTACCATAGCATTATTTTATTCTTTTTTAGGCTTTTTATATGAAAAAGACAAAAAATTCAAATATAACAAAAAGAGCGGGAAAGGGATGTAACTTCATTGTTTGATGGCAGTACAGAGTCAGTTTTTCGCCCTTGAAAACAACACATATACTTATATATATTTCCTAAATTTGGGATGGTTTTAGTTTTGACCTAGGTTCAGCCTTTACCTTGTTTCACTTGTCAGTCCTCCCCTGGTTGGTTATCTCTTCCAATCATATGGAGAGTTTGTTTTTGCCTCCTGCATAATAGACTTATACAGTGTCACTTTTTACTACCATGGTCATCACGAGTCGTGCTTTTGTTCATGGGAAGTTTAACCAGAGTCAGCCATTCTGCGGTGTCTCTTGACTCATTATTCAGTCGGCCTTCCGAGTCTTGTCAGTATCTTTTTCTATCACATCAGATGTTTTGATCTTCTGCTCGTGTTGGTTTGAGAAGGTCCCCATTGACTTCTTGTCGGCGGGTTTGTCTCTCATCGACTATGACACATTGCTCTGAGAGAAAAACTAGAGCTGCACCCTGGCCCTATTTCCATCATTGATAGGTGACCTTGTGCTCAGCATTTGATCATCATTATGGGTCTTTGATGGTGGTTTCCCCTGTGTTCGACGTCGGCACACATTATCACACTTGGGATTCGTACGGTAAAGGATTTCCATTTGACCACCATCGGTGGATTTCTCGCCTCTGTCTGTCGGCTTTCATTATTGGTTGGTTCGAGAGGGTTTCTTCCGTGCGCTAGCTTCATCTTGTGCACGTCGGAAACGTACTTCGGTTTTGGTTCCATCCCTCTCCTTCGTCCCGATTCCTTCCAAATCTTGGCACACGAGTTACACTCGCGGTTGGGTGATGTGGGATGCCTTAATGCCTTCCTTCCAGCGAGATCTTTTCCCGTGACTCAGACTCATTGCTGCGGGAACAAGATCAGAGTCTTTTGTCGGTACCTTAGGGTTTGCAGTCATCGGTGGCAGACTCTTCGCTATCGACAGTGGGGATTCATCATTGCCTCCTAATTGGTAGATTCTTTCAAGTGTTCGACTTCAACTCATTCATTTGCACTTGTTAGATTGTACTAGGGCACCTTGACACTCATTTTCATTATTGGTGGGTTATCTCGCGTTGGTTAACGGTATACATTATTGACCGGTAATCCAACGATTTCTCACATGGTCGACTTCAGCTCATTTATTCCCATAGTGTAGAATTGTGCCATAATGATCGGTGAAGACCTTGGGTTGCATCAACATTTCTCGGTTCACTTTTGACAGTCCATTCAGTTTCTTCCAGTGATGTCGTTCACCCTTATATGTTGCGGTTGATTGATAGCATCTTATATGTTGATCCACGAGAGTTGCGTGATTGTGCCGTTTGATCGCCTCTTTATGATCCGTTACTTAGGAGGTGAGTTACTTGATCGAGATATCAGGTTGCCTTTATCTTTGCTCGGCTTTCTATATGGCGATACTTGGACATTGATACGGACTTGTCTTTCCGAGATTTTGCTCAGATGATTCACTATGTACTTTCAGTTCAGTTATACTTGTATACATGTTGGATCTATTGAGTACTTTCTATATATATGATGTATTTTTGACTGAGCATGGGTATGCCCGCCTCAGCATGAGTTGACTCTCTATTTTCTTTCATTGGTTTTGGCAGGCTGAAATCTGGTGAAGTCCTCTCTTGTCCTTGCGAAGTTCTTTCTATGTGCATAAGACATTTCGACCATCATGTACCCCTTCTGACCTCATATATTAGGGGGCATCTGTTATAGCATCATTTGTCACCCTTATGTGATTCATGATTGCTACATGGCTTTATGGGCACCCATTCCTAGACTTGGACAAATTCACTTAAAAACGATGGATATTCTATCCTTCATACGCGACTATGCCCGTGTTTTTCCGCGTGTATACGCTAGTACAGCTAGACTTTTCCGCGTATGCCATTTTAATGATTAAAAAATATATAAAAAATCCATAATTTCGCGCTGGGTTGATAGTTACTCAGGTAGTTCAACTACCCCAGCCCGTGGCCAACTGTTTCCAACTGTTGAAACTACTTGGAGGGACTATAAAAGGACCTCATATGTATGGCCTAATGGAGAGAGAGAATTATTATTATTATACTCTGTTGGTTCCCTATCCAAGTCTGATTCCCCGTGCCTCCTGCACTTTCCCAGTTCATTTCAAGAAACCCTTGTTTCCTTGAGATACACATCCCTTTATATGTTATCTCGATCATGCTCATTTCGGAAGGAGTCTTAGCGGCAAGAGTGGGACGGATGGGACGACGGTGCGGGCCTTGGAAGGATGGGTGGTCTCTCCACTTACTTTTGTACGTACTATTTTTATAATACGGAAAAGTATCATGCTATTCCGAAGTAAACGTGTTAGTGTATGCTTTAATGTATGAAGAATATTTGTTATACAAGCATTTATGATGATTTATTTAATGTTTTATATGAATCACGCTAACATATAGAGTAGAAATATACTGTACAACTTGTCCTTTGTGCTGGTTTCTTCTTGTATTTCAGGTGAAAGAGGAAGGACGGTTGCAGGGAGTTTGAACTCCACGTGGATCTACTTCAAACGTAGGACCAATGGGTAAACCTCTCGTTCTGCTCTATTTCGTTTTCATGACTGTGCATGATCGTGTGAGTCTCTGTTAAATAGTACGCCCCTGCTCTGTGAAGGTTGAATCCCAACCAACCTCTAGGGTGTTAAATCCCCGAAACAGAAGGCCATAAAACAATGTTGAGAGTCTTGGGTGGACTCAAGGATGAGGGATAAATTCTCCTAGCATCATCATTACCCACTCTCATTTCAGATTATGCGTTGTGGGAGGAGCAACATGGGAAGGATACCAGCCTTCCAACATGTACCTTTGGCATGTGAGATGTCAAATATAAAGGCAACCATATGATAAATGTTCTTTGTGATAGATCATTAGTGCTGTCACAATAGAGGATAGATCCATATTGGAAATCCCAACTGTTGGTGGATTATTCCAAGGATATTTTCACATGTATGATAATTGATGACTAGCTACATGAGGAGGGCTATTCAGTCCAAGATGAGGTCATTTATTATCATGGTATGATCTTCTTATCTAGAGCTTCCAAGCTCAAGGAGAAGTTTTTACAAAGAGCACATGAAGATTTTCTCTTCAGCCATACTTATTCTATGAGAGCATATCACTCCATCATGGAGGGGTACACTTGGGAAGGATTTGAGGATGAGATATATTAGCATTTGAAGAGATTCATGGAGAATGTGGAGTTGGAAGAGATACATAACTCTATGGAGGGGTTATCACAACACCTCTTTCCTCTTTGGGAATGAGAGGAAATTTATCTATGGACCACTCCATTTGTATGAGCAGAAATTTTGGTAAGGAACATGTTTATGAGCATGGCATTTCACATTATTATTATTTTCATTCCTTTACCATGTATATGCAGTCCATAGCTCCAAGGAGGAGCATTCTTCCATATAAACTTCATGGCCAAATTTGGGCCATAAACATTTCTGAACATGGCCACTCCCTAGGAGGATATAGGGAGATGTTGTATCACTGTGGGTGCACTCCAAAGACACCAAACATTTCTCACTTTTTCAAAACTTGTGATAAGACTTGGGAAGCAAGTAAGTGGTGGGGAAACCACTTACTGTATCAATATCCGATGAAGTCAGGAGATATATTGCACTGGTTCCACATGTGGGACTATGACCCACCTCCATTTCTGCATATTTCTATTTGTATGTACTTGGTTTTGATCCCATACATTGATGATGTACTTATTATTTTTATGGGAATGATTGGAGGAAGGATGGGAGGATTGTATGTGCCCTTTGGGAGATAAATTATCCATGTTCATTATGTTACATGTCTCAGGGAGGACATTGGGAAAACCATGATTTTTTCATCGGATCTATTGCTTCCTTGTGGGATGAATCATTTTCATCTGATGAGAAATTTGGAGGAGCATTTCATGGAGGGATGGATTGGGAGACACTTAGCTTATGATGGAATCTTATCACATGAAGGTGTCACCAATGATGGAGTAGAATATTTGCAGCACTCACCTTGTCATTTTCTTGAGGACAAGCAACATCTCAGAAGGAAGGACTATAATATTCCCAATTAGCCATGAGCTAGTTGGAATATTAAATTTTTCTTTTGATTTCTGTTTAATGAATAAGAGGATAATGGAGATCCAAAAATCTCCTTAAATAATGAATAAATTAATGCCAATTTGAAAATAATACATATAGGTAGCTTAATTGAGCACCCTTTGGTGTGAAAAGGGCTGGAACACCTTGACTGGGTCAACTTTGACCAAATCAACAATGTTGTCATGGAGTAGTGGCATTCTATGAGGGACAACGAAGTTTTGGATGGAGACACCTTGCATGGAATTAGTGTCATAAATGAATGGGGATTAGGGTTTGGAATATCATTTCTTATAAAAGGAAGATGATGGCAGTCGTATTCATTATGTATTGGTATATGATATTTCTGAATATATGGTCTGTTTAGACATATAGCTTTCTTTGGTTGTTTAGCTAAGGTTGCAAGTGTTGTTTATCACTGGTTTTTCCTAGTCGGGAATCCCAGCTCTTTCCTTGAGATGCCTCTTGGAAGAGTTTGCACTACATTCCACTATTAGGCATTTGGCCAAAGCTTTAGTCATAATATATAGCACAGTTCCTGTTGAGGATTTTTTGTTGTGTTGCAGGGAAAAAGTGTGGAGGTTTGATTTGGGAGATTTATAAGCTATATCTAATTGGAGGAAGGTTCCTTTCTCTTTTGAGGATAGTAAAGAAGGCCCTGGAGCTTCATTGACATATTTGGCATCTGGCCATAGTACATTTATCCCCTACATCACAGTATCAATCTGGATCTGCGTTATCTTAGGGAGGAGTTGAGGGGTTTCTGCAATAGGTGATTTCAGAGGTGTTTTCTCTAGTGAAAGGGCCAACATTTCATCTAGAGGATTCATTGGAGGAGAGAACACTCATTCTTATATCATCATTAGCCATTTACTCTTTAATTTCTTGTTGCAGCATACTTTTAACCATAGGGCTGCAACTCATTTTGTATTATTGGGTGTTTTCCTCGGAGACCCTTTTGGGTTCTTTTATGGAGGTTGTATAGAGCCGATATCTTTATTTTTGCATCTATTATGGCATATATCAGCCCTACATATTTTGTGTACTCATTTTTTGTAGCAGTTCTTTTAAAATTGTGATGTAACAATGTCTTTGGCATTTTGATATAGTAGCAGCACCTCTCTTTGAGGGTTTTGTCCATTGGAGGCTTGTTCTATCTTGTATTATGGTTTGTGGCCTATTATTTTACATATATATGTTGTTGTTATGATGAATGGAAGGTCTTGATATTGGTCTATTGTTTGGATCTAATTTTTACACTGCTATTTCCTTGATTTTGCACTATATTCCTGCTTTTCCAATTTGGGAATATTACACATTTCCTTGTGACACTTGGTTTTATAAACCAAGTGGTCTCTTGGACTCTAGTGATTTTTCACATTCAAAACCAACCGTTAGAGGATTAGGTGTCCAACATTCCCCCCCCCCCCCCCCCCGCGGCCTTTAATCCAAAGTGGTCTATACAAGTCCAAGAAGGGATCTCTAATACAAAAATAGAACAATATATGAAAACAAAAAGCTAAATGTTCTCTCTTAGATGATGGAATAAGGTGGGAGAATGTGAGGTATCAACGGACAATGGTATGAGGATTACCACCAACTTTGGAATGCTTAGTGTCATTCTTGGAACTCTTCCAAATATAGAAAGAAGTTGGCATCTTCTGCTAGAGGAATTACTCTTAATGCTTTGAAGAGGGAGACTTTCAACCTAGAAAAGGGAGTTCTAGAACCTGTGGTGGCTTAAGGAAGGCCACCAACCAAAGTAATGATTAGTGTGATTCCTAAAAATATTCCAAATATGGAAAGTAGTTGAAGTCTTATGCTAGAGGTAATTCTCCTAATGCTTTGACGAGGGAGACCTTCAACCTGGAAAAGGGAGATCTATAACCTGTGGTGGTTTAGCGAAGGCCACAACAAATAAATTCTTATGGGCTTCTCTTCCTCTCGCTACAACTCTGGATCTAGGTATGGTTGTCTTTGATTGTAGGCTTAGGAAAAAGGTTCAGGTTGTGGCTCAGACTTGTTTGATGCACATTTGAAGCTTATATATTACCATTATTTCCCCCCTCTGTCAGATGCAAGGTAAGAATATGAAGAGATATAAGCAATAAGTCTTTTCAATATTCGAGAAAAAATCTTGTTTTATGAGAAAAATATATTCTTGGTTGTTCAAGCCCATTTCCTAGAAGCAATCCATCCAAGGTGAATCTTTTTTCTTGCAGGAGGTTTTTTTTTGAAGCATATGTCTAAATAATGAGTATACTGACCACAATTATTACAAGGGTGAATATTAAAACATTTTCATGTTAATTTTCCCCCAATTTTCACCCACCTACAATCCATTATACAATTTCCACACTTTTTGGTCACGTGTAGCGAAAAAACTACCTCTCATCGACGATATTCACATTGATTCTGTTGAAAATTGTCACTTGCTTTAAAATCCCAATGACCCCCATGAACTAATCATAAAGGACCAAGTGGAATTATTTCTGTCATTATATCCAAGTGGTTTAAAATGACCCCACCAATGCCTTGACCCACCTCCGAACTATGGTCGGGTTGGTGTGGTTTGGTTAAACCTATCAGTTAACATTTAAATTTTTGTACCATATCCATAACCGCAACCATGCTCCATTACCATGGTTTTTATTTGGTATGGTTATGGTTCTCGTCGGGTTAAATGATGTAAAACTGGTGTTAGACCATGTGCTTGTCATTGGTCCAATGTTTGAATGTGGTTTCATTCCCAGCGATGTAATTCAAAATTGCACCAAGTCATAACTTCACTCCAATTTTAACTATGATTTTGGGGTTTGGTGTCATGTTTTAGGACCAAGGTTAACCCTGTGCCCCCGGCCGCCCAACCTGCAGTCTCATGGGTTGGGTCACTTGGTTTCAGGTGTTAACCCTAACCCTAACCCCAATACAAATTTCAATAAACTTTAAATAGCATCAGAGGACTATGGGTATTAATCAACATCGATGGCACAATGGTGGAGCACTATGTTGTCACCCCAAAGGTTTGCTCTTGGATTCCCATGGAGGGCCTATCCTACCATATACCAAAAAATTTTACACCAAAAGAGGCCACTTGGAAGCTAGCAATTGATCCATGTGGCTCTCCCCCATTGACTTATCCTTAACTAATAAAAATCCAACATTCATGAGCCAATGAAAAGGAGACACTTGTCAACAAACCATTGGCTAATAAAAATACAATGACCTTGTCAATTCACATGCCTAGTTAGCATACAGAATACTGACAAGGCATACCTACAACTCAACTTTTAAAACATTAGTTGTTTGAAAAAATGGTAAAAACGTGATATAGAGAGCTTACGATATCAGTTTTGATTGAAATGACTTGCGTTGGATTTGGGGTGATGATATCTTCATTTTGGCACTGGTTTTGAGAAATTTTGAGAAATTTTAATTCTAAGAACTGCACTAATTTACTGCATCATTCCTCCCCACTGGAAGCTTTTATACCTCCAAAACATAACTTTTAGTTAAAAAATAGATGAGGGTACAATTCCATCACCCTTCCAATCTCAATCCATTTGGCTTTGCTTGGATTTGTTCCTTTGAGTTTCATAGAAAGTTACTCTACGTTCCCCCATTTCAAAGTCCTTTTTTTCCTATCAAGGATGGAATATTACTGCAATTATTTAAGATATTCAAGAGAGAAATATTCAATTGAAGGAATTTTAACATTATCTTCTTGATCTTCAATAAAGTAGGCTCACAAAATCTTAAATTCTCAACATTAACAACTGCATATATTTTTATATAAGATGAAAAATGAATCCTAAAGGCATTATTACCAATCCTTTCCATCCTGAATGGACCATATTGAATTGGTTTCATCTTTTTACATTCTCCTTGGAGTCTCTCTTTGCTAACGTGAATCCAAGTTTTATCATTGTCTTGGAAATTGTGATTCACACGATGCTTATCATGTCTTGTCTTGTACTTCTCTTGACTCTTTTCCAATTTTTCTTGAGTTGTTTGATGTACCAATTGAACTTTTTCAATGAATATTTTGGCCTTATCTATGCCAATATTTCAATCAGTACGAACATAATTCCCAAAGATAAAATCTAAAGGATATTTAGGGAAGTATCCCAAGTGTTAGTGTGAATTCTAACCACAAGCATACGAAAAAAGCTAACTTTAGTTGTGCATAACAAAAAACCCTAACATCAAAGATGACTGCCAATTTCTTTAGATCTGCAGTTAGTTGACCAAGAAAAATGCTACAAAATCTAGATCTATGCAGTTAAAGACATTAAACGGCAAGTAAAAGCAAGAGTTGCTCCATGCATCCAATAGACAAGAAAATAATATTTTTAAATAATTTTATATTTATGACACCTAGGAAGGGAAAATAGAAAGATGTTACCAGTCCCCCTCAATGGGATGGGTTCTTGTATATCCTCTTCACTTCATATCTAATATCTGTCTCTCTTGACGGTGTAGAAAACCCAGACAAAAAGGGAACTCAAAGGGAGATCACAAGAAAAATGATAACAATATATGACAATGATGGAGGATCAAAGTCAGATAAAAAACATAGCTCCAGAGCTATCTTTAGGCAACAAAAGGTCGTGAATGAATGGAAAAACCCTTCTATTTAAAAAAAAAAACATTAATTTAGACTAGATATTTGCGCATAATTAAATATTATTAACCAAATCTAGATCTAAGTTTTATGGAATATTTTATTATTTTTGTTGGAGGGAAAAAGAATTTGAATTTGGTCAAATCCCTTTATTTCTAGACAGTAAATATATAAATGATTTATTTATTATTTTAAGAATTTGGTTGAGTAATAATTAAATAAATAGTGATTTATTCAATTATTTATACATGATTTAGTCAAATTTAACAAGGAATATTATTTAAATAATGTTTAAATAATTATTCCTAGAAAATAATAAGATAAATAGTGATTTATCTAATCCATTTTCCTTTTTTGGGTTAAATATGACAAGGAATATTTTTTTTTTTTTTTTTAATTAATTATCCCTTGATGAAAATCAAACAAATAGGGATTTTTTCAATTTTTTCTCATGGGGTTCCTTGTTTAGACCATAAAAAACTTGAAAAATTATGGATTACTAAGTTATTTTTCATAGTGAAAACAATTTTACTAGGGTAAAATTGGTCTTACATGGTGTACTTTGGTCCATATAATAGTAATAGGTTAGATAACCAAAAATTGGTGTAAGAGATTGTGCCCGAGCCTGCGAACGTTAGGAGCTAATCATATTACCGAAGTACGTTGTAAGAACTCAATCAATAGACACTGAAGGGGGAGTCAGAGAGAGATAAATATAAGGTAGACTAAAGCACAAGAGGAGAAGACCTTGAGGAGGTGAGACTTACAGGTGTGAAGAATGTCTTTTATGAGTGAGTACCTATTCTACATTAGGCTGGGGAGGCATACCTATGCCTGCTGAGAAAAAAAAGTACAAAGAATAATGCTTCCTGTAAACAAGGGACTAAAGTATATAGGACATGATAGCATAAAAATGCACCAAATAAAAACATGATAATGGATCCCACATACATACTGTGTCTGGGACAACAACTAGGACTTATACAATAATATCTGAGTACATGAGATATAAGTACAACCAAAGGGGCCCTATAAAATAGGGAAGGGCTCTGAAAATTTGAATGATACATGCAAACTAAAAGGCACTACAAGCAGCTGAGGCTAGAACCATCAAATATATGGAGTTGTATCAAAGGTTGTAGTAGAGAGGTCATACAGGTATGTGGGTGGCTACCTAAAGGGCCACCCCATCATAAGGTCTGAAACATCTCACACACAATCGAGAATCACCAGTACAATGCACTGCATCACTGAACCATCAAGTATACAGATCTCGACCAAATCGTAGCTCGGCTTGAAAAACCATCGCTCGGTTTGATAAAAAATCAACACCATCGGAAAGATCTCACCAAGCTCTCAAATGGCTATCCTTTAGTTTTTGGTGATTTTATACTTCACCAGAACACATTATTTCCAAGAAGGGTCACTTCACAACTCCTCAAAATCAAATTTGTTCACTTGCAACACTTGTACTTGGGGCACCACTTTTCCTTCATACTTGTCCATGCTCGTGTCGATTTTCGTCATGAGTAACCATCTTGTACTCATGTTTTTATGGTCCCCACTGGGTCTGTTCTATGTGGAAGCATCATCGAGTAGCCCTTGTTTAGAGCATCCGAGTTTATTTATCATCGCATCCATGGAGTCTATCACGAGTCTCGTTCTATCCTGCCAGTTGTTAGTGTGAATTCTAACTGTAAGTGTACTGTTGGGCTAGAACTGTGAATTGGCGAATAAATCACGCTTCAATAGACAGATCCTTGTCTAGAAAAATAGGTGAAAGACTATACGACTATTTCTCCTAACTCATAATAGATACACAGAGAGGATTGGAGGCTTACTTGTTCATTCGCTTCCAAATGGCTCCTTCTGTCGCTTCTGTTTCAGCTTCAAATTAAAGCGGTTTG
The DNA here is from genome assembly GCA_034641835.2 of Pinus albicaulis. Classification (NCBI taxonomy): domain Eukaryota; kingdom Viridiplantae; phylum Streptophyta; class Pinopsida; order Pinales; family Pinaceae; genus Pinus; species Pinus albicaulis. Next base: position 1,152,827,406 of record CM076575.1, on the reverse strand, counting down.
TAAGCTGAATGCTTCCTACAAGAAAGAACACTAAAATAACAGAAGATGCAATAATATAGATATCTATTCAATCTAGTTAGCTAAATTAGTAAAGCATAAACCATATACATCAACTAAGATCTTGCAATATGGAAAATCAAAGCCAATACAAATGCATATAGGGAAAAATAAGCAGTACTCTTTATTGATGATAGAAGGAGAGGTTACAACCTAATGACTGATTTGAAGTGACCTTCCAGCAAAGTTCCCAAACCTCATCACAGTATAAATCTCTCCAACAGCAGCTTCACAAATATAGCTCTCAATTGAAAATTCTCCAGCATTTCTCTACTCAAATGATTTCTTCTCAAGCACTCAGATCTGTGCTCAATTTATAGATGAACTGTAGGCTGTTTTGCAATCAATGAATTTCCTATAATAGGAAGACATGTTTCCATTCATGTATATTTCAAATGGAAACTTGGATCTAAAGCTTGATACATGTGAACTATTCTTTAAGGCACTAGCCAAGTGGAGATTCTAGAACAATGAGAATTTCACACCCAATGTGACCAACACACCTGTGAATGTCATGAAGTGCTTTGCAGAGCAGCCTTGCATGGGGCTACCTGCATATTCAACGCACTTAGGCCCCTTATAGCCTACGTCGGTGAGCTCTCATATGCTATATAATAAGCTTCAAACCATGGAAATGTTTGCTTGATGAAAGTCTAGCTTGATTTGTCTTGTTTCTTGTCTTAGGGCATGTAGCAACTAAAATGATAGGGAATGATAGACCCTTGATCATTGGTCCTAGAGATGATGCTCAAATAACCCAGTCATTGGGAATGGTGCCCAAATTGACCTATAACAATTGCCCCCTAAAACATGAGATCCAAATAATAAGAACATTTGATTGAGATGCTTTACACTGTGATGAGTCTGGAAATGAAGCAGAGTGGTCACCTGAATCCATATTAAAATACATTACATCATGATATATCCTATTTTGATCATAATTTCTTAGGGTAGGCATTCCCATATTCAGCACATAAAACAATCTAATAACATGTACATAATTCAGAAAGTCATCTTCATTGGAATGTTGCCCAAATGCAGACATGCCTACAGATATAGGCCCATGTTTGGATGAAAATCTGTATGTAAGGTCACCGTATAGATGATGTGTAAAAAAATCCTGAAATCATAGCCCGAATGGCTAAAACTAGATCTGGGGTCTTCTTATCTTGTTCACTTGATCATTCGGGTACAATTCTAGCCATGCAAATATATGATTTGTATTCGAACATCATTTGATTACTAGCCAATGATGTTTGTTGTTATCAAACGCAAGAGAACCACCATTGATTTCAATGGCCCTCAAGGTACTGCATTACATTTTTTAAGGCATGAATATATGATTTGATTTCGAACGACAAACAAAATATTTCGATCAAAAGTCTGGAAGTGAGGATCTTCTCGATGCTGTAATAAGCCTGATGGTACTGGAATTTGATGTTTCTAAGTGAACTTCGTGGATATTTATTTGTCATCGACAGGAAGTTACCTTATTTAAAAACTTGATTTATTGATTTCGGAGATAAGGTTATGACTTGATATAGCAATTTTCAAGGATGACGGTCATGAAAATGAAGGTTTCTGAGTATTGCAAAAGGATAAGTTTTTAATCACTGGATGAATTCTCTTGAACATAGCGGCGACACTATGATGAGTTGGTAGCATTGACCCAAAACGGAAGTGAAGGTATGATGAACCATAGGTGTGAATGAACCATCAAGATGATTACCCAACCCAAACAGTCACTGACATGGAGTGAAAGAAGTGTCATGTTCAAGAGCGACTTGCTAAAAAAAAAGAAACTTTGCTCACTTTTCCCAAATTTTCCCCAGTCATTTTCCGACCAATACCTCTTTATTTTTTAACAAGCTTGAGGAGGATAACATTTGCTTGATCTATAATTCAACCCTTCGGGTGAATAATATATCGCTATTTAATGATTTAACAAGTCTAGTGATGAATGAAACTTGATTCTTGCCATGATCGACAAGCCTGTCACTAAATTATGTTTTAACGAGCTTAACGACAGTGATAGTTCGGTCCTTTTTCATATTTAGAGAGTCTGAAAAAAGGGATGAAAGAGAACCCCATAAAGTACTTTTTAGTAAATTTTTCACTCAGATCCGAAAAAGTGTAAAATAATATCTAAGAGAACCTCTTTGGTCATGTTTAACCAAGGTATTCCTTTTTCGTAAATAATCTATCTCAGTCCGGAAAAGGGTTAAACTTATACTGACTAGATATCAATTCATTTACTTTAACGAGCTCGAAAATACAAGTGCTTGGCAATCTTTTCACATTATCAGAGTCTGAAAAGAGTTGAAATAAGACTCCAGGGGTTCCTTTTTCGTTGTTATCAAAGCTCAAAAAAGAGATAAAAGTGCACATCAAATCATTTTTCATTTTTAACAAAGCTCGAAAAATAAGGAGAAAAAGTATGCTTTGTGGTCAAGTCATTCTTTGAATAAATCTGCAAGACTAATCTGTTCATCAGTTGTATTTCCTGTTCAGAACAACATCAAATGGATTAAAAATACATGTTTCATGATAAAAGCATAATAAAACTATAGTCATAGAAATAAATTTAACTTGCAAACAATTAAATGACTATAAAAAGTAGTTTCACTATTCATTTTTACCATTCCATAGTTACCACTTGCATTTTGGAGCTTTGAACCTGTTTTTTCCCCCAAACTTCAGTTGTTGATTGTGGTCATTTCTGTGGAAGGATTTCATCACTGTTTGATCTAGGTTAGTACCATGAACCTCCTCATCCTTTTGGCATTCATTTCATTTCCATTCTTTGCAAATTTTTAGGGTTTTGAGGCCCTTAGGTTAAATTCTGCCCAAAATGAGGGCAACGCACCCCTGAATGTCAAAACCTGTGTTGCATAGCAAGTACAGTGAAGGGTACCTACATGTGCAACATAGTGTCTCAGCCCAGGGAGTGCGTTGGGTGCAATTCAAGTTTTGGTTTTCATGTCGTGCACAAAATTTGCCTAGCTTTTTACAATGAATGAAATCTAATGGATCTTATGGTTCTATTTCAATTTTCCATCGGATTTTAATGACGATTACATGGAGGGAAAGAGAACATGAAGAACAAGATATGATTTCCTTGAATGATCGGGGTACTGTAAGAGCCCTAAGAGATTGTGGACTTATTAAGTACTTTAAATTGTCGGGAATGAGGCAACAAATAGAACTCTTGGAATTCTTAGTTTGAGCATGGGATCCAGTGATAGAGGCATTTCAAATTAATAAGAAAGTGGTTCCCATAATAGTTGAGGACACTTATTTTCTCACAGGTTTGTCGAGAAGAGGTTTTCCCATTTCTCTCATAGGTTCTATCGTTGGAGGAGAGACAGTGAGGAATTATGTTATGCGGTATTGCTATCCAGGGGCAAAACCTAGCAAAGATGGAAAAATAAACATCCAAGATGTCAGGGATTTTCCTTTGAGAGCCATCCTTTTCACGATCGCTAAAATTGTTGGCATCGTTACACTACATGTAGCGAACAGATCGTATATGTAGTATGCACTAGAGTGCTTAGAGCCAACAGTCTTCAACCGGTCTGAATCTATTCTATCTCAGATAAAGGAAAAAGTGAATAAAGCAAAGGGAGGAAGGAAGAAAATTTTTAGTTATGGTTCAATCCTTATCTCCTTCGCTTTGGAACGGATTCCACTGATGCAGCCACAACATGTAACATTGGATATATCTAGTCCTAGAGATCCTCGGATGTAGAGATGGGTAGAAATCATGGGTCGTCACGCATTCCAATCGACTGTTATGTTCTCTACTGCATTCTTCGCCTGGTTCCAGCGACAGATCGTTGCCATCAATGAGTATGCATATGCAGGTGTCAACTTTCGAGGAGATCTAGATCTAGTATTACCAGAAGGTGCTCAGTGGGGTGCAATAGGTAAGAATGACTTGACCATCTTTTTTGATTTTTCTAAGGTTTATACAACAATTCTGTGTTTTGATTTCTTTCCAAGATTAAACTAAATGTTTGATGTAATGCAGATATTGGTCATGTTCAACTAGTCGAGGAACCAGAGCGTGAAGTAGATGCACCAGCAGAGAGGGTTGTCGAGAGAGCAGTCCTTTAAGACCTTGATATGGCTGAGACTCTTGCTAAGCTTCATCAACACATAGAGGGGTTGACCTTCGGGATTCCATATTCCTGGATCGAAGAGCTTCCCATGCGACTGCAACGACACACTATTGGGGTTCCTAACTGTTGGATGTGGTTGCTCCGTAGGATTGCTAGATCTATAGCATGTTACCATGAGCACCACTAGTTTACTTGTGAATTTTTTCATACATTTTGAGGTCAGATGACCAATGTGTCTTAGGCACAAATTTTGTAAAAACTTATAACTATCTATCTATAATATTTAAGAGTATTTCCTATGTTTAATGTGCAATCCTATTCAATGATCTGAATGCTTTCTTTACCTATGTCACAAATGTCTTTCTAAGACTTGATTACCTAAGGAATCAGTTAAAGTGTTCAAATTTCTGGAAATGTGTTGATATTGAATGAAATCAAAATGTCTTTCCAAAATTCAAAATCTTAGGAACAATCTAAGAAGTGTTGGATTTCTAGCAGTATAAACACTAGTAAGTTGTAATACCACAAGTTGTGAGTCTAACCTTATGATTATGTGGTTAATACCAAATGAAATGGCATCAGAGATAATTTTGATCAACGCGCTATACTCAGCGATATTGTTCGTTGATCTACCAATACAAATCCCTTGAAAACTCACTAACTCGCAGTTCGAAGCAAAAATGGCCCACGCTGCAGAGGATAGATTCTGCGTACTACAACTAGCACCATCAGCATATCCAAAAAATGGTTCCGAAGATTCATACATCTTCCACAAAATGTAAATTGGATTACTAACATCAAGAAAACTCTAAAAACAAATTAATATAGTGAATTCAAATCAACAACATATAAACAATATAATACAAAAAATTACTATGCTTATGATTAAGCATAGTAACATTTCAAATACAACCCATTTCTAGGTTGTGCCAAGGGAATTCCGTCGTAATCAACTAACTCGTAGGAACCCTTAGCAAGAACTCTTTTGACAATATAGGGGGCATGCCATAATGGTTCGAATTTCCCTGTACCTATTACATCAGCTTCTTGATCATAAAGAAGGACCAAGTCGCCTTCTGAGTAGATGTGAGGCTGGACATTTTTGTCGTATTGCACCTTTATACATCTCTTATGCTCTTCATTGGCCAATTGGGCTTCACGACACATTTCATCTAAATGGATGAGGTTAAGGAGATGCGCTTCTTATTTTGAGGTGTTAGGTAACAAGTCTATCGTGAGTTTTAATGATGATATTTCACATTGGATTGGTAAGATAGCTTCCAGACCATACACCAATTGAAAAGGAGTAAATCTAGTTGTGTTTCTCACCAAGGTTCGATACTCCCACAAAGCAGAGTACAGGATCAAGTGCCAGTTCATTTTATGGACTCCTATCATTCATTGAAGCATTCATTTAAGAATTTTGTTAATAGCCTCAACTTGTCCATTTGATTGTTGATAATAAGGAGTAGAATTATCATGTGACAATCCTAACTTGGTAGTCAATTTAGACATCATATGGTTGTGAAAATTATTCCCATGATCTGTAACTATAGCCTATGGGACCCCAAATCATGCAATAATGTGGTTAAAGAAAAACAATGCAGTTGTCTGTCTTGTATTGTTGAATGTAGGCATTGCTTCAGCCCTTTTGGTAAAATAGTCGACTGCGACAATAATATAACCATGCCCCCCAGATGAAGGAGGGTTATAGGTCATGAATTCAATACCCCATTTCATAAATGGTCTAGCAAAGACAACAGGATGCATTGGCGCTGGCAGTTTATGGATTTTACGATAAAAAATTTGACATGCATGACAACTTCTGACTGCGAGGATGCAATCTCGAAAAATAGTAGGCCAAAAGTAACCAGCGCGGAGTATCTTATGTGCTGTAGCATATCCAAATAAATATCCACCACAAGCCCCATCGTGACAACAATTTAACACTTTTTTGGCCTCCTCATGAGTGAGGCACCTCCTTAAAATGGTATCAACACCACGACGATAAAGTGTATCGCCAATGATCATATAATATTTGTCTTGGTATCGAATACATCGCTAATCAGAGCGAGAGGTATTAGGTCAAAAATTTTGGGTTTGGAGATAAATGATGAGATCCCCATACTAAGGATCAAATGATATGATCAGAAATAGAGACTCGTCTGGATTAGATGGTTCTGACGTAGTAGAAGTAATATCAAAGGGAAGGTCACAGAGAAGCTCTGCCAAAACTAAAGACTTCTTTGATTTGGATCTGATGAATTCCAAATAAAATTATTGAAAAATGACAATCCATTTTGAATATTTTCCTCCCAGCAATTGACGCGATAAGATGTAAGTCATGGGATTGCAATCAGAAACTGTTGTTGTTTTTTGGAGCAGGATATAACGGTGAAATCTTTGGACAGCTTGTACAACTGCCAAGGAAATATTTTCCACGTACGAGTACTTAACTTCTGTATCATTGAGATTACGACTCAAATAATAGATCAGATGTTCAATTCCATCTTCTACTTGGACCGAAACCATAACGATGGTCGTTTCAGTTGCGATGATATATAGGAAATAATCATTTTTATAATTAGGAGGATACATTAATGATGCTCAGACACGAGGGTCCTTGATAGCATCAAAATAAGCTTGTGAAACATGGTCCCAATGGAAGGGAACTGCCTTTTTCAATAATTGAGTAAATCCTTTAGCCATTTCGGCGTAGTTTGGAATGAACCTTCTCAAGAAGTTAGCGTTTCCTTGAATTTTTTGTATCTGAAGTAAGTTTGATGGTGCAAGAAAATCAAGAATGGCATGTACCTTCAGTGGGTCTATTTGAATTCCTTCTTTTGAGACTATGAATCTGAGCAATTTACCATAACCAACACAAAACACACATTTATGTGGATTGAGGTGTATCTTGTAGTGTCGAAAGCATAAGAAAATGGCTCTCAAATGCATCGGGTGATCAGTACAATTTCGTGAATGTGCTGGTAAACCATCTAGATATGGTTGAAAAATGTGCTTGATGTCGTTGAAAGCATAATCCATTGCTCTCTGAAAAGTTGCCCCAGTGTTCTTTAAACCAAATGAAAGTTTCCTATATGAGAATATGCCCCAAGGATAGATGAATGTTATCTTATGTTGGTCATCTAGGTGGATATTGATTTGACTGTAGCTGCAAAATCCATCCATGAATGAAAATATTTCACATCCAGTATAATTTTCAATAATATGGTCGATAAAGGGAGAAGGATAGTTGTCTTTTGGACAAGATTTATTGACATCCCGATAATCGACACACACTATAATGGTTCCTTGTTTTTTCATAACAGGAACGATATTGGAAACCCACTCAGTTAGTGGAACAAGGTAAATGAAACCAGCACGTAAAAAAATTTCAACTTCTGCTTTGATGGTAGCGGCTTTCTTTGGATGAAAAGGATGAAGCCATTGGCACACTGGTTTGACATTAGGATAGATATTAATAGTGTGTTCAACTATGCTATTATATATGCATGGAATTTCCTCGTAAGACCAAGGGAATACATCACGAAATTCATGAAAAAAGAGAGTGATATGAATCAAGTTTTGATGGAGAGAAAGATACAACGACATGAATATTTTCTACAATGCCAGGTTTGTTCGAAATATCGATAGAAATCATTTATTTGATATTTGATAAATTTCACTCAGAGTCAATTGCATTAATCAGTAAAGAATTCGAAAAGAAAGTTTTGATGGATGGGTGATATAGTTCACTGAGATTTTTTTCTTCATAATCAGGAATATGGGAATGATGATGATAATATTCTCATGGTTCTGCTTCTGACATCATAGCTTCAAAAATATTTTCATCTGTCAAAAAATTTGAGGAAAATGGATCAGATGGAGTACCAAAATATAATGAATGATCAACCCATACACTCGGCGACGCTGATTTTGGATTTGATGCCAAAGCCAAATAGATTGATTTCTATGTCAGCTCAATAGGGCTGGGCAGTAAAACATCATCCAACGTAGAAATATCAGAATCACACGTACTCTCCCTTAATCCAGATAGAGTGGAAGAGATCATGTAGCAGGTCTCTATTCTTGCAATTTATGTCGATGTCGCAGTCGATGGTAATGAAAAGGTTCCCATAAGAGCGGAATCCTTTAAGAGTCCTACACCAATGTTCTAAATTTCTAGTTGGGGTAAGTGAACAAACGTAATGCTTCCAGTTACCTGTGAAGTGGAAGAAAAAAATGATAACTGATTAATGACTGTGATTGTACTCTTATGTGGAAAGGAAATCATTCTAAAATATGTAGAAACAATGATAGTCATTGCATATACCCATGGTCATCTGAGTAAAATATTATAGTCAAGGGGTTCATCAACAACCTCGACATCAATACTTACTATTTTTCCCCCTAATTCAACATTTAGGTTATTGATAATACCACAAGGTTTATATGTTCTTCCATCAAAAGCCTTCAAATTCGTTGATGATTGTGATAATTGCAGTAAGCCAAGTGACTTCCAACAGTTTAGAGACACAATGCACATAGATGCTCCCTAATCAATAATAGTGCGATGAACAAGGTGATTGAGAACATTTACTTGTATGGAGAATGCCAATTCTGCTGGTAATTATAGCATATAGCCCGTATGATTAAAGACGACGCGATTAGAATCAGTCGGATCAATTCCACCAATGGCTGACAATAAAGCCTGCTTCTGGGAGGGACAATTTTGTAATACCTCAAGAGTAGACATAGCTTAAGGGTATTGAGCCAAATCTTCAACTATATTATAATTTTGTGCAGCTCTTACTCGAGGATTATATGTCGATTTATGAATTACTCTCTTTGGTGGTTTAATTGTCAATTCAGGAATAAAATTAGGTGGTACTGATTCATTATATGGATTTGTTGTTAAGGTAGTAGGTTGATGTTGTGTAACTAGCTCCAAAAATAGAAGAAAAGAGATGTCAACGCCTTAGAAATAAGCCACTTCGAGGGGGAAACCTCCAATACATTACATAAATGAATAATTCTTGGATGATACAATTTACAAAACCTCCTTTCTATATATAGGAGTCCATGTGGCCACAATGTAATCCTAGTGGGCCACAATGTAATCCTAGCCAACCTAACAATAATAATTTAAGGGCACAATAATAACAAAATGGGAGTTACAAGGGTACAATAATAACAATAAGGGGGTTACACTAATAACAATAAGGGACTATACTAGTAATATAGGGATCTAACATGCCCCTCTCCTTCAAAAAAGTGTTGTCCTCAACGCTTGAGTAGCTCTGGGTGCTTCTGTATAAAATTCTCATCCTCCTATGTAGAATCTTCAGTGGGTAAGTTCTTCCACTTGATGAGATACTCTGAAATTGATCGATTCCGTAGTTGTCGAGTTCTTGTTTCCATGACCGCTTCTGGTTCCAATATGATTTTTCCCTCCTCATCAAGTTCTGGCAATATTGTTTGAACTGGAAGATTTTCACCTATAACCTTCTTTAAGCATGAAACATGGAAAACTGGATGTACTCGCGAAGAAGCAGGAAGCTCCAATTTGTATGCCATAGTACCATTATTTTGCAACACCTTGTAAGGACCATAGTACTTTGGCGATAATTTATTATCCTTCTTTGCTTGCTTGAGGGACATTTGTTTGTATGGTTGTAGCCGTAAAAATACCCAATCTCCTACATCAAAACTTCTCTCGCTACGATGTTGATCTGCCTGCTGTTTCATTCGATTTTGTGCCAAATTCAGGTTATCCTTTAAGAGTTGGAGAACTTCTTGCTGATGCTCGATGTGATCTTCCACTGCTTGAACCTTCGAATTTTCCCTTAAAGATGATGTGATGGATGGTGGATGATATCCATAAAGTGCCATAAATGGGGTCATTTTTGCTACAGTATGGAAGGAATTGTTATACCACCATTCAGCAAGAGGTAACCACTTGACCCATTGTGTTTGTTTATCAGATACAAAACAATGAAGATATCCTTCCAAACATTTATTTACTATCTCAGTTTGACCATCAGATTGAGGATGATAAGATGATCTATGACCTAATTGAGTACCCAAACAAGAAAATAACTCCGTCCAAAAATTTCCAGTAAAAATGGGATCTCTGTCGCTCACAATAACCCTTGGGCTTCCATGTAGCTTTTGAATTCTGTCCATAAATGTAGTAGAAATTGTACTTGCTTTAAATGGATGAGATAATGCACAAAAGTGTGCATACTTGGTAAGTCTATCAACTACCACCATGATGACACTCTTTCCTTCAGAATTAGGTAAACCTATGATAAAATCCATTGAAATCTCCTCCCAACGTTGACTTGGAATGGATAAAGGTTGTAGAAGTCCCGGGGTCTTAATTGTCTCAACTTTATTCTGCTGGCAAACCAAACATTCCGCCACAAACTTTTCAATATCAGATTTAAGGCCATCCCAAAAAAATTCTTTCTTCACCCTGTGGTAAGTTTTTAAAAATCCTGAGTGTCCTCCTAAAGGAGAAGTGTGCAATTCCAGAAGAATCTTTTGTTTTAGTTGGGAATTCGTACAAAGATATAAGCGATCTTTGTACCATAAGGAATCATTTTTCCAACTAAATGTATCAGATGTACTAGGATCTTGCTGCAACTTTTGAATGAGTGTCCATACATCTTTGTCCTTCTTCCATTCATCTCCTGCTTCGGTTATCCAATCTGGTTGGATAATAGAAATGACACAAAGCAATGCTTCCACCTATTCATTATTTCTTGAGAGTGCATCTGCAACAACATTAAGCTTTCCTTTTTTGTAGATTATTTCAAAGTCATAACCCATCATCTTTGTGACCCATTTTTGTTGCTCTTCTGAAGATAGTCTTTGTTCCAAAAGTGTTTAAGACTATCATGATCAATTTTTAACTTGAAGTGTCTTCCCATTAGGTAAGTTCTCCATTTCTTTAGTGCATGCAGTATTGCTAACATTTCCTTCTCATAAATAGGTTTCTGTAAATACTTTCCTTTGATTGGACGACTTTTAAAAGCAATGGGTCTTCCTTCCTGCATTAAAACTGCACCAATTCCATTTCCTGAGGCATCACATTCCACAATAAAGGTTTTTGTGAAGTCCGGCGTAGCTAAGACCGGTGCTAGGCACATTGCCTCTTTAAGATGTTCAAAGGCCTTAGTTGCTTTAGGAGTCCATGAAAATGCATCTTTCTTCAATAATGTTGTTAGAGGTGCTACTATTCTCCCGTAATTCTTAACAAACTTGTGATAATACCCTGTTAACCTGATAAATCCTCACAACTACTTTATGGTTGTGGGGACTTTCCATTCCTTAATGGCTTTAATTTTGTTAGGGTCTACCTTAACACCCTCGTGAGATACAATATGACCCAAATATTCCACCTCTTGTGCTCCAAAGAAACATTTGGATGTTTTTGCATATAATTGTTTCTCTTGCAATAGTTTGAGCACCCTGTCAACATGTTCAACATGATCCTTTCAAGACCTGTTGTAGATTAGTATATCATCAAAAAATACTAGCACAAATTTTCTAAGGAAGGGTTTGAAAATGGAATTCATCAACCCTTGAAATGTAGAAGGCGCATTGGTAAGGCCAAAAGGCATGACCAAAAATTCATAATGACCCTCATGAGTTCGAAATGTTGTTTTTGGAATATCTTCAGCCTTCATTCTAATTTGATGATATCCTGAACGAAGATCCAACTTGGTAAAATAAATTGCTCCATGTAATTCATCCAATAATTCATCAATCACAGGAATGAGAAATTTATCTTTAATGGTGAGCTTATTGAGCTCCCTATAATCTAGACACATTCGCCATGATCCATCCTTCTTGTGTACCAATACGATAGGGGCAGAGAAAGAACTTTGACTAGGTTGAATTATACCCGCCTCTAACATTTCTACAATCATACATTCAATTTCCCTCTTTTGGACATAAGGATATCTATAAGACGTGATGTTTGGAGGAACACTTCCTGGAATCAAATGAATATCATGATCATGATCATGAATAGGTGGGAGTCCTTTGAGAGTTTCAAACACCTTTGAATAATTGTCCAAGACTTGTTGGAGATCTGCAGAAATAGATGATTTTGATGTTGGAACTTCTAGTGAGCATAATTGTGCAATTACACCTTGTTGTTCTTTCTTTAGAAGTTTTGTCATGAAATTAGAGCTTACTATCTTTCCCAGCTTCCCTGCAATACCCCATAATTCGACTTCCTTTCCTTATGAAAAAAATTCGAGAAAAGCTCTTGAAAATTAAAAGCTACTGTCCCCAAAGATTGTAACCATTGTACTCCTAGTACAACATCAGCACCTCCCATAGGAATGGAAAGCATTGGACTAGTCAATACATATTCCCCCATGGTTAGCTTGATATTATGGCATTTTCCAGAGCAATTTATAGTTCCTCCATTTGCAACCGTCACTTGACATTCTGGTGCTGGGTATAGGAAACAATTTAATTCCTTGGCTACCTTACAATGAATAAAATTATGGGTGCTACCGGAATCAATCAACACTATTACCCTTTTCTTCTTGATTTGTCCTACTATCTTGAGAGTTTGAGTAGTGGTAATTCCGGCCAGTGCATTACATGATATGGTCGGATTCATTTATTCCTCTTCTATGGCTGGTTCCTGGTGTATATCCTCTTCTTTTTCATTTTCTTCTTCTTCTTCACAATCTATGTAAAATAATTTCTTTTCAGCACACTTATGACCTTTAGTGTATTTTCTATCACAACTGTAGCAAAGCCATTTTGCTCTTTTTTCTTCCAATTGTTGTGGTGTCAACCTTGTAGGTTGTGGAAATCTAGGCGTAGCAACACTTCCTTCTTTATAGAATTGAGTGGTAGGCTTCCTTGTCGCCATAATTTTACATTCAACTTTTCTTGCCAACTTGAAAGCCTTCTCCAATGAATCAGGTTCCAAAACGTGAACTTCATGTTGGATGTTATCCTTTAAAGTGCCTATGAAGAGATCAATCCTGTGTTCCTCTGGAATATCAGTTACCCTTATATTCAATTTTTGGAAGTCATCAATGTGCTGCCCCACTAAACCCTTTTGTTTGAGATTTATCAATTGGCTAAAGAAGGTGTTGCTCTTTGTATCCTCATAATGTGCTATCATTTCCTCCGTAAAAATTGACCAAGTGACAATTTTTTTATGAGAGCAAAGCCATTGATACCATACAAATGTATTTTGTTCTAAATGTAAAGTTGCAATCCGTACCTTTTGTGTGTTTTGCACATTATGGAGATCAAAATATTGCTCCATCTATAGTATCCATGTTACAGGATCCTTTCCATCAAACTTCCTCATATCCATTTTTGGAATATGGTGGTTCTTCCCGCCAACATTAGAGTTTATGAAATCATAATTAACATTTATTTTTTTCTCATCATGAGTTTCCTCTACTATATTTTCACCATTCGGAAACATTTCTTGTATCAACTTTGTCAAACCTTCTATGTCTGCTTTTAGATCATTCTTCATGTTTTCCATTTTAGCTTCGATGTCATCCATATTAGATTCCATGCTAGCTTCCATGCCATCTATCTTAGATTCCACGCTTTTCTTCAAAACATCCATATTATTTTTCACACCCTCCATCTTTGCTTCCATGCATTTCTTCAAAACTTCCATTTCATTTTTTTCTGCTCTTTGCGAGAGCGAAATTTGTTGCACTTGCTCTTGTAATTTTGATAGATCATGTTGCAATTATTCATCTTCATGAGTCATAGTAGAGCCTTATGAAGGCTTAATCAGTGTTGAATTATTTTTACGGGGCATTTTTTAGAACCCGATACTAATGTCTATTCTACAATATGCCCTTGGAATCAATTCAAATTTATTTTTCAAACAAGACTTATGCAATTCGGAAAACAAATACACACCTTTTGCTTTCTTTTGAGGAGCTCGATATTGAAATTCGATTATCTCTATGATTGTGGCTTTTCAATATCTGAAATTCAGCACTGAAGTAGCCCTCTAAATTCTCTTTTGAATTCTATAGTTTTGACCTGATTTAGATTCTCCAAGACAAAGTTATGTCCAATCTCCCACAATGACCTAATTATGGACTGGTTCAGTAGAGCAAACTTGTACGAATCGCCACGTGTCACTGTTTCATCCTTCACCTCTGAAATTGATAGCCACAAAACTTCATTTTTCTTACTTGTGACTGCTTTTTATGGCACTACAATCCGATGCCCAAAGAGAGAGTTATTGAACTTTTCCCACGAGCACCTCTTTGAGATGATATTCAGGAGCCTGAAAAAGCACTACCTTCCACAGATCATATCTCCAAAGATATTCCCAACCAAGCTCTGCAATTTTGTGACAAGTTTCCTTAGGATTTCAGCTTTGCACCTTAAAAATTTCAGATTCTGAACCTTTGTAGAAAAAATTTTATAGCGAAAACGCCACGATGACCTGTTTAAGAGCTTGAAAAAAGACCTAACTTCCACAGATCATATCTCTGAAAATATTGCGAACCAAGGTCTGAAACTTTTAGACGATCCTCCTCAGGATTTTGGCTTCGCACCTTAAACATTTTGTCTTCTGACACTTTGTAGAAAAAATGTTATAGCGAAAATGCCACGATGACCTGTTTGGAGCAGTGAAACCCTAGAATCCATAGCTCTGATACCAAATGTTATGTAACCAGCTCCAAAAATAGAAGAAAAGAGATGTCAATGCCTTAGAAATAAGCCACTTCGAGGGGGAAACCTCCAATACATTACATAAATGAACAATTCTTGTATGATATAATTTACAAAACCTCCTTTCTATATATAGGAGTCCATGTGGCCATAATGTAATCCTAGTGGGCCACAATGTAATCCTAGCCGACCTAACAATAACAATTTAAGGGCACAATAATAACAAAATGGGGGTTACAAGGGTAAAATAATAAGAATAAGGGGGTTACACTAATAACAATAAGGGACTATACTAGTAATATAGGGACCTAATAGTTGATCAGTGGTTGTACTGCCATAGTCTTTATTCTGCGTTCACACCAAAATATCTTGTGAAGGTTTTGTGGTGGATAACATTAACACTTGGGAACTAGGAGCTCGATCCGTAGCAACCAAATTTGTGTCAGGATTTAGAAATGGGTCTGTCAACATAGCTAATGCATGAGAAGTCTTGATAATTTTTGAGACTTCAGCACTGTGAGGACAATCCCTAAAAAAGTGTTCCTCATTATAAAATATGCATGGATAACGAGGTTTTCGTGGTCCAGACATTTGATCAGATGATCTTTCCTGTGGGTTAGAAGTTTTCTTTTTCTTTGATTTCCCATTTTTCTTACCTCTTGGTTGCTTGTCACTTTTTCCTTTGTCGAATGACACAGTATTAATTTCAGAAGTAGGAGTAGGATTATATGCAATAGTGTGGTGTGTGTTTGTAGTGCCTATCAAGCCATCTCTGGCATGAGAGTCCTTTATTTGAGGAGGAACATTGAAATTAGGTCGTGACACATTAGGAATTTTTTCATAGAGCATGCCAAACTGAGTGTAAATCAAGTCTAAATATTGGGCACGAGTGATAACTTGCTCTTTAGTGATGATGCCTCCTTTAGCCACATCCTCAGTTTCAGATGGTAACAGGGACTTAATGAACCATTCATCAAGGAGCTTATCAGGAACAAATGTCTTAACCATTCATCGACGGTGACACTCATGAATATGATCGGAAATGTGAGTAGCATTACTCTGTTTGAAGTTGGTCAAGAGTTCCATTCTAGTTTTGTATTTGATTGGTAACTGGAAATGGGTCTAAAAGACAACAACTAAAATAGTGAAGTTGTCAAAAGAAGCTCTAGGTAACTCAATGTACCATTTAGTAGCCAAACCTATGATTGTACACTAGAAAAGACGTAGTTGAACAGAATCATCATTTAGGGAATTTGATGAACACCATAAATGATAAGTCATGACATGAGTCAACGGATCTTATCCAGGGATTCCATTGAATTTAGGAATATCAGAGGGTAATTTATGAGGTATCACCGACCACCAAGGAGCATAATTTATAGGAACATTGGTTAACCGGTTTAAATCTCGTAATTCTAAGGTTGCAGCAAAAGGCAACTGCCGATTAAGGTTAGGTTGAGCATGGCCAAGGTAAGATGGAATTGCTTGGGCAATAGGTCTTTGAGCACCAGCATATGGAATTTGTTGCTAATAACCCAAATAGGGGTTGTTTTGTATAACAAACACTTTGAGAATTCTATTGACCAAAACCTCGATATGCTACTTGTTGAAATGAAGTTTGATGCATTTGCCCTTGTGGCTGCCAAGGGGTCTATCCACCAATGTTATAACACAAATTAGTATAAGTTGGATTTGATTGATATGTATAACTAGGTTGCATTTGTGACATCCAATAAAATGGTACACCAGCTTGTGAATAAATGATTCCTGATACAGGTTGTTGTAAATTAACCAAAGGATTTTGAGTCTGTGGACCCAACATTTCAATCGAAGAACCCACCAGATAAGGTTGATGTACAATATTTTGATTCCATAATAGGGGTATAGATGTATTAGCAAGCAGTAATGAAGTGGGTGTAACAGGTTGAACCGGTTGATACGAGTGTACAACCATTTGTGGTTGGATAGGCAGAGTGGGCTGCCATTGACAAACATTCATGTCAACATTAGTTTGACCAAAAAGTGACTGAGTACTGTCATATTGGGTGACCAAAGGTTTCCCCCCAGCATAAGGAGGATAATAAGACGGAAAATAATTTTCTCCATATGTTGGGTGTCCAGTTTATAGGGTACTTAAAGTAATTGACCCAAAAGGACCGACTTGATATTGCGCTGATGATGTATGTAATGAATCAAGTCTTTCAATACTAACGATATGACTACTAGTTAAAACACCAGATGATGACATTGGCAAAGACCATGAATGTGGCGATGATTTTTAGCTTATTGGGACCGAAGGACCACCGTGAAAATATGACTCTGGTCAGGTTGTGAACATCAATGGAGTAGCGATGGTAGGAGATGACGTAATTGGAACATTAGACCCAACTGAAGATGTTGGTTCAGACATGGCTATGTGACCAAATGTATACCCTCGAAAATCAACGTGAGATTGAATGGAAATAGGATCAACAAAAGCATATGGAAACGATTGATGAAAAGACTCGTACAAGTAAAGGTCCCCCCCAAAATGGGTTGGAGTTAAAGGTGTATCATCTTGTGGGATTTCTTCAATCACAATTAAACCAGGAGGAAGAACTTTACCATCAGGCCAAAAATATATTTCATATGGTTGACTGTGTGATATATGAGTTTTAGTGGCTACATAAATTTGTGGAGTTACCAAGGTAGGAACAACTTTTGGTTGTACGACTTCAAGATTCAGATTTTTTGGCAAAGAAGAGGTAGGATCTGGATCAATTTTTGATTGAAAAACATGGGGTCTAGGAGGTATGGTCTCAGCGATTGAATGGATCATGACCACGGGTAGCTATGAAGACTCTATTTCGATAACAGTAGATGAACTAGGATGTGTGGAAATAATTTGAGCTAACTCTATTTTAAAAGCTGATGTTTCTCTAGAGGTATGAATTGTACTTGATTCGATAGATCGTGATCGCCTTCACCTACCAGAAGTAACTTCCAGTGGTAAAGGTGGTTTTAAAGCTAATCTACATGAACAACATGGGATAAGAGTTTTTTCTTCCACGATTACTGATCTATTTTATCCAAAAAACAAATAAACAAAAAGAGGGTAATGCTAGGCAAAAAGGTTTACTAAGAAACTGTGAACTGTAGAATACCCCTTGGTGAACCAAGAAGTACGGGCAGGTAATCTCTCGAATGTTGTGTTCGGTGTATCAAAATTTCAAGGCAGCCGACTTAGTTCATTATGGATGGATAGCACCTAAAAGTTGTCCTCCCAAATAGACCTGAAGTTACATGGAGGCCCAGGTCTGTATTAGCATTGTCTGATGCGAAACCACATAGTGATAACACCCCTTTATACTTATCGTATTGTAACACCGCCCCATATACCCGAAATTATGTGGATGAGCTACGATATACTTACATACGTGGAGTGAGGTATCAAACTTGGAATGTATCATATACAAGTTAACGACAGCTACTATGTTTTACGATGCCAGAACACGTCTCTAGCCTAGACCTTCTAAATGTTATCGTTATGGTTCCAATGCATTGTTAAGTAAATTGAGATTAATTTTATGTTGATCTGGCTTAACAATTTTCCTTTCAAAGGTTCATGACGATGATATGTATGAAATTCCTAAAATGCAAGTTAAGAATGATAAAAAAAAATTCACTTTCAGCTTTTTCAATGAAGAACCTAGCTACTAAGGGAAGAGAGCAAATAATTTGTGAGCAAACAAATCAATGAACAAAAAAAAATCAATGAGCACAAACTAAATGCAAATTTCTTAATGTTCCTTTTGCAAAAGACACATTATTATACATGCAAATGAAAGATTTTCTTTTTAGTTTCCTTAATTTTATGAATGAAGAAAAGAAACTAGGCACACTAGATCAATAATTCAAATGCCTTTTACTTTTGAGAAATGAAGAATACAAACAACAATTTCTCTTTTTGAAGGAAAAACAAGGATTTCAACAACAATTTCTCCTATCAAGGAAATGAAGATTTTATGACAATTTCCTATTTCGAAAGCAAATGATTCTTAATGCGACCATAAAAAGTACTTTGAAATGAATTTGTCAATGATAAAGAAAAAAAAATTTAAACAAACATTGAACAAATTTTCAGCCAGAGGAGGAAGAAGTATATAGATTCACTGGTTAATTAAGCATCAAACTTTTCAGAACACAACAGCAAAAAAAATTGAAGCAAGTTGCAAAGTCAAATTCAAGGGAATTTGGGTACTTTCAGGAGTCAACGCAGTCTCCAAGGGGAGAAAGTGCTCTGCAACACATGCTAGGAAGGGAGACAATGCTCTACAAATCATTGTGTCCAGTCTAAGGGTGCGTTGGGTGCAGTATACAAAGAGAAATACTATTTTTTAACTCACTATCTTTGCAAATTAGGCTCTAAATTTTTTTAATATTTGTGTGTAACAACTACTAGGTGGATAAACAAAGAAAATAAAAGGCTAAAACACTTAGAACTAAGAGAAATTATCCCCGGTGGAGTCACCAATTTGTTGGGCCAAAATTTTGAATTACGGATAAATCACGCTTCCCTAGACAGGTGCTAGTCTAGAACAACAGGTGAAATACTATAAAAATATTTCTCCTAACTCAGAATATATACACAAAGAGGATTGGAGGCTTACTTGTTCATTCAATTACAAATGGCTCCTTTTGTCGCTTCTGTTGCAGCTTCAAATTCAAGCGGTTTGTGAGTTGAATGCTTCCTGCAAGAAAGAACACTAAAACAAAAAAAGATGCAATAATATAGATATCCATTCAAGCTAGTTAGCTAAATCAGTAAAGCATAAACATATACATCAACTAAGATCTTGCAATATGGAAAATCAAAGGCAATACATATGCATATAGGGAAAAATAAGCAGTACTCTTTATTGATGATAGAAGGAGATGTTACAACCTAATGACTTATTTGAAGTGACCTTCCACCAATGTTCCCAAGCCTCATCACAGTATAAATCTCTCCAATAGCAGCTTCACAAATCTAGCTCTCAATTGAAAATTCTCTAGAATTTCTCTACTCAAATTCTTCCTTCTCAAGCACTCAGATCTATGCTCAATTTATAGATGATTTGTAGGTTGTTTTGCAATCATTGACTTTCCAATAATAGGCAAGACATGTTTCCAGTCATGTAGATGTAAAATGGACACTTGGATCTGAAGCTTGACACATGTGAAAATAGAAGGCACTAGCCAAGTGGAGATTCTAGAACAATGCGAATTTCGCTTCCAATGTGACCAACGCACCTGTGAATGTCAGGAAGTGCTTTGCGGAGCAGTCTTGCATGAGACTACCTACATATGCAACGCACTTAGGCCCCTTAGAGCCTGCGTTGGTGAGCTCTCATATGCCATATAATAATCTTCAAAACATGGAAACCTTTTCTTGATGAAATTCTTGCTTGATTTGTCTTGTTTCTTGTCTTAGGGCATGTAGCAACTGAAATGATAGGGAATTATAGACCCTTGATCGTTGGTCCTAGAGATGATGCTCAGTTAACTAGGTCATTGGGAATGGTGCCCAATTTGACCTATCAAATGTTTTCAAAAATGAGGTTTTCTTGTGAGCCACTATCAAATAGAGTGTCAATTTTGTTATGCTTTGGGACAACTCTAATATGGAAAAGCGCTATTCTTTCTTTTTCATTTTGAGTTTCATTGTGCCTATTTGAAGAACTAGTACTAGCAATGGATTCCTTACCTTTCAATCCCATAATTGTGACCTTTTTTTGATCTCCCAAATTGGATCCTAAATCATGTTGGGTAGTTGCAGTTGTCTTTTGTTTTCCTTTGTTATTAAACTTCTTCGGTCTCATCTTAGGACAAACTTACCAACCGTGATATTCATCATGGCCTTCTTTTGAATAGTCATTGCACGTTAATTATTCTCCCTCTCTCTTGATGGAAGAATTTTTCATTCCTTTTCATTTTAATTTACCCTTTCCTTTATCACCACACTTAAATGGATTCTTTATTCCCTCTTATGGAACATTTTTCCCTCTTGCTTCTAGATGTTTTCCTATACACAAAATTCATCTAAATTTGTAAGGTTAAACATCAGAATAGTGTGTCTCAAGTAGCTACATAAACATCCAATTTATTTGATTAAAGTGTCTTGAGAGGATAAATCTACATCAAATATCAAATCTCTCCTTATAAACTCTTGGGTATAACTTTTCACATTTTGACCCTTTAATTTCCTAATTTTTTTCCAATCCATGATATATTTTTGCATGCGTGTTAGAGGATAAAATCGTCTTCTTACTACAGCCTCAAAATCATTCCACGAAGTTATGATCTTACGTATTTTCTTGATGTCCTCTTGTGTTTTGGCTTCCCACCAAATGAGTGTTGAAATTTCCAAACTCAATGAAGCAAGCTATATCTTGGTCTCATCATCTTTGATTATTTGTATCCTGCAATACAATTCAAGCTGAAAAACCCAATTATCTAATTTCTCATCATTTACCTCTCCATTATACATAGGCAATTCAAAATTTATGTCAATTTTCAAAAATGGAGTTTTACCATGTCCGTTTGGAGAATGTGGAGGTGTTTTTCAAGGGGTTAATGTAGAATATGGTGATGGTGAATATGAGCATGGAGAAAGGTGGAGTTAGAGGTGGTTTATCACCATTACCTCCATTCCCTTTTGGATTTTTTTTCTCCTTTTCCTCCATCTCCCTTTGGAGGATTTGAGATCTCACCTTGCAATCTTGAATTCCTCTCCTCATTGAGAAATTTCACCATATTAGTGATGTCAAAGAATGCTTTCCTATAATCCTTCTCATCATCAATCATATTGTCAAGCTCTCCTTGATGTGCCATGACTAGTGATGCATTTGGTGAAATTTTGGCAAATGTGCTCTCCTTGAACTAGCTTGAGGACTTGCTCCCACAAGTTTCCCTTCTCCTCTTTTGAGCTACAACCTTGTAACAATTAGAAATTCTTGCAACAAAATTAAACCCTACATACAACTAAAGAAAAAAAATATCTGATACCAAATTGATCTGCATATGTAAACTTGAAGTTTTTTTATGAAAATTGCAATTGAAATTTTTAGGGTTTTTCTGCAATTATGTAAGTTACATTAACACATAAAAGATGATTCTTATCTCAGTTTTGTAGAAAATAATAGATACAATAGTACCATAACAGAAACACAAGACAAATGATGAAGGAGTTCACCACTCCTGGGCTAGATCTCCTAGTCCAGCTTCAAATGTTGGGCCTCTTTCATTATGCTCAAAAATATGTGTTTACATAATTTTTCACTACTCAAAGTGCAGCAATATTGTCTCCAATGGCTCCAATACATTCAAAAACCCATAGCTAGGCTCTTTCTACACTAAAAAACATCAAAAAATGACTGAGTTATGCTCCAGAACAATTTTCCTACTAATTTTCCAATTCACACCAACCTGCAATCCATCATACAAGTTCTGCTTTTTTTGGCTACATGGAGCGACAAATTTTCCGCACGCTGACGAGATTCGCATTGTTTTAGTTGAAAATTGTCGCTTTCTATAAAAGCCCGATGACCCCCACGAATCGATCATAAAGGTCCAAGTGGCGCTATTTCTGTCACTGGATCCAGGTGGTTGAAACTGACCCTGCCAATGCCTTGACCCACCTATGAACTATGGTCGGGTTGGCATGGTTTGATTAAACCCTTCGGTTAATATTTACATTTTTCATGCCATACCCATAACCTCAACCCTACTCCATTACCATGGTTTTTCTATGGTATGGTTATGGTTCTCGTCGAGTTAATTGGTGTTTAACTAGTGTTAGACTGTGTGGTTGGAATTATTCTAAGGTTTGAACACGGTTCGGTTCCCACCATTATAATTTAAAATTGCACTAAGTCCTAACTTCACTCCCATTTGAACTATCAGTTTTGGGTTTGGTGTCATGGTTTTGGGCTAGGGTTAACCCCACGCCCTTGGCTGCCTAACCTACAATCTCATGGGTTGGGTGGAGTGGAGGCCAGGGGTTATCCATATCCTTGACCCCCAATACAAATTGAAATAAATTTTAAATAGCACCCGAGTATTATGGATAGTAAGCAACATCGGTGGTGCAGTGGTGGAACATTGTTTTTCCACCATAGAGGTCTTTAGCTCGATTCCCATGGAGGCCATGTATGACCATATAACAAATTTTATCACACCAACAAGAGGCCATGTCGCATCCAACAATTTTCCCATGTGGTTCTCTCCCATTTTTCGATCCTTAACCAACAAAAATCCACAATTCATGATCCATTAAAAAGGAGAAAATTGTCAACAAAACATTTCCCAATAAAATACAATCACCTTGACTAATCACATGCTTATTCAATGTATAGATTGATGACTAGGCATACCTGCAACTCAACTTTTAAAATTTTACTGAAACGAGTTACGTTGGATTCAGGAAGACGAGATCTTCATTTTTGCACTAGTTTCTATCACTTTAGAGAAATTTTAAATTTGATAATTTTACTGATCCACTAGATCATTCCAACTTCATGATTGCCCTTATTTTTTCTAGATCCAATGCTATGCCTTCCTTGAAAATGACATGTCCTAAGTAATGCACCTATTTCTGAAAGAAACTGCATTTTCTAAGCTTAGAATACAACTAATTCTCTCTTAGCAATATCAACACTGTTGCTAAATGTTCAGCATGCTCTTCTTCATTCTTAGAATATACCAATATATCATCAATGAACACAATAAAAAAATTCTCTATATAAGGATGCAACACACTATTCATCAAGAAAATAAATGTAGTTGGAGCATTAGTCAAACTGAAAGCAACTACAACAAACTCACAATTCCCATACCTAGTCAGGAAGGTTGTATTGTGAATGTCATATTCTTTAATGTGTAACTGATGATATACCGATATTAGATCAATATTCGAGAACACTATATCTCTCTTAAAATGATCGAATAATTCATCAATCCTAGTTAGTGGATACTTGTTCTTGATGGTCACTTTGTTCAATCCTAGTCTGAGAGTACCATCTTTCTTCTTCACAAACAATATCGCTATGCCCCATGGTGATACACTCTGCCTAATGTATCCCTTGTCCAGAATTTCCTTCAACTGCAGCTTCAACTCTACCAAATCCAGTGTGCTCATTCTATAAGGTGCCTTAGATACTGGCACTACCCCTAGTTCCAACTCAATAGAAAATTCTACCTCCCTGTGAGGTGGAAACTCTGAAATCTCTCTCGGAAAAACTTAAAATTATATAGAAGTGGGTACCTACTCAAAACATATGCATCCTCAACTTCCTTACCTTTGTCACTAGAAATGTTCACTGCAAATAATACACACCCTTCCCTGTGACTACGCTTGCCCTACATAGTTTTAACCATTCTAACTGATGCTGCTTTCTTATTACCCAATAAGACTCTTTTTTCCCCATTTTCATCCAAGAACTCAATATCCTTATCATAAAAATATACCTTGGTCCTATGAATGTATAGCCACTCCAGACCCAAAATCGTACTATATGATCCCAATAGAAAAACATTCATGTGTGCTGAGGTAGGCATACCATTCCAGTCAAATGCACAAGCTCTTACCCAATGATAAACTCTCTTCTTGGTACGTGTACCCAAATGAACTAACAAAGACTTTTCATGCAATTCCTTATTCAAACCAAGACTTTGCATGCACTTCCTTATTCAAACCATACTTATCCACCAGTTCAGGATTAACATAACTATACTTAGATCCATGGTCGAATAAAATATTAGAAACAACTTAATCACAAAGCTTATCGTATATATCCTAATAATACTCTATCCAACATCTCCCATTGTTTGTGCTTCCTGCATACTGTAGATGTGTGATATTCCACCATGATGTTGTGGAAAATTCCTCCTACTACAATATCCTCCATAAGTACAAAACCACACAGGTTCCCCATTTTCATTCTTATTCTGATCCTTAGACCGAATTCGATATCCTATGTCAGATGTATTAAACTTATTATGTGGTGAAAAAATCTCTTTTTTACCCATATCTTGAGGTCTTTATGAATTTTTGTCCCATTTTCCTTTATTCTTTTCATTACCCTTCCAGTCCTGCTTAGTCTCAAATATGCGCTTCGATTGCTCATAAAAATGCTTTAGTTTCTGAATGGCCTCCTGCAATGATCTAGGCTCATCAACCTCAATAATGTATTTGAATTCTATCAAAAACCCTCTAATGAATCTTTGAATCTTGGCCTTCTCCTCCTTGAGGTAAGGAACATACCTCAACAACTCCAGATATCTATTAGTGTACTCCTCAGCAGTCATAGATCCCATATTTAGTTCATAAAACTCTTTTTCAGTGTCATCATATTATCTCTTTGAGATATAATTCTTTTAGAATAACCTCTTGAGCTCACTCTAATTCATTCATAAATATCCCTAACATTCTTCACATATTCCCACCAAATATCTTCTTTACCTTTGAGGTTGAATGTAGCTATTCTGTCTTTCATGTTTTCTGAGTAATAATGCAACATAAATAACTTCCTCAGACCAAGAAACCATGCCTCTGCATCCTGTGATTTCTTCATCTCTCCATCAAATTCAAATATCCCCTATCACTTCTCCTCAAAGGATGATAATGATAACGATCAAGATTCTTGTTAGAACCATAACTAGAATAACACTTATGTCTATCACCTCTCCTATCCGGAGTGTCCGAGAAATTTCCATCTCTAATCATGTCATTCATACTCGACCTATGACCACTGGAATACCTACTTACATATGCCCCATTAGTCCCATCTTCATGTCAATATCTAATCTGAAGAGGCCCTTATCACTGTAAATATGATCAACTCTGAAGGATTACCACAGTGACTTCTGCTTTTTTTTCTTATGCTTATAAACATGCGACGAGAGGATACTGTGATATTATTAAACCCCCTAGGTGACCTATCTACTTTAGAACTCCTTATTTCTTCCTTCAAAATTATCAATGTGTCTGTTAATTCAGAAGAGTGCCCGAAACCATGTTGCTCATCTGATTCATAATGAGAATATTTGTAGTCTACCATATTGCTAGTCATAACTAATTTCTTCCTATAAGGCATCTCATGTGAGCTAAAAAAAATCACAATAAACCAATGTACCTTAGAATAATTTGGGGAGGATATCTCATATTCAAGATCCACCAATCAACGTAATACATGAATAGACATAATCATAACAACATATAGACATATAACACATAGGTATATCAACACATGGACGTAATTCTACCTAGAGTCCAATCATTAATCCATGACCATATCAACTACACATACCATGACCTCATTCATGAAAAAATAAACCATACCAATGTAAACTAAAAATATGTGATAATTTGACATGTATAAACAAAACATAACTAGTCATACAGTCAGGATAACACATTTCACAACAACACCATCAGCCTTCAAATGGCGACATCGCTGCAACCAGGACCAACACCATGCGAATGCAACAAGCACATAGACCACAAGTATGATAAACACAAGAAACCAAAATAAATGCATGACCAACACACCTCCCATCCAGTTTGAGGGATGAACCATGCTATAATACCACTCTGTAACACCCTCCTCCCACATCTACCCAAGTAACCAAAAAACCGGGGTAAACATGTGATGAGAGGATACTATGATATGATTCAACCTCCTAGGTGACCTTAAGGAAGTGGAATAAACGAAAACACATCACACATACCTCCCACATCAACAAAAAAGCTCGAAGGAACCATCCCAACCATGAAAGTAACAAGCCCCTGGGTCCCATTGGGTTTTTAGACCAATAAAACCCCAGACACTACCTTTATATGGAAAAGGGTGCATCTGGGAGGCTCTGGACACTCGACAGCATGGGCATGCATGCATCCAAGGACATTTTTCCTCAGACCTGTGCTAGCATCCCTGGGATTTGAGCCACTTTTTCATACCCATATCCTAGGTCACTGCCCAGAACACCATGACACTTTCAGAAATGAAGTATAACAACAAAATAATGATGCAAAATAAAAAACTTGAACAAGGACTTGATTAGACCCCTACTAAACATGATAAGAATTTCGTCAAACATGTCACAAATATGTAATCTTCATGTTTAAATAACATATATTAGCATAGTGGTCTCATACTTATTTGAGAATCGTTAAGAAGCATTGTTGCCTCGTCTCATTAACTACATTACCATATAATTGGGCATTGATACATTGTTCATTCATTTATAAATCAAAACATTATTAGAGCCATATATCATCACCATCATCGAACACATTCATAACCAAAATTTAAACAACATAAATGATGAGCACATAACAGCCATATAAGCCACATAATACCAAGCATATTTACCTATCAATACAAGAGGAAAATATCTCTTATTGTCAAAAGAAAGATGCAACCAAGTTTGGGACTTCCACGTTCCACCTGACCATAGACATGGTTGAGACAAATCTCTCTTCCTCCATTCATCGTTGTGCCATATTCCAAGCATGAATGTGGGATCTCATAAAAATCATCAATCAAAACCAAACCAGGGCTTCTAGAGGCTAAACCACCTCAACCCACAACCAGTGATTCCACCTCATGGTTGAACATCACAACCATCACCATATTGGTATCCACCCAAGATGTCTAGGGCTTTAGAGCATTTGTTCCAACCAAGGCTCAAGGACTAGTAACTCAACCCATAGTTGTTGTCGAGCTCCAGAGTGTTTTTCGAACCATGATTCTAGGACTAGTAGCTCAACCCACTAAGGACTCTATATAATTTGTCCAACCAAGGCTATAGGAATAGTAACTAAACCCAATTTGTTACAGGACTCCAGAGCGTTTGTCCAACCAAGGCTCCAAGAAATAGTAACTCAACCCACGACTAAAGGAACATGAGAACCATTATTAATGAGGCCTTTATTTTCTTCATTTTCCATTATTTTCCTTCATTTTTCTCCTCAAATGAAACATCTGACCTTTCACGTCATTTTTTCCTATTTTCCATTATTTTCATAAATAATTTCCAATAAATTCCACTTTTCCTTACCAAATCCTTAGCCATTGCCTCTATCAATTTCCATAGCCATAATAAACCATATGAACAACTGAAATTTGATGTTTTTCCCAACATTCAACTATGAATACACGTCCCATAACCTTGGTTATTATTTTTCCTTTCTTAATTTTTATTACATGGAATTTTCACCAGGTGTGTTACAGTGTCTATAAGATTACATGAAGAAATGATATTGTTTTAATATGGTTGTACTAACACATATATGCATTCAGAAAAATTATACACACTTGAGTGAAAGTGTGTGCTAGTTGTTGTATTATGATTAATGAGTGTGAGTTGACTATTGATTATGACATCATTGTTATTATTGGTAAAGGTTGGTTTCAAATTAATAGATATGTTGAATTCATATTTGGAACATGTGATCATCATGTGTGAGTAGTTGTAGGGAAACATGCTTGGTATTAGTGTGACAAGATAATAGTTGATGTGTTTATATAACTAAAATTTGGGTGATGTGACAGTACATAGTAAGACTTAATTTAAACACGGTAAAAATATAAAAGAAAGAAATTGGGTGAGAGTTCCTTTGGCTATGATTGGAAACCGTAATTCCAAACGAATGAGTGATTTGAATATAGGAAGTATTCTTAGCCTTTATTTCATCTAAAATTATTTGGATGTGTGTTATATTCATGAACATGTATTTGACAGGTATCTTAGCTAGTTTCTAGTTATGGAAGGATCGCTGAGGGATTGGATTCCCTTGAGAGATTATTTATGTACATGTTCAGTTACAAGGCAGTGTTCTTGGCACAAATAGGTAGGATAACTTGTATTTTTTTATATTTATTTATGTGCTAATAGTTGTGTCGTTATGGTAGCATGATGCAGAGGATTTCATGGAAAAAGAGATTTCTATGAAATCTTGAAGAA
The DNA here is from genome assembly GCA_034641835.2 of Pinus albicaulis. Classification (NCBI taxonomy): domain Eukaryota; kingdom Viridiplantae; phylum Streptophyta; class Pinopsida; order Pinales; family Pinaceae; genus Pinus; species Pinus albicaulis. The sequence goes on along the minus strand of CM076575.1, from coordinate 1,152,798,547 downwards.
GGCTCGTGTTAAGCTTTCTTGAGAACCATCGAGATTGAGTCATGGTGTTTATTAAGAGTCTTGTGCTTTTGCTGTTTTGTGATCTGTTGAGCTTGATTGTGGAATTTTTCTTTCTAGTGCATGATCATGCCACTTTGTTTGTGGTGTCATATTGCTATTGGTTTTCATGGTTTTCTTCTTGTTGTTTCTTTTTCTTTCCTTTTATGTTTTTAGGATATTGAGAATTGGTTGGGAAAGAGGAGGGTTAATGGAGCTCAGGAGAGGTGAATGAAACCTTGCAGGTAATGTAAGACCTAAATGAAGCTCAGTGCATGAGTAAGGGCATTTGAAGGTAAGATTATGAGAACTAGTTAGATTGGTTGGGTCCATTGGGATAAATGGATGGTGGAAGGAAAGTCATGAGAAAGGTAATGGAAAGGTGAAGTAAATGGATCTAATGTGTTAGTTGGGAATTTTTATTCACAATTTTATGTGTGTCGTGCAAAAATAAATGAATTTCTCTTAACCTTGACCCTATGATATCTGGTAATTATGTGGTGATCATGATTATGTCGATGTCTACATATGTATACATGTATGTGTCTATGTAGTTGCCTGACAGGGTCATCAGAGATCATGATTTTTTTATGCTAATGATTATATGTATGCATATATGTATTTGTATGTATGGCATGGTCTGATAGGGTCGTCAAGACTCATTATTGTGGAGGACTAATTTCTTATCCAAGTGAATGGAATGAAGAGGTTCCTGGTTTTATGAGGAATCAAGTGGGAAGAGTAGTAATGAAAAATATATGAGGTCAGTATCAATATGAATTGATACTACATGCTTGTACTATTCCGATGTTTATGTTATGGACAAGTAATTTTGAGGTATACATTAGTGGAATAGAATCATTGTGATTGGAGGCATGATGGAACATGCATGAATAGTGCAAAGACACTAGAAGCAAGCTTTCCTTGTAGAGACAATGTGGTCCCTAGATTTGTGGTATTGTTTTCATGTATAGTTTATACATATTATACATTTTGTACCTTTTATGTTGTGTGCATTCTGTTTTGTGTATATGTTGTTTATGCAGTGCTATGTACATATGGTGTTGTGTGCATGTTGTATATGTGGTGTTGGGTACATATGGTGCTTTGTGCATGTTTCATATGCATTGTTGTGTACATATGGCGTGGTGTGCATGTTGTACATATGGTGCTATCTACATGTGGTGTTGTTTGTATGATTGTACATCTGGTGTTGTACACATATGGTGTCGTACATGTTGTACATGGGGTTTTGTGTGCATGAGGTGCTATGTAAATGTTATGCGTGTGGTGTTTTGTACACAATGTGCAGGTGGTGTTGTGTACACATTATGTAGGCAGTGTTGTGTACATGTATTTTTGTGTACATGTTGTGAAGGTGGTGTTGTGTACATGTGGTACTTTGTACACGTGTTATTGTGTACACATTGTACATGTTGTGTTATTTATATTTGATATGGTGCAACATGTATTGTGTAGTCATTGTATCGCGAAAGGTGTATTTTTGGTATTGCACGATGTGTACATATATGTGCCATGTTGTACACTGGGTGTAGGTGTATATGTGGTGTTGTACACTGGGGTAGGAGTATTTTTTGTTTTTTAAATTGTGTATGTGGATATGTTGTATGGTGTGATGGGACAGATAGGTATGGGATTGTCCAGATACCCTTTTTGATTGATATTGAGGGTTGAAGCAGTTTAGTCTCAGAATACCCTTGTTTTGGATACTGAGGGAGGAGGTCGTTTAGTCTCTGGATTCCCTTGTTGCTTAAATAGAAGGCATTGGGTACTTACTAGGTTTGAAAACCAATTCAATGTGTGTACGGAAAGGATAAAGAACAAAGGAAGAAGAAAAAAATCATTGAAATATAAGTATCAATATTTTATTTAGTTTTTTAATAATGCATGTGATCTATGACTCCAATTTAGGATGGTTACATGGGATATATTATTTTGATTATGATGGTTTCATTTTGAGCTAATAAGAGGTGATATGTTTGTACATAATGGTATCAAAGATCTATTTTGAATTTTTGTGATAGGAAATAAACAGAATTGAAAGTGCACCTTATTAATGTACCATCAATGAGATATGATTTGATTCTATTTCAATTTATTTTTAATCTAATGGCAGTTACATTCTTGGTATAGGAAAGCATGAAAATTTTCGCTTTGGGGTGGTTGAAGCTGACTCCTAGAATTAGCAGTGCCAAAAAGAATTGGAAAAGGCATTAGTGTGTTGTTAAAGTATTAAGGAGAAGGGCCATTATGGAAAAATGGTACCCAATAGTGTCCATTTATTTCCATGAGCATTCTATGACTAGTATGATAGTTTTGAGGCAAGAATATGCCTTATTTGTTTGACCTTTCGATGTGAGGAAGCCTTGCCATGGAATGGATCGCCCGGGAAAAGGGATGTCAGGGAACTTGGAAGGTGAGTCTGCATGGAAGGGGGGTGACCAGATTTCCCAAGGGACTTTGTAAGAGAGAAGGAAAGGTCAGGAATGGAGATATTTTTATCATTAGCATTTCCAAATGGAATCATATGCACATTTGGAGTGTTTCTTGCAACAATGAGCCAGTAAATATTCACTGAGAGGACAAGTCACGCAGGATTGTAGCATTGGACCTTGGATGTAGGTTTGAATTTAGCAGTGGATTTTGGAATTCTTGGGAATGATGTCAATCTTGGTACTACTTTGAGGTGGAGGTGTGAGCATATGGACTCCCTTGTTGCAAATCCAAGCATCATATCCTTTTATTTGTTCATTAAATCATATGTGCATATGTATATATGCGTATATTATTGTAAATAGTGTATTGAGTTGGATTTATAAAGCTCCATAGGCAGTATGGTTATTTATTGGTTGAATAAAATGTGCATAAGTATATGTGGTTTTTATTGTAAATATCGTAATGAGTTATGTTATAAATCTCCAGTAAGGAGTATTGTTGTCATGTTGTCATGTTTGTCATCAAGGTTTTTATTTTAAGCATGTTGTTATTTTAAATATTGCAATGAACTAGGTTATAAATATCCAGAAGTATTATGTTTTGGTTTTTAGAGGTTTTTTGGTTGCATGTGTCATTGAACACCGAGGATGGGGTTCCCCTAAGGGAGATGGGTTTGTCACAAACCTGGGGTCAAAAGTTCATGTAACAAAGTTAGTAAAGGAAAGATAATACCAAGGTCATGGGACACATATTCCAAGTTTAACGTTGGGAAAAACATCCTAGTGGGTGTCACCTTTAGTTTATTATGCCTAAGGAAATTGGAAAAGGAAAAGACAATGGATTTGAAAAGGAAAAAAAGGCATTATTGGAATTTTATTTATGAAAATATAGGAAATTAGGAGAAAATGAAGGTGAAAGGTCATAGGTTGCATGTGAGGAGGAAATTGAATGGAAGTAGAGGAAATTGAATAAAATAGAGTCATCAATAATTAAAAGGATTATGAGGATCAATTCATATCCTTTTGTCAGTTCAGTTTTTGGATTAGTCTCAGAGAGGAGAAGAGATAAAAGAGTGTTATGAATAATTATGGATTATGGATAAAAAACATTTCGTAAATGTGCTGCTATGAATTTAGAACAAAAGATGAAATTCTTTATAGACACTTTCTCTAAGAGTAAATAGACACACAGAAATATGGAGGAACTTACTTGTGGTTCAGGTGCTTCCTATTGTCCTTTTGTTGCTCTTTCTGTAGCTTCCAATCCAAATTTGATCGCCAGACTAGTTCCTGCAAGTATAAACACTGAACAGCAAAGAGATTGCAATATACATATGGCTATTTATCTTAATCATTTAAATCGATGAAACATGAAACATATATATCATTTAAGAATTCATGATATGAAGAATAGAAACATAAACAGATACATATATGGAAAAATGAGTAGCAATGTTTATTAGTGGATAGAAGGGGGAGGTTACAAACAATGATCGATTTGATGTCACTAGCTCTAGCTTCATTCTAGCCTCATCACAATAAACATCACACCAGTAGCATATCACTCCTATCAAAAACTCAATTGGGAATCCAACAACATTTCTTTACCAAATTTATTCCTTTCCTAGCAGTAGGATCTGTGCTCAATTTATAGGGAAACTGAAGGTATTTTCTCAATCAATGACTTTCTTAAAACATTCAAGACATGTTCCCAAACTCAAAGGCGTTAGATGGACACATGGATTCGAATTTGACACATATGGACTCTTCTAGAAGGCACTGGCCATGTGGATATTTTGGAACAATGAGAATTTTTCTCCCATTTGACCAACACACTCTTGAATGTTGGGAAGTGATTTTTAGAGCACCCTTTAAAGGAGGAAGTTGCATATGCAAAGAATTTAGTCCCTTGATAGGTTGCATTGGTTAGCTCATAAGTGATATAACATATACTTCAACCCTTGGAAACATTGCAATATAAGTCATGAATAGTATGTTCTTGTATTAGGGCATGTAGCAACTAAAATGATAAGGGATGATGACCCTATTTCATTGGTCCTAGGGATGATGTCCATTTTGACCAGGTCATTGGGAATGATGCCCAAATTGACCTATAATGGCTGCCCCCTAAAGCATGAAGTCAAAATAATAACAATATTTTTGAATGAGATGCTTTATGATGTGATGGGTTGGAACTGAAGTGGAGTGGCAACCTGCATCAATATTACAATACATTACGTCATGATATATCCTCTTGATCATGAATTTCTGAGGTAAGGAATTCCCATGCTCAGCACATAAACTATCTAATAACATTTACATAGTGTATAAAGTCACCTACATTGGAATGTTTCCCAATACAGACATGCCTATAGATATATGCCCATGTTCAGATGATGATCTATATGTAAGGTCACCGTACAGATGATGTGTACAACAATCCTGAAATCGCAGCACAGATGGCTAAAACTAGATCCAAAGTCTTCTTATCTCATACTCAATCATTCAGGTATAAGTCTAGCCATGCGAATATATGATTTGTAGTCGAACATGTTAAGGCATAATTTGATTACCAACCAATGATGTGAGCTATTAACAAACGCGATAGAACCACCATTGATGTTAATGGATCTCAAGGTACTGCAATACATTTTGTAAGGCGTGAATAGACGATTTGATGTCGAACGCCAAACGAAATATTTCAGTAAAAATTCTGGAAGCGAGGATATTTTCAATGCTGTAACATGCCTCATGGTACAGGAAGATGATGTTTCTAAGTGAACTTCCTGGATGATTATTTGACATTGACAGGAAACCATTTTATTGCGAAATGAGAGTTACTAATTTCAGAGACAAAATGTTACTTGATATAGCAATGTTCAGGGATGACTGTCATGAGAATGAAGGTTTATGGGTGTTGCATAAGGATGAGAATTCACTGGATGAATTCTCTTGAACATATCTGCAACACTGAGATGAGTTGGAAGCATTGAAGCAAAACTAAAGTGAAGGTATGATGAACCATAGGTATGAATGAACTGTCAAGAATATTACCCAAACCAAATAGTCATGATGATGGAGTGAAGTGTCATGTTCAAGAGATACTTGCTACTGTAAAAGTTATGTTCACATTCCCAAAATTTCCCTGATCATTTTTAGACTAGTACCTCTTTATTTTTTAACAAGCTTGAGGAGGATAACATATGCTTGATCTATAATTCAACCCTTTGGGCGAATAATTTAATGAATCTAGCGACAAATGAAACTCGATTTTTCACATGATCGATAAGCCTATTGCTATTTTATGTTTTAACGAGCCTAACGAAAGTGATAGCCCGGTCCTTTTTCATATTTATAGAGTTTAAAAAAGATGACAAAATAAAACTCCATAGTTTCTTTTTCATAAAGTTGTCGCTCAGATCCAAAATAGTGTGAAACAATATCCGAGAGAACCTCCTAGCCATGTTTTACTAAGGCATTCCTTTTTCATAAATAATCTATCTCAGTCTGGAAAAGGGTTAAAATTATACTGAGCATATATCAATTCATTTACTTTTACGAGCTCGAAAAGACAAGTTCTTGGTAATATTTTCACATTATAGAAGTCTAAAAAGAGCTAAAAGATGACTCTAGGGGTTCCTTTTTTGTTTTTATCGAAGCTCGAAAAGAGATAAAAGTGTTGTTCAAGTCCTTTTTCCTTTTTATCAAAGCTCGAAAAATAAGGGTAAAAGTATTCTTTGTGGTCAAATAATTCTTGAAATAAATGTCCATGACTTATCTGCTCATGAGTTGCAAACCTATTCAGAACAACAACAAATGGATTAACAATACCAGTTTCATGATAAAAATAGAATAAAACCATAGTGTAATATTCCAAATTAGTCATGAACTAATTGGAATATTCATTTTTGTTTTATTGCTTTGTTTAAAGAATTAAATAGCAAAGGAGGTCCATAATACTCCTTAATAATGAATAAATCAATGCAAAATATAAAAAGGCTAAATATTGGTTGCTAAATCAAGCACCCTTAGGTGTGAAAACGGCTGGACATTTTTATTGGGTCAACCTTGACCAAATCTAGAGCGTTGTCATGGAGGAGTGGCCATCAATGAGGCACAACACAGTTTTAGATGGAGTTACCTTGTGTGAAAGAAGTGATCTCAATGGAAGTGGTTTAGGGTTTTCAAGCTCTTAACATATAAAAGGAAGAGGAGGGAAGCATTAGAAGGTTGTTTATGATTATTATATTTCTGAATATATTGTCTGTTTAGACATATATCTTTCTCTTTTTATTTAGCTGAGATTGAATGTTGTTTAGCATTGGGTGTTCCTGATCAGGAATCCCACCTCTTTCCATTGAGTAGCTCTTGGAAGAGTTTGTATTTCATTTTCCACTATATGTATAAAGGCCAAGCTTCTTATTTCAAATACAATGTAGATCTTGTTGAGGGTTTGGTTGTCTTTGTAAGCTGCAACAAGTGGAGACTATATCTTTCATATCTAGGCCAATTCAGTACTCCTTTTCAGTGGAGGAGACTTATACTTAAATGGGAGGAGAGTATTGGAGGACTTGAGCTTGATTTTAAGATATTGGCATGAGGCCAACCACATTTTGATCCCTACGGTGCATTTTTACTTCCAGATCTGCGTTATTCTTGTGGGTGCAATTGCAGGGTGTTTTGGCACTCCATTTGGAGAGTTGGTTTTCAAGTGTTGGGGATCTGCCCTTAACTTTGGATATCTATTGGAGGATATCATCCTATTGTTCATATCAAATCAGATCCACTTTCCAAATTTGAACATTTCAGTAGATCTCTATTCTTAGATCTTAGATCTACAACTTGTACATGGTGTTTTGCTGGAAACCCCAAGGGGATTCTGTAGAGGAGCCTATATAGTGTATGGATCTGTTATAGATCTGAATTTTATACACTTATCTACTCTATATCTAATGTGTAATCTACAGCTGTTGCAGACCAATAAAATAACTCCACAAGACTTTTTCTAGTCTTTATATATGGTTGCAACGCCTCATTTTGAGGATTTTCTTTCATTGGAGACTTGTATTTTCTATTGTGCATCTTATGGGCCATCTTTTACATATATTTTGCTGCTATAATTACAAAGGAGAGGTATCTATATTTGCCTCTTTCTTTATAAATTATGATTTGTGTTATATTCCTGTCTTTCTGCATTGTATTGCTGCATTCCTTATTTGGGAATATTACAGTGGTATCAGAGCTTCATCTTGGCATAGCCTGTGATTTATAAGAAGCCAATATATATTCTAAAGAAGAAGAGCCTCTTACTGATAGAGAGAAGAGGTATCTAAAGAGAAGACACAAGAATTTTTATTACAAAAATGATAATGAAGACAAGGGTAAATCCCCTTTATCTAGAGGTGAATATGAAGATAAGGATTTTCCTAAGATCCTTCTTAGAGCCATGCAAGACCTTGCTAGAGAGATCAAAGAGATGAGAATGGAAAGAATCAAGGAATATCCTAAAGGACTTCATCTTGGAGAAGGCTCTAGCATGTCTCATCACTAGAATGATCAACCAGTGCATCAGCCACAAGTTTCCTAATGCTCTACCATGGCTACATTTTTGGCTGTGGGAAATGAAGGGTTTCAAAAGCATGAATCCCTTGAAGACTATTTTGAAGAATATGAGTCTAAAAATTAGAGATTCAAATATCACTTGAGTTTTCAAGGGTTTTGTCACATAAAGGACAATATAATACCAAGGCATCATCATAGCGGTGTTGGATTCATTCAGAATCATGATCAATGCCACACTATCGGAATATTCTTTTTACCCAATTTTTATGGGTCATCCAAGTGTTCTGCCAAATCTTGGGTAGAAAAACTTGACATCTACTTCCAATTGAAAAAGGTTCCATAGATGGAGGCTATCAAGATTGTAGCACTACACCTTGAAGGTGAATCACATGACTGGTGGTTGCATGGCTTGTCAACATTGGGTCATGCCAATGTGACTGCTTATTCAGAGTTCACTAGAAGGTTGGTGGAAAGTTTTGATAGAAGATATATAGAGGCACCATTCATGAGCCTAGAAAAGTTGAAACAATTAGGTAATACAGAAACTTACATCTCTAAATGTTTAAGACTTTATATTATGGTTCCTGATTTGTCTGCAACAAGAAAGGTGTACATGTTCATTGATGGTTTAGATGAACCTCTTCATGGGTTGGTTAAATCTACCAAGCCCACTACCCTACATGATGTTATTGAAAGGGATAGATACCTTCAAGATGCCTTGCCAAAATAAAAGGCAACTTTTCAGCATAAACCCTCTTTTCCTTCAAAGGAAAAGGAAGAAAAAGTTGCTCCTTCTAAGGAGATCTCATACAAGAATCCTCTTGATGATTATGTCTGGAGAGATCTAAGAAGAAGGAAGCTTTGCTTCACTTACCAAGAATCATGGGCACTTGGACATATATTTTCAGTTGGGAAATCACATTACATAGAGGTCTTCTCAGGTGATGAGGAGGAAGAAGAAGATGAACCAAGAAGAGGTCACAATGCTGAAAATACAGAAGGAGAACCAACACCGTCAGGAGATGAGAATGGAGCATTTGATCCTATTGGAGGGGCTCTTTTATATTTGAGAGGAATACCTAAGTACTTGACCTTAAGATTTCAAGGTTCCATCTTGAATCAGAGGGTTTATGTTTTGATTGATAGTGGGGCTACCCATAATTTCATTGATGCCCAACTAGTGCAAAGGAGTGAAATACACACTAATGCTTTTGAGGGATTATCTTTTTTGGTCCCAGGAGATAGAACAATGCAATTCATATTATGTTCCATCAATTTCAATAACCATGGGGAAATATACACTGATTGATCACTTCTTTGTGGTTGACATACCTGACACCAATGTGATATTGGGTGTTTAATGGTTGATTACATTGGGGAAAGTCACCACTGATTGGGAGGCTTTGCAAATGGAATGGGTGGAAAAGAAGAGTGGTGAAACTCAAATGATCAAAGGCATGCATACATATCCCTCACATACAACTTCCACACAGAAAACATAGATGGATTTTCGTAGTGGAAGAAAGGACCTTACAGTCCCATCTATCATGCTCATGAGATTGTTACATGGGACACTATTATCTAGTGGAAAACCACTTAAGAGGCCACCTGATTCATATCTTGTGGGAGATATCTCACAACATGATGCTCCAAGAATAGATCCAGGAGGGATGGGAGCATTGGAAGACAATGATACAGTGCTGGGAGTCTTGGGTAGGGTCAAGGAGGAGGGAGATCTTCTACCAATATCATCATCACCCAATCTCATTTTAGATTTTGTGTTGTGGGAGGAGATGCATGGAAGGTATGACCTTACAACATATAACTTTGGCATGGGAGATCTCAAGGAGGAGAGCAGCCATATGACAGACATTTATGTTGATATATCATCAATGCTGTCACTATGGGAGGTTGATCCATATTAGAAATCCCAATTGTTGGTGGATTATTCCAAGGATATTCACACATGCATGATACTTCATGACCATATACATGAATAGGGCTACTTATTCCAAGGAGGAGTCATCTATTATCATGTTATGATATTCTTTTCTAGAGCATCCAAGATCAAGAAGAAGTTAATACAAAGGGCCTATGAAAAGTTTTGTTTCAGCCATACATATTCCATGAGATTATACAACATCAGCATTTTCAAATATGCTTGTACCATGTGGAGATAGGGCAACAACATAACTCTATAAAGGAGTTAATTCAACCATATCTTTCTCTTGATGAGGAAGGGGATAGATCTATGAACCACTCCATTTGTTTAAGGAGGAACCTTGGTGAAGAATATGTTCATGTAAATAATGTTTCATTTGATTATTTTTTGCATTATTTCACCATGAATATGTAGGCCATGACTCCAAGGAGGAGTATTGTACCTTATAAACTTCATGGCCAGCTTTGGGCCACAAAATTTTATGAACATGGCCACTCCCTTGGAGGACAAAGGGAAATTGTTTTTCATGATGGGTGCATTCCTAAAGCACCAAATATATCTCACTCTTTCATCCATAGTGAGATGACATGGGAACCATGTGAGTGGTGGGAAAAACACTTACCACATATTGATCTAATGAAATCAGGAGATGCACTGTGATGGTTCCACATGTGGGACTCTGACCCACGTCCATATGCACAAATTTATGTTTGTATGTATGTAGTTTTGATCCCATACATTGATGATGTACTTGTACTTTTTATGGGAATGTATGGAGGGAGTATTGGAGGTATGTATGTGCCCTATGGGATGGAGGTTCTCCATGTATATTATGCTACATGTTTCAGGGACAACATTGGGAAAACCATGTTTGTTTCATTTGAGCTATTGTCTCCTTATGGGATGGATTATTTACATCTCATGAGAACTTTGGAGGAGAAACTCATGGAGGGCTGGATTGGTAAACACTTAGCTTATGGAGGAAGCTTATCACATGTTGGTGTCACCAATAGAGGGGGGGAAAGGTTGCAACACTCACCTTTTCAATTGCTTGAGGACAAGCAACATTTGCGAGGGGAGGACTATAATATTCCCAATTAGTCAAGAACTAATTGGAATATTCATTTTTGTTTTATTACTTTGTTTAAAGAATAAAAGATAAAATGAGGTCAATAATACTCCTTAATAATGAATAAATCAATGCCAAATGTAAAAAGGCTAAATCTTGGCTGCTAAGTAAAGCACCCTTAGGTGTGAAAGGGGCTTGACATTTTGATTAGGTCAACCTTGACCAAATCTATAGCGTTGTCATGGAGGAGTGGCCATCAATGAGGCACATCACAATTCTAGATGGATATGCCTTCTGTGAAAGAAGTGATATCATTAGAAGTGGTTTAGGGTTTGCAAGATATTAACTTATAAAAGGAAGAGGAGGGTAGCATTAGAAGGTTGTTGATGATTATTATATTTCTGAATATATTTTCTGTTTATACATATATATTTCTCTTGTTGTTTAGCTGAGATTGAATGTTGTTTAGCATTGGGTGTTCCTGATCGGGAATCCCACCTCTTTCCATTGATTATCCCTTGGAAGAGTTTTTATTGCATTGTCCACTATTTGGCTGAAGGCCAAGCTTCTTCTTTCAACTACAATGCAGATCTTGTTGAGAGTTTGGTTGTCTTTGCAAGCTACATCAAGTGGAGACTAGATCTTTCATATCTAGGCCATTTCAGTGCTCCTTTTGAGTGGAGGAGACTTCTACTTCATTGGGAGGAGAGTATTGGAGGACTTGAGCTTCATTTTTAGATATTGGCATGATGCCAACGACATTTTTATCCCTACAGCATAGTTTTAATTCCATATCTGTGTTATTTCTGTGGGTGCAGTTGCAGGGTGTTTTGGCACACCATTTGGAGAGTTGGTTTTCAAGTGTTGGGGCTCTGTCATTCACTTTGGAGATCTATTGGAGGAGATCATCCTATTGTTCATATTAGAACATATCCACTTTCCATATCTAAAAATTTCAGTAGATCTGCAGTCTTAGATCTCAGATCTACAACTTGTACATGGTGTTTTGCTGAAAACCCCAAGGGGATTCTGTAGAGGAGTATATATAGTGTATGGATATGTTATAGATCTAAATTTTTATACACTTATTTTTGCTATATCTAATGTGTAATATAAATCTATTGTATACCAATAAAATAATGTTGTAAGTCCTTTTCCAGTCTTTATATATTGTTGTATCACCTCGTTTTGAAGGTTTTCTTTCATTGGAGACTTGTATTTCCTATTGTGCATCTTATGGGCCATCTTTTACATCTATTTTTCTGCTGTAAATACAAATGAAAGGTCTCCATGTTGGCCTCTAACTTTATAAAAGATGATCTGCGTCATATTTCTATCTTTCTTCATTGTATTTCTGCATTCCCCATTTGGGAATATTACACATAGTCAGAACAATAAATATGATTTGAAAATAATAAAATGACTAATTAAAAGAGTTTTACTATTCAATTTTACCATTTGAAAGTTACCATTTACATTTTGGAGCTCTGAACCTATTTTTTCCCCCAAACTTAAGACATTGATTGTGATCGATAATGTGGATGGTTTTCATCGCCATTTAATCCAGGTTGGTGCCATAAACCCTCTCTTTCTTTCAGTATTCATTTCATTTTATTTCACTGAAAACATTTAGGGATTTGGTCCCCTTATGGTAAATTCATTTTTCAAAGAGGGAAATGCATCCTTGGGCATCGAAAACTATGTTGTAAAGCACTCAAAATGAAGCCTAGGTGCATATGCAACACACTTTTTATTGACAAAGGCTGTGTTGGGAGCAATTTACATTCTTTATTCTTGAATTGTACCCAAATTTTGTCTAATTTTTTGCATGAAAAGGTGTCTAATGAATCTTATGTTTATGTTTTAGGGATTCATCGGACTAGAATGATTATTAATTGGAGAGAAAGAGAGAATGATGAACATAATATGATTTCCCTGAATGATCTGGGTACTGTAAGAGCCCTAAGAGATTGTGGGTTATTAAAGTATTTCTGCTTGTCAGGTATGAGGCAATAAATAGAAATTTTGGAGTTCCTCATTTGTGCATGGGATCTGGAAATTGAGGCATTTCACATCAAGAACAAAGTGGTCCCTATTACAGTGGTGGACATATATTTTCTAATAGGCTTGTCATGGAGAGGCTTACCAATTTCTCTCTCAGGATCTGCTCTTGGAGGAGAGATGGTGACAGATTATGTTTTGCAGTATTTATATCTAGGGGAAGAGCTAAGAAAGGATGGGAAAATAAACATCCATGACATTCCTGTTTTTCCTTTGAGAACCATTCTATTCACGATCGCAAAGTTTTATGGTACTGTTGCACTACATGTAGCGAATAGATCTTATATGCAGTATGCACTAGAGTGCATGGAGCCAACAATTTTCAACTAGTATGAAGTTGTAATTTCTCAAATAAAAGAAAAAATGAACAAGGAAAACAGAGGAAGGAATAAAAAAATCAGTTATGGTTCGATCCTCATTTCTTTTTCCTTAGAGTGGATTCCATTGATGCAGCCTCAGCATGTGACATTGGGTGTGTCTAACCCTAGAGATCTAAGGATGCAAATATGGGTAGAATTGATGGCTAGGAATGCAGGAAAATCATCCATCGTGTTCTCAACTGCATTCTTTGTCTGGTTCAGGTGATATTTTATTGCCATCAATGGGTATGCATATGCAGGCATCGATTTCTAAGGAGATCCAGACTTAGCTTTACCAGAAGGCGCTTAGTGGGTTGCAATCGGTAATAATTTTTTGACCATTTTTTTTTCATTTTTCTAAGGTTTATACATGTTTTTGTACTTTAATGTTTTCCCAAGACTAAATTGAAGCTTTAATGTAATGCATATGTTGGTCGAGTTCAACTATTTTAGGAACCAGAGCATGGAGCGGATGAGACAACAGAGATGGTCGTCGGGAGAGCAGTCCTTCAGGATTTAGACATGGCTGAGGCTCTCTCTGAGCTTAGACAACACATAGATGGGTTGATCTTCGGGATTCTATATTTACAGATCAAAGAGTTACCCATGTGACTACAACGCCATACTATTGGTGTTTCTAACCGCTGGATGTGGTTACTGCGTAGGATAGTTAGATCGATAGCATGTTTCCATGAGAATCACTAGTTTAATTTTGACATGTTGCATACATTTTGAAGTCAGATGACCAATGTGTCTTGGGCACAAATTTTTGTAAAAACCTATAACTATCTATTTATTTGATTTTAGTGTTTTCCAATGTTTATTGCACAATCCTATTCAATTATGTGAATGTATCTTTACATGTGTTGCAAATGTATGTTTATAACATAATTCGATAAAGAATCATTCAATGTGTTCAAGTTTCTGGAAATGTGTTGATATTGAATAAAATAAAGTGTCTTTCCAAAAGTTGATTTCTTAGGAACAAACGATGTAGTGTTGGATTTCTAACAGTATAAACACTAGTAAGTTGTAATACCACAAGTTATGAGTCTAACATTATAATGATGCAGCTAATACCAAATGAAATGTCATCAGAGAGAAGTTTGATCAATGCACTATACTCGGAGATATTATTTTTTGATCTACCGATAAAAATCCATTGAAACTCACTAACTCACCGTTCAGAGAGAAAATGGCCCACGCTGTAGAGGATATATTTTGTGTACTACGACTAGCACCATCAGCATACCCAAAAAATGGTTCCAAAGATTCAGACATTTGCGATGAAATGTAAAGTGGATTACTAACGTCAAGAAAACTCTAGAATAAAATTAAGACAATGGATGCAAATCAATAGCATATATATACAATATAATACAAAAAAATACTACGCTCATGACTAATCATATTAACGTTTCAGATACAACCCATTTCGGGGCTGTGCCAATGGAATTCCATCGTAATCTACCAACTCGTAGGAACCTTTAGAAAGAACTCTTTTGACAATATAGGGGCCATGCCATAATGAATCAAATTTACATGTACCTATTACATCAACTTCATGATCATAAGGAAGGACTAAGTCGCCCTCTGAGAAAATGCGAGGCTAGACATGCTTATCGTATTGCGCCTTTATACATCTCTTATGCACTTCTTGGCCAATTGGGCTTCACGATGCATTTCATCAAGATGGATGAGGTTAAAAAGATGCACTTATTCATCTGAGGTCACTAGGTAACAAGTTGATGGAATTTCACATTCGATTGGAAAGATAGCTTCCAGACCATACACCAATGAAAAGGGAGTAAATCCGATTGCGTTTCTCACTGAGGTTCGGTACGCCCACAAGGCCGAGTGCAGGATCAAATGCTAGTTTGGTTTATGAAATCTTATAATTCTTGAAGCATTCATTTAAGAATCTTGATAATAGCCTCAACTTGTCCATTTGATTGTGGAGAATAAGGAGTAGAACTATCATGTGAAATTCCTAACTTGGAAGTTAACTCAGTCGTCATGTGATTACAAAAATTCTTACCATGATATATGATTATAGCCTATGGGACCCGAAACCATGCAATGACATGATTAAAGAAAAACAATGCAATTTTTTTTCTTGCGGCCCACTTGGTAAAGTAGTATACTGCGACAATAATATAACTATGCCCCCCGGACAAACAACGGTTATAGGTCATGAAGTTGTCAATTCCCTACTTCAAAAATGGTCCTACAAAGAAAACATGATGCATTTTTACAATCAAATATCTGGCATGCATGACAAATTTTGATCGGGAGGATGCAATCGCGAAATATAGTAGGCCAAAAGTAACCGGCACAGAGTATCTCCTACGCGGTAGTGTATGCAGACAAGTGTCCACCACAAGCCCCATCATGACAATCATTTAAATCCTTTTTGGCCTCCTCATGAGTGAGGCACCTTCTTAAAATAAAGTGTATCACTGACAATAAGATAATATTTGGCTTGGTATCGAATATGTTGTTGGTCAAAGCGAGAGGTATCGGGCTGAAAATTTTGTGTCTAGAGATAAATTATAAAATCCCCATACCAAGGATTAGATGATTCGATAATAAACAGAGACTCATCAGGAATAGATGGTTTCAACGTAGTAGTAGTACTATAATAGGGAAGGTCACAGAGAAGCTCAGCCAAAAATAAAGACTTATTTTACTTATATTTGATGAATTCCAAATCAAATTCCTGAAAAATGAAAATCCATTTTGAATACTTGCCTCGCAGCAATTGACGTGATAAAATTTAAAGTCACGGGGTCTAAATCCGAAATGACAATGGTCTTCCAGAACAGGATATAGTGGAAAAATATTTTGACAGCTTGAACAGCTGCCAAGGAAAGCTTTTCTATGTATGAATACTTCACTTACGTATCATTAAGATTACAACTCAAATAATAGATCAAATGTTCTAGCATGTTTTCTACTTGGATCAATACCATAGCAATGGTCATATTAGCCATGGCGATATATAAGAAATAATCACTCTGATAATTGGGGGGATACATTAATGACACTCGGACAAGAGTGTCCTTGACAACATCAAAATAAGTTTCTGCAACTTGGTCCCAATGGAAGGGAATCCCCTTTTTCAAGATTCGAGTAAATCCTTTAACCATTTCGGCATAGTTGGGTATGAAAATCCTTAGGAAGTTAGCCTTTCCTTGATGTTTCTGTAACTAAAGCAAATTTGATGGCACAGGATAATCAAGAATGCCTTAGACCTTAATGGATTTATTTGAATTACTTATTTTGAGACGAAGAATCCTAGAAAATGACCAGAACCAACACAAAACACACATTTATGTGGATTGAGGTGTATTTTGTAGTGTTGGCAGCGTAAAAAGATAGCTCTCAAATGCATCGGGTGATCAGTCCAATTTCGTGAATTCGTAGGTAAATCATCTACATAGGGTTGAAAAATGTGCTTGATGTCATTGAAATCATAATCCATTGCTCTCTAAAAAGTTGCCCCAACGTTCTTTAAACCAAACGAGAGTTTCCAGTAAGCAAATGTACCACAGGGATAGAAGAATTTTATCTTATCTTGGTCCTCTAGGTAGATATTTATTTTATTATAGCCGGAAAATTCATCCATGAATGAAAATATTTCACATCCAGCACGATCGTCAATAATTTGGTCAATAAAGGGATTTGGATAGTTGTCTTTTGGGAAAGCAAGATTGACATCCCGATAATCGATGCACACTCTGATGGTTCCTTATTTTTTCATAATAGGAACAATGTTGGAAACCCACTCAGTTAGTAGAACAGGGTAAATGGCATGCAAAAAAAATTCAAATTCTGCTTTAATGGCAGCATCCTTCTTTGGATGAATAGAATGAAGGCGTTGATGTATCGGCTTCACATCAGGGTACATATTAATAGTGTGTTCAATGATACCAGTATCTATGCCTGGAATTTCCTCGTAAGACCAAGAAAATACATCATGGAATTCACGAAATAGAGAGCGATACATTTCGAGTTCTGATGGAGAAAGATATACGCCGACATGAATGTTTTCTAGAATTCTGGGTTTGGTCGAAATATCTATAGAAATGGTTTCTTCAATATTTGATAATTTTTTCTCGGAATCGATTACATTAATAGGATATTATTTCAAAAATAATTTTTTGATCGATGGGTAATATAGTTCACTAATATTATCTTCTTCATAATCAGGAAGATGGGAACGAAGATGATAATTTTTCTGTAGGTTTTAACCTTGTACAGAAATTATCTGCAAACAAATATTAAAAACAGAAAATAAACAATAGCAAGAGCATAAAACATAAAACAGATAAACACAGAGATTTTATCCTCGATCCCAAATCGAGACGACCAGCTTTATTTTTCATTATATTCATTTTAATGTTACAACACATATATATACATGTCGAAGCATACATAAACCCCAATCCATTAACCCTAGATTAGAACATAACCATAGTTCCCTTGACCGGATCTACAAAATACTAGGGACTGAAAACCATCATGCACCAAAACCATGTACAAACCCATGCACAAAACCATGGGTGGGTCCACCCACTAGAAAGTAAGGAACAAAAAAAAAATTCTGGGGCGCTGCCCCAGACCCTCACAGGGGGGGCTATCATCCCCCCTGTGACCCCCCTTGCACATGATTAGTAGTGGAAAGAATATAACACAAACCCAAGATTCTCCCACTTGTTGTTTTCTTTCCGTAGGGGGTCACTAGAGAGTTGAGTCATTAGCCCAGCTTTGCAACACCCATTGTTTATCTACACCAACAGAACTTATGAGTGCTCACAAACTTTGTCAATGCATCTACAACATTCTTCAAAGTGTCCACATTTACCAACAACACCCTTTTAGCTTCAACCATATATCTGACAAAGTGATATTGAACATTAATGTGCTTTGTATTTGAATGATAAGAAGGGTTCTTAGCCAAGAAAATTGTACTTTGGCTATCACATTCTATCCTTATAGCTTGCTGCACCAACCCCATACTTGAACACAATCTCTGCAACCAAACTGCTTCCTTGCTTTCATGAGTAGCTATCATGTATTATGCCTCTGTAGTTGAAAAATCCACTACAGACTATATTTTACTCATCCAACTGACTGCACCTCCAAATAGGCCAAAAAAATACCCACTTGCAGATCTTCTTTGGTCGAGATCTCTAGCCCATTCTGCATCAACAAAACCAAGAATTTCCAACACTCTTTTCAACCCTGGTCTTCCCTGGTAGCACAAGCCATAATCACTAGTGCCACGCAAATATCTGAAAACCCGCTTCACTGTTGTACAATGCTCCTTCCCTGGGTTTGACATAAACCTGCACAATACTCCCACTGCGTGTTCAATGTATGGTCTAGTACATACCATTTCATACATCAGGTTAGCCACTGCACTTCCATATGGAACACGGGACATATCCTCCTCTTCTTCTTGTGTCTTGGGACACTGTTCAGCAGACAGATTTGTTCCTACAGGAATCGGAACATTCACTGGTTTACTATCCTGCATATTGAACCTCTGCAATATAGTCTCAACATACTTCCTTTGGTTTAACCAGAGCTTCCTCTTTGCCCGTCTCTCTTAATTTCCATGCCCAAAATATAGTTTGCAACACCAAGATCCTTCATGTCAAATTTGGAGAACAGTTGGGTCTTCAAATCTTGGATAATTTCTTTGTCATTTCCAATCAAAAACATATCATCGACATACAAGGCCAAATAAATAACATGGTCAGCAATTAAATTAAAATAAACATAGTAATCCTCCTTGCTTCTAGTGAATCCAAGTCCCCGTATATAGGTATCAAATTTCTGATACCATAACCTTGGTGACTGTTTTAACCCATACAGATACTTCTTTAACCTGCATACCAACTCTTTCTTCCCCTTCACTATAAAGCCTTTAGGTTGTTTCATGTAGATCTCCTCTTCCAGATCCCCATGAAGAAATTTTATCTTCACATCCATCTGTTCTACCTCAAAATCAAATGCAGCAGCAACAGATAAAAGTAATCTAATAGAAGTAACTTTGGCAACAGGAGAAAAATATCACCAAAATCAATTCCTGGCACCTAGGAATAACCTTTTTCTGCCAACCGAGCTTTGTATTTCTCCACCTTGCCTTCTACATTCATCTTCTTCTTAAACACCATTTTCTCCTGAGGGGCTTTCCTCGAGCCGGCAACTCCACTAGATCCCATGCCTCATTTTTATGCAAGGATGCAATTTCATCAACCATGGCCTCCTTCCATAGTTTTCCATTCTCTAAATCTACTACCTCCCTGATAGTTCTGGGATAATCATCAATTATAGTTAAAGAAAAATTTGAATAGAAAGTAGATGGACTATACCTTTCTGGTTGTCTCCTTTCCCAAATGGATCTTCTCACAGCTGGAGTTTGTAGCTCTTCCTCTTCTGAGTCTTCTTCTGTTGTAGAGTTTGATTCATCCTCCTTTAGCTCAAACTCTATCTTCTTATGTTCCTTTGGTAGGACTTCATGTTTAACAATATATTTCACCTCTCTAAACACCACATCTCGTTTGTACACAACCTTCCTTGTTTCCGAATTCCAAAGCTTGTAACCCTTTACATCATCCTTATACCCAATAAAGATGCACCTTTCAAATTTATTATCCAACTTGCTCCTTTTCTCCTTTGGAACATGTACATATGCATCACATCCAAATACCTTTAGATGTGAAAGAGAGGTTTTCTTACCAGTCCATACCTCATGTGGAGTCTTATCCTCCAACGCTGATGAAGGTGATCTATTAACTAAGTAACATGCAGTCTCCACTGCCTTTGCCCAGAATTCTTGTCCTAACCTGGTACCACTGAGCATGATTCTTTCCTTTTCCATCTGTGTTCTATTCATTCTTTCTGCAACTCCATTTTGCTGAGGTGTGTATGGAGTAGTTTTCTGCCGTGCTATACTGCACTTCTTACAGAACTCTTCAAA
The DNA here is from genome assembly GCA_034641835.2 of Pinus albicaulis. NCBI lineage: Eukaryota > Viridiplantae > Streptophyta > Pinopsida > Pinales > Pinaceae > Pinus > Pinus albicaulis. The sequence goes on along the minus strand of CM076575.1, from coordinate 1,152,778,071 downwards.
TTCCTTCTTGCAGAACTCCCCACCATTATCTGTCCTTAACACCTTTATCTTCTTCTCTGTTTGGTTTTCCACCAAAGCCTTAAATTATTTAAATATGTCAAAGACTTCAGATTTCTTCCTTAAGAAATATATCCATGTATTCCTGGAGAAGTCATCTATGAATGAAACATAGTAAACATACTTACCCAGTGATGGAACCGAAATAGGTCCAAACACATCACTGTGCACAAGCTCTAATATCTTGTTCGCCCTCTTAGCACTAGAAGGAAAAATCACCCGATTCTGCTTCCCATACACATAATGTTCACAGAAATTGAAATCCAGAGAGATATTGGACATACCTTCTACCATACCATTTCCATGCAGTATCTGAAGGCCTTTCTCTCCAATATGTCCAAGCCTTTGATGCCATAGCATGGTCTTTTATCCAGAGACTGCTAGGGTTTTTGCTCCACTTTCAGGAACCATAGAACTGTTACACCCATCAATAACAGTGCTACCTTGTAGCTTTTACAGAGTTCCAATCTGAACTCCCCACATTAATACCAGTGCTCACCGACCCATCTTGCAGGGATATTTCTCAAACACTGTTTTTACACCTGCATCATCCATCTTGCTTACAAAAATAAGATTTCTAGCCAATGCAGAACACCGGGAAGTGTTCTAATCCTTCCACCTTGCAGCTTCAGCTTGACCTTTCCACTTCTGAAGATTCTAGCCTTCCTATCATCCCCTAAGAAGACATCGCCACCATCATACTTCTCATACTCGCAGAAACACTCCCTATGGGGAGTGAAGTGAAAGGGTGCACCCGATTCAATCAACCATGACTCATGATCGACATGTGTATTTGAAGAAGAAGCCAAATACACATCCCCACCTTCATCCGAGGCGTTTTTTTCCTCTACATAAGAAGTATCATCAAATCCCTTACCTTTCTCAGGAGCTTTAGATCTGCAGTCCTTTTTGGAGTGCCCTTCCTTTCCGCATTTCCATCACACCTTTACAAAATTTCCAGGAGATTTAGATCTCCCTCTAGATTTAGATCTCCCTCTTGAAACCTTATTCTTGTTTCTGTTCTGGGACCTTCCTTGTAAATATAAGGCATCTCCATTCTAACCCTCCATATTTCTCTGTCTCATTTCCTCAGACAACAAGGCTGAGAAAATGTCATCAAAATTCAAGGTAGTTGTATTGCTACCTATTTCGATAACCAAATTTTCCCATGAATCTTGTAGAGAACACAACAAACTGATGCACTTATCTTCATCTAAGATTTTAATATCAACAAATGACAACTGACTTACCACAGTATTGAAGGCGTTCAGATGCTCTGTCACTAAGTCTCCATCCTTCATCCTCAGGTTATATAGCTTTTTCCGCGGGAACAATTTATTCACTAGAGACTTAAATTGGTACAAAGTCCCTAGATTTTCCCACAAGTTCTTCGCCGTAGCTTCCCCAGATACATTAAAAAATAATGAATCTGAGACACCCAACTGTATTGTGCTCTTTGCCTTCGGATTTAGCTTCTTCCAGTCTTCATAAGATATTTTCATTGGTTTAGTACCTGGATCTACAGCGATCCACTAATCTTTATCCACCAGCAGATCCTCCATCTTAAGCTTCCATAACTCAAAACTTTGACCATTAAATTTCTCGATCTCTATCTTCCCATCACTCACCATCTTCTTTCATCGCAAGAGTTGATCCCATATATCTCCCACTGAACAGGGTCTACCTCAGGCCCGAGAAAAAAACCCCTCAGCAGCAAAGGCGTCCCCTTGAAGCCAAAACTGCTTTGATACCAAATGTAGGTTTTAACCCTGTACAGAAATTATCTGCAAATAAATCATAAAAATAGAAAATAAACAATAGTGAGAGCATAAAACATAAAACAAATAAACATAGATATTTTCCCCTAGATCCCAAATCAAGATGACCAGCTTGATTTTTCATTATATTCCTTTTAGTATTACAACACATATATATACATGTCGAATCATACAGAAACCCCAATCCATTAACCTTGGATTAGAACATAACTGTAGTTCCCTTGATCGGATCTACAAATACCAGGGGCTGAAAACCATAATGCCCCAAAACCATGTGAAATCCCATGCACAAAACCATAGGCGGCTCTGCCCACTGGAAAATAAGGACCAAAAAAAAATTTCAGAGGTGCTGCCCTGGACCCTGACAGGGGGGGCTACCACCACCCCGCACGTGATTAATCCTGGAAAGAATATAACACAAACCCAACACTGCCCATGGTTTCTAGATTATTCTCATCTGTCAAGAAATTTAAGGAAAAAGGATCAGATGGATTACCAAAATCTAATGAATGATCAACCCAAACGACCGGTGATGATGATTTCAGAGTCACCGCCCAAGCCAGACAGATTGATTTTTGTGCCAGCTCAATAGGGTTGGGTGGCAGAGACTCATCCAACGTAACAATTTCAGAATCACTCGTACTCTTCCTTAAGCCAGATGGAGTGGAAGAGATCATGTAGTAGGTGTCTATACTTACAATTTATACCGACGTCACAGGTGGCGGTAATGAAAAGGTTCCCATGAGAGTTTAATCCTTTAAGAGTCCTACACCGATGTTCTGAAGTGAAATTTGGGGTGCGTGAACTAACGAAAGACTTCCAGTTACCTAGGAACTCAAGGAAAAGAAGTATAGTTGATTGATGACTGTGATAACACCTTCATGTGGAAAGGAAATCATTCTAAAATATGTATAAATGATCACAGTCATAGAATATACCCATGGCCTTCCAAGTAAAATATTGTAGTCAAGGGGTTTGTCAACAACCTCAACTTCAACATTCATTGTTTCCCCCCCTAGTTCAACATGCACGTTATTGATAATACCGCAAGACTTATATGTACGTTCGTTGAAATTTTTCAACGTTTTTGGCAATTGAGATAGGCATGGTGAGCCAAGTGGCTTCCAAAATTTTAGGGACATAATACACGTAGATGATCCCTCATGAATAATAGTACGATGAACAAGGTGATTGAGAACATTTACTTGGATGGATAATGCCAATTTAGCTGGTAATTGCAGCACATATCCCATATGATTAAAGACTATGAGATTAGAATAATTCGGATCAATTCCACCAATTGCCGACAAAAAAGCCTATTTCTGGGAGGGAAAATTTTGTAGCACGTCGAGCACTAACATAGCTGAAGGGAATTGAGCCAAATCTTCAACTATATTATAATTTTGAGCAGCTCTAGCTCGAGGATTAAATTTTGATTTATGAATGACTCCCTTCGGTGCCTTGATTGTTAATTCAGGAACATGTGGTGGTACTGATTCTGTAGACTGACTCATTGTCGAGGTAGTAGGTTAATCAGTGGCTTGACTAGCGTAATATTTATTACATTTTGACACCAAAAAATCTGTTGATGGCTTTGTGATAGATAGCACAAGAACTTGGGAACTAGAAGCTAGATCTGTAGCAACCAAATTTGTGTCTAGATTCAGAAACAGATCTATCAACAAAAATGACGCATGTGAGGTCTTAACCAGTTTTTAGACTTCAGCATGGTGATTAAAATACCAAAAAAAGTGCTCCTCATTAAAAATTATGCATGGATAACGAGGTTTTCGATTCTTAGATGATTTATCAGATGATCTTTCCTGCGGGGTACAAGTTTGATTTTTCTTTGATTTCCCTTTTTTCTTACTTCCGGGTTGCTTTTCACTTTTTCTCTTCTCATATGACATATCATGGATTTTAGAAGAAGGTGCAAGATCATATATAGTAGTATTATGTATGCTTGTAGTACCAATCATACCTTCTCTGGTATGAGAGTCCTTGGATGGAGGAGGTACAATAAAATTAGATCGCGGTGCGTTAGTAATTTTCTCATAGAGTGTGCCAGAATGAGAATAAATGAAGTCTAAATATTGGGCATGAGAAATGATGTGTTCTTCAATGTTGACACTGCCCTTAGCCACATCCTTAGTTATAGATGGTAACAGGGACTTAATGAACCCCTCAACAAGGAGTTGATCAGGAACAAATGTCTTAACCATTCTATGACGACGACGCTACTCATGAATATGATAAAAAATGTGAGTAGCGTTAGTCTGTTTAAAATTACTCACGAGTTTCGTTCCAGTTGCATATCGTATGGGTAACTGGAAGTGAGTTAAAAATATAGTAGCAAGGGTAGTGAAATTATCAAAATAAGCTCTGGGTAACGCAATGTACCATTTTGTGGCTAGACCAGTAATCATACACTAGAAAAGACGTAGCCTAATAGAGTCATCATTTAGAGAGTTTGATGAACACCACAAATGATAAGTCATAACATGAGTCGCTGGGTCTTCCCCAATGTTTCCATTGAACTTATGAATATCCGGGGGTAATTTATAAGGTGTCATCGGCCACCAAGGAGAATAATTGATTGGGTCATTGGCGAGTCAGTTTACATCTAGTAACTCTAAAGTTGCAACAAACGGAAACTATCGATTGAGGTCGAGTTGAGCATAGCCAAGGTATGATGGAATTTATTTGGCAATAGGTGTTTGAACACTAGCATAAGTAATCTGTTGCTAGTAACCCAAATAGGGTTTTTTTTATAAGAAAACACTTGATAATTTTGTTGACCAAAACCTGGGTACGATACTTGTTGAAATCAAGGTTGTGGAATTTGCACCTGTGGCTGGCAAGGGGTTTGTCCACCAATGTTATAACCCAAATTAGGATAACTTGGATTCGGTTGAGGATAGATATAACTTGGTTGTGACTGCAACATCCCATAATATGGTAATCCAACTTCTGAGTAAATGATTCCGATATAGGTGGTCATTGTAAAACAACCAAAGGAGTTGAAGTCTGAGGGCCCAATACTTGAGGGTATTGAGTTGAAGGACCCGCCTGAAATGGTTGTTGTAAAATTGTTTGATTTTGTAACAGGGGTAAATATGTATTAACAAATGGAATTGATGTGTGTGCAACAGGTTGAACTGGTTGATACGAGTGTACAACCGTTTGTGGTTGGATAGGAAGAGCGCGTTGCCATCGGTAAACATTCATTTTGACATTAGGATGACAAAATAATGATGGAGTACTATCAAAGTGGGTGACCATAGTTTTGCCCCAGCATTAGGAGTGTAATAAGATAGAATATATTTTTCTCCAAATGCAGGGAGTTCAGTTGAGATTGTACTGGATGGAATATACCCAGATGGACCAGCTTGATATTTCCATGATGATAGATATAAAGGATCAAGTTGTTCATTACTCACTATAGGTTTACTAGTTAGAATACCAGATGATGACATTGGTGAATTCCATGGGTTTGAAGATGCACGAGAGAAAATTCTAGATAAATATTTATAACTTGATGGGTCCATAGGGCCACCATGTAAATATGACTCTAGTGAAGTTGTGAACATCGACGGGGTAGTGAGAGCAGGTGCTGTCATAATTGGAATAGATGTTCCAACCAAAGATTTTTGTTGAGGCATGGTTACTTGACCAAATGTATACCCTTTTGGATCGAAAAGAATTTGAATAGGTATAAGATCAAAAAAAGCAGAGAGAGGTGATTGAGGAAAATACTTGTACAGGTAAAGGTCCACCCCAAAATGAGTTGGAGTTAAAGGTGTTTCTTCTTGTGGTATTTCTTCAATCGAAATTAAACCAGGTGGAAGGATTTTTCTGTTAGGCCCAAAATATATTTCAAGAGGTTGAATTCACGATATGGGAGACTCAATGGATAAAATATATTGTGGGGTAACCGATACAGGAACAAATTCCAATCGTTCGAATTTAGGATGCAGATGTTTTGGCAAAAAAGAGACGGGATATGAATCAAATTCTAATTAAACAACGTCGGTTTTGGGAGGTATGGTCTCATTGATTGGATGGATTGTGACCACGAGTAGCTATGAGGACCCTGTCTAAAAAAAAGCAGACAAACTAGGATTTGTAGAAATAACTTGTGCCGACTCTGGTATATGTGAAGATGATGCATCACTAGAGGTACTGATGGTACTAGTTTCGATAGAGAGATGTCGCCTTTGCTGACTAGAAGTGACTTCCGGTGGTAATGGTGGTTTCAATGAAAGTCTACGCGAATGGTGAGGAAAGGGATATTATTCTTCCACGATGAGTGATTTATTTTATGAACAAAAAAAAATAAAAGGGTAAATGCTAGGAAAAAGGTTTACCAAAAAACTGTGAACTGCAGAATACCTCCTGGTGAACCAAGAAGTATGGGCAGGAAATCTCCCCGAATGTTGTGTTCGATGTATAAAAATTTAAAAGGTAGCTGACTCGGTTCACTATGGATGGATATCAACCTAAATATTTCCTCCCAAATATACCCAAGGGTATGTGGAGGTCCAAGTCCATATTAGTGCTTTCTAATGTGAAACCACACAGTGAGAACACCCCTTTATAATTTTCGTAATATAACACCTTCTGACATACCTGAAGATACGTGGATGAGCTATGATATACTTACGTACGTGGAGTCAGGTATCACACTCAGAATGTATCACAGAAAATTAACGATAGGTGCTATGTTTTACGATGTCGGAAAATGTCTCTAGCCTAGACCTTCTAAATCTTATTGTTAGGGTTCCAATGCCTTTTTAGTTAAATTGATGTAAATTGTATGTTGATATTGTTTATCAATTTTCCTTTCAACGTTCACCGTGATGTTGTGATGGAAATTCCTAAAATGAAAACTAAAATGATAAGAAAAAATTTCAATTTTAGATTTTTTAATGAAAATCCTAGCTACGATAGGGAAAGAGTAATCAGTTTTGAGATCAAACAATAAAGAGCACAAACTAATATGTAGCTTTCCTAAATTTTTTATATGCAAAACACACAATTCACTACATGCAAATGCATGTTTTTCTTTTCATTCCCCTTAATGTGAATGAAAAAAGGAAACTAAATGCATCAAATCAACAAAAAAAACAAATTGTTTCTTCTTTGAGAAACGATGAATTTAACAACAATTTCTCTTTTAGGAAAAATGAAGAATGGAACTACAATTTTTCCTACAAGAAACGAAGAATTTAAAGACAATTTCCTTTATGAAAAAAATTGGATATAATGGAGAAACAAAATACTTTGAATTTGATTTGTCAATGATGAACAAAGACACTTAAAGAGACATTGGAAAAACTTACTTTTCAAAGGAGGAAGGATCAGGAAAATTCACTTGTCTCTATGAGTAATCAAATAATTGAAAACATAGCAAAAAAAGGGTTTAATGTGATGGCAATGACAAATTGAAAGGGAATTTGGTTGGATTAAGGGGTAAAGTAGTCTCTAAGGGGAGATAGTCCATTGCAAAGCACCCCTGAGTGGGAGACAGTGCTATGCAAAGCACTATGTCTTGATCTACAATGTGATGGGCGTGGCAGAGATTCATAATTCAAGCTACTAAACACACTTCTAATGCAATTATTTGTTTCAAAATTCTAATAATTGACTGTAGATACTACTGGGTGGATAAGAAGAGGAAAAAACACCAAGAATGATAAGGAAAACTCTCCAGTGGAGTCGCCAATTTTTTATGCGGAATTATGGATTATAGATAAAACGCATTCCCTAAATGAGGTGCTATACATTTAGAACAACAGATAAAAGACTTTGCAAAAACTTTCTCTAAGAGTAAATATACACACAGAAATATGGAGGAACTTACTTGTGATCCAAGCACTTCCAATTCTCCTTCTGTCGCTCTTTTTGTAGCTTCCATTCCAACTTTGATCGCCAAACTAGTTCCTACAAGTATAAACACTAAACAACAAAGAGATTGCAATATACAGACGGTTATTTATATTAATCAATTAAATCGATGAAACATGAAACATATATATCAGTTAATAATCCATGATATGAATAATATAAACATAAACAAATACATATATGGGAAAATGAGCAACAATATTTATTAATGGATAGAAGGGGGAGGTTACAAACAACGATCGATTTGATGTCACTAGCTCTAGCTTCATTCCAACCTCATCAAAATAAAAATCACACCAACAGAATATCACTCTTATCACAAACTCAATTGAGAATCCAACATCATTTCTTTACCAAATTTCTTCCTTTCCTAGCGTTAGGATCTATGCTCAATTTATAGGGAAACTGAAGGTAGTTTCTCAATCAATGACTTTCTAATAATAGGAAAGACACGTTCCCAAGCTCAGAGGTGTTATATGGACACATGGATTCAAATTTTGACACATATGGACTCTTCTAGAAGGCACTGACCATGTGGAGATTCCAGAACAATGAGAATTTCGCTCCCATTTGACCAACACACTCTTGAATGTCGGGAAGTGCTTTGTAGAGCACCCTCGAATGGAGGAAGCTGCATATGCAAAGCAGTTAGTCCTTTTAGAGGCTGCATTGGTGAGCTCATAAGTTATATAAAATATACTTCACCCTTTGAAACCTTGCAATAAAATTCATGAATGGTTTGTTATTGTCTTAGGGCATGTAGTAACTAAAATGATAAAGGATGATAGACCCTATTTCATTGGTCCTGGGATGATTTACAGTTTGACCAGGTCATTGGGAATGATGCCAAAAATGACCTATAATAAAGAATAGAAGGAAATAAAGAAAGTAAATGAATGTGAAGGAAAGTTAAGGAAATAAAGAATCAATTACGGAGAATTTGGATCAAGCAACTTCAATGGGAATACTTGCAGGTAAAAGGTTGCATGTATGATTTCCTAGTCGCTTTTTACATGCATGGGATGTGAAAATTGGTATTTGATTCTTTTTTTGTCAATGGTATTGTAGCTCATTTTTACTTTATCCTTATATGTTCAAAAAACAAAAAATATATATGTGTTCAAAAAAAAAAGAGAAAAAAAAATTAAAAATCAAGTTTTCGGTTTTAGGATTTTTATTAAGTGTTAATGGTGGATTAAGAATTGATTGAGATTAAACTGAAGTATTATGTTAATTAATCCTGGTGGGTCTGATTGGAGTACAATTTGGATGCAAGTTAAACTTAATATGATTTTTCAGGTGGAATGGAATGAGGATTTCACACCCATAAAATGTCCAAACCCGATGACACAACATACCCAACGTTCATATCATAAAGTGCCACTGTAAATATTGTCAACAATCTGGGTTGATCGCAGAACCACAACGAAGATGGATTATGGGAGCACCCTAGCAGATTTACTTTGTATTGTTGTTTTCCCCTTGTCATCGTCCCGTCATCATTCTCTCACCATCATCTCACTACCATATCACTTAGCACGTCACCCTGTCACTTCATCTTGTTTTCACCATGTCATCATTCATACATGCCATGCATGCATTTATTCATATTTTCCCCCGATTTTTCTATTTCTTCCATAAATCCTATTTCCCCCTTCCCCCTATTTATCATTTTCTTGAGTTATTTTTCTTCGTAAGTCATAGTTGTACAACTCAAAGCTCCAATAAACATCAATATTCTATTAACCAGGTATTTACACGTCATTCCAACTTTTCCAAGCTGTGAGAATGTCTAAGAAAGAAATGTTAGCAGGGTACTCCTCTCACATTCTCTTCATGGACACCAACAGGAACATTTTTGACCCAATTTTCTCCCTTGATTTCATGGAAATTTGCTAGCATGTCTTAGTCAACCAGAAGGAATCCCTTATTTATACTGCAATCATCAGGTATAGTCCTTTAGATTCCATAATCCCCCAAACCTATGTTTTCCTAGAATTCATTTATTCACTAGTTTCTGCTCCTTACCCACATAAGTGTTTTGTGATGAAAAAATTGGGTGAAAATATTTTCCAAGTGTCCTCTCTCTTAACTCAACAAACCCTGGTTTTTCCTTCTTCAATTTCTTACACTTAATTCTGAGATGAAACCTTTTTTTCAACCTTTCAAAATCTATTTAGGGAAAACTATGCCCAAATGACTTTCTTTTTAATGCAAACTAGACAACATTTTCCTTTCGAACCCACTCATTTTTCTCTTGAAACATTTTTTGAATAGGTAATACCAATTCCGCAAATTATTTCTAGGGAGGATATACATGTCATTGACCAGGTTATTATGGGAATTTTTAACTTAATGTTGCAATCTAAGACAATATTTGATATCCCTATTGTCTCGGAAAATATGGTTAACTAAAAATTAACATACTTTTCTCTCAATGGATGTTTTAGATTTCCGTATTTGGTAACATACCTCTATTTATATACTCATGTGGAGATATTTATGCACCAGGGTCTGAATATAATAGAGACTAATAAAAACAGACATCAACAGTGATTTGGACAGATATCATAAGAAGTAATGCTAATTATGAGGGGTTTATATATTTCATCATTTTTTTCTTATCAGATTCTTATTCAATTATAAACAGTTCTCCTTCACCTTGTATCCTACCAACGTCTCAATGTCTCCTTCAACTTAGAAGAGATGTTAAAGTGGGTAATTGGTTCTTGTTTGAATATCATGCTAAAATTAAACGATATGGATCAGAGGTTTCTCCTTACCAACTCCCCACATTTGTGCCTATGAGGTTGTTTTCTTAAAAATTTATCAGACAAAGTCTAAATGTTGATAAAGTGCATTTTTTCCCAGGGAATAAGGGACACTTGTTCAAAATTCCAAGGACAATTGGGCCTTTTATTGTGAATAACATGCGAGCCATGGGATAGGTATATAAATTCCTTGAAAGTATGAAGCTACGGCTGGGTGAAAAAAGGTCATATGACCCTCAACATATTATTTCAAATAGAAGAGTTGAAAATTCCTTTTCTCCTTATGTGCACGAACCTTGACCAGCTGTAGAAAAAATGGAAAATGGGGGTCATAAAATTTCACCAGGAGGAATGGAGGTTGAGACTCCGCATCCAAGTGAGAAAATTTTGAAAATAAGAAGTGAAGATATTATTTATTTGGAATATGAAGAAGGTAAAGGTTGAAAGAGGGAAACATTTTCAGAGAAGGAGATGGAGCTTGTATCTTTGGGTGTTAGTTCCTTAGCCTCAATGGGTTTTCAATTATAGTTGGGAGATGTTATTTGTACACCTTCTTCTCCCATTATAGAAGAAACTTCTCAAAATTATGTTTTTCTCATAAATAAACAATATACTCAAATAGAAGTGTTAGGTCCTCGTAATTTGGCAGATTGGAAATGACCAAATGAACAAGGGTAACATCAAACTAGACTTTGGAGTCATAGGACCTAGCCTTCTTGGACTTAGATAAGGCTCTCTCTATTTCGTGCAAAGGATCTGAAATTTTTTTCTTTTAGGTTTTGATTTAGGCTAGTTGTTAAGTTTAGGGTTTGTTTGTTTGTTTGGGTTGGGTAGGTGATCAATTAGAATAGATGGAGTGAGAGATTTTCAATTCACTGGGCTATGGAGTGTATAAAAGGTCGTGGACATTTCAACAATGAATCAAGGTGCATCACAGGGAAAATCTAACATGGTCAAATGGATCTTCAAGGTTTGGGTGAGACGAAATGAACATCAAGTTTGTGAACATAGTAGGTGCAAAAGGGAAGTTAAGAATCCTTGAAAAAAATACCTTTAAACAAGAAATGTCTTTAACACTTCTTAGCATAAAGAATTAATCATAAGACAGGGCAAACCAATAAATCTTTGATTATACTCAAGCAAATAAGCATTTAAGACAAACAATTCAGTGAACTATAGAAGGCAAGAAACATGTATAACTTCTAGTGACTTCACCTTCAAGATTAGAAAACATTTAGGATAGAAATATAACATATATCAAAGAAGAGGGAGCTCCTAAAAATCATTGGTCATAGCTATAAATTCCTCCAAGGAAACCTTTCAATAATGGACAAAGGGCATGATCAAAACATAAACCTCTTTGACTAAACCTAATAAGTGATACTTCAAAGAAATATCTTAAGAACAATGTTTAAGTAACATCAAACAAGCAGGGCCAACCATTAAACATCTTTCATATATATTGTATTGAATCAATCATAAGATAAACGAGCATAAGTGGGTCTAGAGAGAAACTAAGAATTCTCTAAACTGACCTAGAAGAAGAAAACATAGAAGCAGTGAAGGACAAAAAGAACTAAGGTGTTTGTAAACAACATTTCTTAGCCTAAAAATTCTATCCTAATGCAATAGAAAGATGAACAAAATGATAATAAAAGAAAACATGAAATAAATAGGAACACATCACCATTTAAAAATCCTCAGGGATCCTGCAAGAAAACCTTCTCCAATGTCAAATAATCCAAGCCATTCACAAAAATCAGAGCCAATTTGTCTTCAATCTCCAAGTTTATGTATTACTCTCAATAAGTGTCTAACCAACAACCAAAAACATACAATGAGGTCTAAATGTTATTTAACAAGCAAGGAGGAAAAAAACCTAATTACGTATTTAAAAGCCTATTAATTTATCATAAATGTCACTTTTTTCCTTTGAGACCATGCAAGGCCCAAGGCACAAAATATCTGATGAAAAATATCTTCTTGACCATTTTTTACAAAACAAATTGACATTTAGGCTCCCAAAAGCTTCCAAAATGTTTCCTAGGATACTTTTTTGAATTTTTTTTGCTAGGGCGCAGCACTGAGATTTAAGGGTGCAATTTCCTAGCCAAGGGCACAACACCTGCATCAGAAAACTAGGTCACCTTACAGCCAATTTTGAAGGCTTTCTCGATGTCGGAATGGGCTCCATGATGGCTCATTGGAAATCCTATTGAGTCTATTTTCCAGAAATTCCCTTGGTTTTCTTATTGGACCCATTTAACCTATTAAAAAATCAAAACTCCCAAGGATGGTAAAGGCACAGCGCCAGCCCTGAAAACTAGGCAAAAAGGTGAAATTTTGGGTGTTTTTGAGACTTTCGGAAGGAAAAATCAACTCCAAATGACCTAAAATTTGGTGAGCATGCTGTACTTGAGCTGAGGATTCAAAAAATGTAAAATTTAACTCTTGAGGATGCCTTGATAAAAATCACAGTGCCAAGGGTCCTGCCCTTGGCCCTCCAAATCAGCAAAAACCAAAAATTTCCACAAATTTCCCAAAATTTGCAATTACCTTCCTCATGAGGTTTTTGATGCCTATAGGGAAGCATCAACTAATATTTCAAGGTTTTCTTGGCCCTTTTTCTCTTTTATTTCTTGGATTTCGGCAAGGGATCCTTTGAGCTTAGCCCTTGGAATTTTATTTCTAAATGCATAGCGCTTGGCCATCTTTTTCTGTAGTCCAAGGTCTATTTATGTCTTCTTGAGCTTCTTGTTTTCATCCTTATAATACTAAATAATATTAATTTCCATGCCAAGCTTTATTTTTAGGTATCTTACCTCAACATCCTTGCTTTGGAGAAAGATGCTTGTAATCCTCTCGTCATCTTCATTTTCACTGTCAAGGTCAATGAATTGGCACTCTTGTTTAGTTTGATTCTTGCCTTTGTTACCTCCAACAGTGACCTTTTCCTTTCCTTTGTTAAGTTTCATAGTTGAGGTGGATGGAATGGTCCCTTGCCTTTTAGAGGTAGCAAACACATGCCTATTTCCTCTTCGGTATGTGAGAGGGAAAGGCTCAATATTTTTCATCTGAATGCCCTCACCATGGCTAACCTCATGACTATTGTTATATTCCTTATTGATCTCTACACTACTATTTTCTGCACTATGTTCTTGACTTCTTTCATCAGCCTCACTTTCTTTTTCTTCCATGCTGACATCACTATTGTGATCTTCATTTGTATCATCATCCATATATTCTTCACTAATATCAGCGTCACTATATTCTTGGTTCTGTGAGCTATTTCCAACCTCATCATCATCATTACCCTTGCTGATTTCTTCATCATTTACCTCATCTTCATTGAAATCTAGCTCCATGTCTTCTTGACCTCTTTCTTCATTAGTGGTTTCACTATTAGAGGTGTCATCATTGGTTTCTGCACTATTTTCTTCTACCTCTTCATTGTTTTCTGCTTCTTCATTTTTCTCCTCATTACTTCTAGAAGCCTCACTATCTTTGGAATTGCTCTCTGCACTATCATCATTACCACTGTGAGGCTCATTGTTTTCACTGCCTTCTTGGCCATTATGACTTATGTCATTATTGTCACTGCTTCCCTTCTTACTATTGCTTGCCTATTTGCTGTGATCTTCACTTCTATTATCATCCTCTTCATTTTCTTCACTGTTATCATCAAATTCACTGACATTTTGGTCCTTGGTGTCATTTTCATGCTCTTTGTTGTGTTCCTCCTCATTGCTGCTTTCCTCATCATTGCTAACATCCTCATTTTCTTTTGTTTCCATTCTTTCTGCACTTCGTTCATCATTTGTTTCTTCCATGCTGACATAACTGCCCTTTGCCTCTTCATTTTCTTCCTGTTTACTATCCTCTTCTTCATTATTTCTTGATTTATCATTACATTTTCCTTCATGGTCACTTGATTGTTCATTTCCACTTTTTTCATTTCCTGATGCATTGGGAGAAGGTGAGGAAAGAAGGTTTTCCTGAGGTGAAGGTACATGGGTGGATGGTGAAACATGCTCATCAAGAGATGATGGAGGAGTTAGGATAGGAGGATGGGATGATGAGGGTACATTCTGCTAAGGATGGGGTTGTGGGTTTGTGAATACCTCATGGGAAATGAAAACCTCCCATGGAATACCCTTTTGCTCTAATTGATGCATTAAAACCATCTTGATGAGAGAATGGTGAAAGAGGCTCTGCATTTGTTGTGAAGGGTGTCTCTTTTGCACAGTATAAGACATAATGTTAATACTCCTATAGAGACAATAGGGAAAATGTAGCATCTTTACCCTAGTGAAGTGCAAGATAAATATTATGTGGTATGAATAAAGCCTAGAAAACCTTCTCTCACATGTAAAATATTTCATGATGACTCTCATCAAGGGCACATATCTCTCCGGTAAATGTGAAAAGGGAAAAATGGATTTGCAGTCATATTTGTATCTAGGTTTTAGGAAAGGTTCATAGTGGCTCAGGTCCAAATTAACCTTCTAAAACCACCTTTCTCCCACACTAGGTATCCCAGTGGAAATAGAAATGGTATTTGAATACAGCTCAAAGTTTACCCCTGCTAAGTTTACTTGATTGTCATGAAGGTTAAGGATAAAAAGCCTGGTCAACTTAGGATGACTTTGTACCTATTGTACTCTTTCACAAAATTTAAAACACCCCACATTCTGGAAACATGAAACTGTCATAGGAGAGGTCATCAACTCCATGGTGTTTAGTGGCTCAAACCTATTTATTCTTCCACCTCTTCATTGATGTCTTCTAGGTGCTTTTCCTCCCTCACCATTATCACTATTACCTTCCCTTGACAGTTTGATCTCACTGTTTCCTTGAAAACCAAAACCATAGCTTTGCTTGTGAAATTATATGAAGAGGGTAAATGAGATGGTGATGAAAAAAGGTAGTTTTTGCAAGTGGAGGAGTAAATCAATGAAGGTAGGGTGTATGAATATGATTGAGAGGTAAAGGGATACAAAATTGATGACTAGCCTGTTGATCTGTAAATAAAAACTCTGCTTGGACAAAATTATCTCCTATGTCAAGTTTTGAAATGAAGAAGAGTAAGGGAAGGTCAATCTTATTTTAGTAAGGGACGAAGCTTTTTGGTTTGGATAGATGGCCAATTTCAAACCATTGCAACCACCCTAATTGTTGGAAATGTTGTCATTGATGGCAAAGGAAGTGGCATAGAAGGAGCATCTGAACAGCAACAAGGCAAAGAGAGAAGCAAGGAGCAGCACTACACAAGAAGCAGAGATAGTAACAGAGAGATAGCAGAGGCAACAAAAAGACCAACATAAAGAGAAAAGAAGCAGAGAGGAATCAAGGCAGATAAGAAACTAAGGTAGCATACAATGCAGAGACAGAGTAGGAGAAAAAGGCCATTGAATATAAAATAATAAGTGAATGGTAATCTGTGATAAGTAAGACATCCATTGAAGGAATTAATGGTTGCAGAAATATGATGAATGTAGCGAAGATTATAATTACGATGGACCATAGTACAGTGATCAGCTTGCGGAATCAAGAACGAGTGTGCAGCTCGAAGTGGAACTGTGACAGGATAGAACTCTGAACATGCAATGGAAGGTTGATATAGTAGCAGAATTGAAGAAAGAGTGACATTGTGTTGTGTCGAGGTTGAAAGTCAACAACTGGTGTAAAGAATGTATGTTAAAAGACTCAAATGAAATTGTGAACAAAGCGTTAAACTTAGCAATGGAACTGTAATAAAAGGCAAAACCTTAAAGCGCAACTTAATTATAATAATACATTGAAAAGGTGACGGAACCCTGCGTGGAAGAACAGAACCATGACCAAGTGAATAGTGAAGGCAGTTTACGATTTTCATTGCACCACCTATGTGGAGTGAGCAGTATTTGAGGAGTTAGGAGTGATTCCATAAATCACTCGACATGTGGCAAGGAGGACCCACAGAACACTGCTTGTCACTGTGCGCCATCGCGCATTATAGTTCGACCCAGGATTCCTAGCGATATCGTTGAGCACCGTTGATCTGGGAAGGGGTCATTGGATGGTCATCATTTGTTGAAGGTGCGCGAATATTAACACAGGCACGGCGGGCCATCGCACGTTAACAGTCGGCATCAAAGGTCGAGCGATATGCATATACACCGTTGATCAGGAAGCTTGCTAATCTAATGGTGATCGGACACTGGACTTGCACGAAATTTACCTATGGTACTGTGCACGTATTTGATTGGCTATTGAATCTATTTGTGGGCCTGGGGTCAAAGGTTTATCATATTGTTTGAAAACGTTAAAATGCGAAAGGTTAATCTTAATCCTAAAGTTAAGTTCAAAAGTATTAAATTAATTATTTAATTACAAAGATCAATAGAACAGTGAGAGTTATGGAGACCCCGCTAGATTATCTATTTTGACCCCGTCCAGGAATACCATTAGCAAGTGAATGGTTGTGACCCAAGCTTTTAATAAAGGAGAAAACTATATAAGGTGATGAGAATTATGAAGAACTATGTGCATGCATAAGGGTTGATAATAAATGAATATCTTTTAGAGATATCTGTATGAATAAACTCTGATATATCTGAATCTATGGTGCACCGGTGAATATGATGATTGATCAAGATCTGTAGATCAGATAATGATTAATTCCTGGTCTAATCGATTGACGAAATCATGAAGAATGTATGCATGAGTAAGGGTTGTGAATGGATACTTCACTCTGAAGTATATCTGTATGGAATGGGTAACATATTGCTGAGAATGCACCTCTGAAGAAAATAAATAAATCTGGTGGCTTGCAAGGTATGTTGTGTGGAAGTGGATGAAATGTGGTCCGCAGTAGATCTGAGGGTCAAAGCCTTCAGTAAGAGGGTTGTAGCTCCCTTCCAGTGGTAGCTGGTAAACGAGAGCAGGGGGTTGTAGCTCCCTTCCAGGAGAGGCTGGTAAACGAGAAAAGGTTGTAGCTTTCTGCAGGTGGGTGCCTACGTGCTGGTATAAGTCTGTGCCAGCTTAAAATTGTAAGAAATTTTCTTTATAATAAATATTGAAGACTGAGATAACAGCAGTGGTGGTTTTCTCCCGAATTGGGTTTCCACCTTAAATCCTGGTGTTCATATGTGTTTCTTATGTTTGATGGTTTGTTCTATTATTTCTGTTCATGCTTACTGATGATCTGATGAATAAATGATGCAATGATCTAAGTAAAGATATAATAATATCTCTGGACATACAATTTGGATGCAGTTCTGTAACATATGATTTTAAGAGAAAGAAAAAGAAAAAAATTGTCAGTCAGCTCTAAATACTGATTCACCCCCCCTCTCAGTATTTTTCCCAAAAATTGGTATCAGAGCGGGTCCTTTTGAAAAATCTTAGCCGCTAGAAGGAAGATCAAGCAAGATGAGCAATCAAGATGGAACAACATCTATCAGGCCTCCGCTCTTTAACGGAAACAATTTAATCTTTTGCAAAACAAGGATGAGATCCTATCTTCAGTCTCTGGGAGTAGAGGTATGGGAGATTGTTGAAGGAGGATATCAATATCTAACTGCAGTACCAACAGATCCGATGGAAAGAAAGAATTATGAAACAAATGCAAAGGCAGTAAATGCTCTATTGTGAAGTCTAAATGAATCAAAATTTGTCAAAGTCATGCAGCTGAATACAGCAAAGGCAATATGGGACAAAATCATTTTAAGTTATGAAGGTGATGCAAAGGTAAAGAGTGCTAAACTCCAAACTCTCAGAATTCAATATTAGAATCTAAAAATGGATAATGAGGAGAGCATTGCGAATTTATTTTTACGTCTTGATGATATTTTAAATCATATGAGAAATCTAGGAGAAACAATAACTGAATCTACTTTGGTTGAGAAAGTCTTAAGATCACTAACAACAAAATTTGAGTCAAAAGTTTCTGCTCTTGAAGAAAAGCAGGATCTTCAAAATCTTACTGTGGTGCAACTTCATGGCATACTAACTGCATATAAAATGAGAAGAGGAGGACCATCTGAAGTCAAAGAAGTAGTCTTTAGAAATTCTACAAAAGGGAGGGAAGTACAAAAAACAGAAGGATCAGGATATATCTCAGAAGAAGATGAGATAAAATTTGTAAAGAAACTTCAACTTGGCACATGATGGTTCAGAGGTAAGCTTCCTTTCAAATGTTTTGATTATGGAAGACTTGGTCATTATGCCACTAAGTGTCCTTATAAAGAAACACATAAAAAGGGGAAGGAAGTAGTAAGAAGGAATAAGAATCGTTTTAGTACTAGAAAGAGTTACTATACTCATGAAGACAGTGATGGGTTATCTTATAGTAAGGAAGAATGTGAACAAGATCTTAGACTTCTCATCGCATTTGAAAAAGAATCTAGAGAAGAAAAGGATACTTTTGTGGATGCTCTAGAAGACAGCGATTTTCTTGATGAAAACAATAGACTTCTCATGGCATTTGAAAAAGAATCTAGAGAAGAAAAGGATACTTTTGTGGATGCTCTAGAAGACAGCGATTTTCTTGATGAAAACAATAAACTCAAAATTTTCTTAGAAGAGAGTAAAATAACCATAGAAACTCTAAAAAATCAGCTTGAAGAATAAGAGAAACACAATGAGAAATTAGAGTGTGAAGTAGTAAGTCTAAGAAAATAACTTGAGAAATTAAAGACTCTGAATCTTAGATTTGCTAAAGGATTCGAAACCTTAGATGAGATTATCAAGGTACAACGTTCTCCTCTTATAAAGATAGGTCTTGGATATATCAGAGAATCTTCTCAGGCTTCAGCACCAAATTATCTAAAAGCAGTTACAGCTGGTTTACAACATGTTGCCACTCAGCAAGGGAATAAAGAATCTTTATAGGTAAAGCGTGATCATCTCAATTCAAAGAACACTAATAGGAATGTCTTTCAAAGAAACACCAATCAACAGGTAAATTCAAGTAAAATATTTTATGATCGCAAAAATTTCTTCTTTAATGGACAATGTTTCTCATGTCATAATTTTGGTCATAAAGTTGTTCAATGTGTTTCATATAAAACCATCATGACAAGAGAAGCAAGAAAGAAAAGGATTGATATTGAAACAAATAAGAATACTTATAACAACTTTTCTCCTCTTCAAAATGAAGTTGAATGTGCTTATTGCAATAACTTTGGCCATGAAGAATTAGGATGTAGGAGAAAAGTTTAGCCAAAAGAACATGTTCCGTCAAGCTCCAAAGTATGGAAAAAGAAGGAATTACAGGTTGAAAATTGTGGCATAGCGTTATTTGCAGAATATGAAGAAAACCAATGGTACATTGATAGTGGACGCTCAAGACACATGATAGGTGACAAAAACAAACTTCTAGCATATAGTGCTTTAGAAAAAGAAAAGAATGTTACATTTGGAAATGATACTCCTGCGGTCATTAAGGGAAAAGGATATGTTTTTCTAAAAGAAAAGGTGAAAGCTAATGAAGTTATGTATGTGGATGGATTAAAGCATAACCTGTTAAGTGTAAGTCAAATGTGTGATCAAGGAACTGAAGTTGTATTTAGTTCAAAAGAATGTGTGGTACGTGATCTTGATATAGGTAAAGCAATTATAAAAGGAAAAAGAACTCCAAGCAACCTGTATGTATTGAAGAACTGCAAAGAAAAATGTTACTTGAGTAAATCTTCAGAAAATTGGCTATGGCATAGAAGGTTGGGGCATCTGAGCTTCTCTCAAATCAACAAATCAAGCAGACTTAAAGTTGTTCATGATCTTCCCAATATTACTCTACCTGAAAATATCATATGCAAATCTTGCCAATTCGGTAAGCAAACCATAGTACAATTTAATGCCAAGGAAGGATCATCAAGTAAGCCTCTTGAACTCATTCATACTGACATATGTGGACCTATGAGGAAAAATTCACCACGTGGTGAAGAATACTATATCTTATTCATTGATGATTTCTCTAGAATGTGTTGGATTGGGCTGCTTAAACACAAAGATGAAGCATTTGAGAAATTTCAGATCTAAAAATCAAGTGTCTTACTCTGATCAAGGAGGAGAATATATATCCAATGAATTCCTTGAATTTTGTGAACAACATGGCATAAAAAGACATTTTTCTGTAGCTGGCACTCCACAACATAATGGCGTTGCAGAAAGAATGAACAGAACAATTCAATAAATGGCTAGAGCTATGCTTGATGATTTCGGAACACCTGACACATTTTGGGGAGAAGTAGCACATACAACAGTAAATATTCTTAACAAGGCACATGTTCATGTAAACAGTGATTAAACTCCATATGAACTCTGGTATGGCAATTCTCCCACTATAAAGCATTTTAGAATTTTTGAAGAAAATGTTTTATCAAAAATAATGATGAAAAACCTGGCAAGTTTGAACCCAGACCAGATGAAGGAATATTTCTTGGTTACTCCTCTAGGAGTAGGGAATATAAATGCTACAATAAAAGACTTCGGAAGATTTTTGAATGCATAGATGTTGTTATTGATGAGGTTCTAGCAGCTCCAAAAGAAGAAAAACAAACAACAAATGAAGACGATGATGATGACATATATCCTTCTACATCAAATAGTAATAATACAAACAGTGAACCCAGTGAAGAACCCAAAGATGATTTTTATGAAAAGTCTCCATCCAGATATGTTCAAAAGAATCATCCAGAATCTCAAATTTTGGGATAAAATGGATCGGGTGTACAAACAAGAAGGACTCTTGTGGGATCTTCTAGAAATTTGGCATTTCTGTCCACTATTGAACCTCACAATGTTAGTCAAGCTAGCAAAGATGAAAGTTGGATTCAAGCCATGAATGAAGAGCTTGATCAAATTGAAAAGAATCACACTTGGTTATTAGTACCAAGACCTCATGAAAAAAATGTCATCGGAACTAAATGGATATTCAAAAACAAGTTAAATGAGAATGGGGATGTTATAAGAAATAAAGCTAGACTTGTTTGCAAGGGGTATGCTCAACAAGAAGGTATAGACTTTGAAGAAACCTTTGCTCCTATAGCCAGACTTGAAGCCATAATAATGTTTCTTGCTTTTTCAAGCTTCCAACAAATCAAATTTTATCAAATGGATGTTAAATCTGCTTTTCTCAATGGCGATATAGAAGAAGAAGTTTATATAGAACAACCAGAAGGATTCATTTTGGGAAATGATGAAAAACTTGTTTGCAGACTTAAAAAGGCTCTATATGGTCTCAAACAAGCTCCAAGGGCATGGTACTATCGTCTTGACAAATATCTTCATCAACAAGGATTTTCAAAAGGGTCTATTGATAGCAACTTATACACAAAAACTGAAAATGACAAACTATTGATTGTGGTTGTATATGTTGATGATATCATTTTTGGAAGTAATAAAGAGTCTATGAGTCAGAAATTTGCTTCTGATATGCAGCAAGAATTTGAAATGTCTTTTCTTGGGGAACTAACATTCTTACTTGGCTTGCAAGTGCAACAAGCAACAGATGGCATATTCTTATCACAAGCAAAATACCTCAAGCAAATCCTGAAGAAGTATGGCATGGAAGACTACAAACTTGTAAGTACACCAACGATAACCGGATGTAATCTCAGTTCTAATGATGATTCCCCCACGGTGAATCAACCTGAATACAGATCTATGATAGGAAGTCTACTTTATCTCACTGGGACAAGACCAGACATCATGCATGTAGTTGGGATTGTTGGACGATTCCAAGCTAATCCAAAAGAGTCTCATCTTCAGGCTGTGAAAAGAATATTCAAATATATACAAGGAACTCAAGACTTTGGACTATGGTATCCAAAGAATGATGTTCTTACTCTTCATGCATACACTGATGCAGATTGGGCTGGAAGTGTTGATGATCGGAAAAGCACTAGTGGTGGTGCATTCTACATGGGGCCCTGGTTGGTATCTTGGTTTAGCAAGAAGCAAAGCTCTATTGCCTTATCTACAGCAAAAGCATAATATGTGGCTGCCGCATCATGTTGCACTCAACTTCTCTGGATGATGCAAACCTTACAAGACTTTCAAATCAAATGTTTACCTCCTATATCCATTATGTGTGACAATATAAGTGCCATCAGTATCTCAAAGAATCTTGTTATGCATTCCAAGACCAAGCACATTTCCATCAAATATCACTTCTTACGTGAACAAGTGCTTGAACAAAATGTGAAATTGGAATGTGTTCCCTCCAAAGAACAAGTTGCTGATATATTTACCAAACCTCTACCCAGGGAAGCATTCGAATATCTTAGACAGAAACTGGGAGTAGTCTCTACCATGCAGAGGATCAGGTCTACTTAAATACAAAATATTAAATTGGTTGTGAGGTGTTGTTAGGCATCTATGATTGCACAAGCTAAGGGGGAGCATTGGTCATATGAAAAGGATGCATTGTTGGTCATCTTATGTTTGAAGATGAAACATGATCTCAGGGGGAGCATGGTATTGTCAGTTCAAAGGATCTTGATCAACTCTTTTCCATTGATGTCAAAGGGGGAGGAAAATCCACAAAGGGTGTCTATAAGACAATCAGAGGAAGAGTATTTCCATCAATGCCAAAGGGGGAGATTGTTGGAAATGTTGTCATTGATGGAAAAGGAAGTGGCACAGAAGAAGCATATGAATAGAAACAAGGCAAAGAGAGAAGCAAGGAGCAGCACTACACAAGAAGCAGAGATAGTAATAGAGAGATAGCAGAGGCAGCAAAAAGACTAGCAAAAAGAGCAAAGAAGCAGAGAGGAAGCAAGGCAAATAAGGAACTAAGGCAACTGACAATGCAGAGACAGAGTAGGAGAAAAAGGTCATCGAATAAAAAAGAATAACTGAATGGTAATCTATGATAAGTAAGACATCCATTGAAGGAATTAATGGTTGCAGAAATATGATGAATGTAGCGAATATTATAATTACGATGGACCATAGTACAGTGATCAGCTTGCGGAATCAAGAACTTGAGTGTGCAGTTAGAAGTGGAACTGTCATAGGATAGAACTCTGAACATGCAATGGAAGGTTGATATAGTAGCAGAATTGAAGACAGAGTGACATTGTGTTGTGTCGAGGTCGGAAGGCAGCAACTGGTGTAAAGAATGTATGTTAAAAGACTCAAACGAAATTGCGAACAAAGCGTTAAAATTAGCAATGGAACTGTAATAAAAGGAAAAACCTTAAAGCACAACTTAATTATAATAATACATTGAAAAAGCGACGGAACCCTGCGTGGAAGAACGGAACCATGACCAAGTGAATAGTGAAGGCGGTTTACGGTTTTCATCGCACCACCTATGCGGAGTGAGCAGTATTTGAGGAGTTGGGAGAAATTCTATAAATCACTCGACACATGGCAAGGAGGACCCATGGAAAACTGCTTGTCACTGTGTGCCATCGCGCGTTATAGTTTGACCCAGGATGCCCATAGATATCGATGAGCGCCGTTGATCTGGGAAGGGGTCATCAGACGGTCATCATTTGTTGAAGGTGCGCAAAGATTAACACAGGTACGACAGGCCATCGCACGTTAACGGTCGGCATCGGAGGTCGAGCGATATGCATATACATCGTTGATATGGAATCTTGCTAATCTAATGGTGATCGGACGCTAGACTTGCGCGAAATTTACTTATGGTACCGTGCATGTATTTGATTAGATATTGACTATATTTGTGGGCCCGGGGTCAAAGGTTTATCATATTGTTTGAAAACGTTAAAATGCGAAAGGTTAACCTTAATCCTAAAGTTAAGTTCAAAAGTATTAAATTAATTATTTAGTTACCAAGATCAATAGAACAGTGAGAGTTATGGAGACCTCGCTGGATTATCTATTTTGACCCCATCCGGGAATACCATTAGCAAGTGAATGGTTGTGACCCAAGGTTTTAATAAAGGCGAAAACTATATAAGGTGATGAGAATTATGAAGAACTGTGTGCATGCATAAGGGTTGATAATAAACGAATCTCTTTTAGAGATATTTGTATGAATAAACTCTAATATATCTGAATCTATGGTGCACCGGTGAATATGATGATTGATCAAGATCTCTAGATTAGATAATGATTAATTCCTAGTTTAATCGATTGATGAAATCATGAAGAACGTATGCATGAGTAAGGGTTGTGAATGGATACTTCACTCTGAAGTATATCTGTATGGAATGGGTAGCAGATTGCTGAGAATGCACCTCCGAAAAAAATAAATAAATATGGTGGCTTGCAAGGTATGTTGTGTGGAAGTGGATGAAATGTGGTCCGCAGTAGATCTGAGGGTCGAAGCCTTCAGTAAGAGGATTGTAGCTCCCTTCCAGTGGTAGCTGGTAAACGAGAGCAGGGGGTTGTAGCTCCCTTCCAGGAGAGGCTGGTAAACAAGAAAAGGTTGTAGCTTTCTGCAAGTGGGTGCCTGTGTGCTGGTATAAGTCTGCGCCAGCATAAAATTGTAAGAAATTTTCTTTATAATAAATATTGAAGACTGAGATAACAGCAGCGGTGGTTTTCTCCTGAATTGGGTTTCCAACTTAAATCTTGGTGTTCATATGTGTTGCTTATGTTTGATGGTTTGTTCTATTATTTCTGTTCATGCTTACTGCTGATCTGATGAATAAATGATGCAATGATCTAAGTAAAGATATAATAAGATCTCTGGACATACAAGTTGGATGCAGTAATGTAACATATGGTTTTAAGAGAAAGAAAAAGAAAAAAATTGTCAGTCAGCTCTAAATACTGATTCACCCCCCCTCTCAGTATTTTTCCCAACACTAATTCACCCCTGTTTCAACTGGCATTTCTTTGTTGGTAGATGAAGGAAGACTTAATCAGTGCTTTATCATGAACTTAGGTTTTCCTCCTTAGGTTTTCATTCCCTCAATCAAGAATCACCACAGATGCTTTGGAGAAAGGCCTGACATCCAATTACCTCTAAAATATGTTTTGAGGACCCTTGATAATGACCTGGAGTGATTTTGAGGGCATCTGAGCATTTGAACAGGTGCATAGGACGCAACACCTAAACGTGTTGTAGGATGGTTGAACACGCTGTCAAGTTGGCCGAGGGAATGGCATTGAATGTGTAGCATGGAACGTGTAGAGGTGGGCCTGTCGGGTGAACTTCCATTCCGACTGTGCAGTGCGTGCATGATGGGTCCGTCAGGAAAGGCTGCATGCAGAGCTTTGAACGAGCTTTTGGGTCTGCACGTTTAACGTGCAACGTTTTGAACAAGGGGTGAGGCTTGTCAGGCATGTTAGGCAAGGCTGGATGTAGATTTTGAATGGGGTTCCGGGCTTGCACGGGTAAACACATAGCGCGCACTTACAGGCGCTCAACGCAGAGCTATTTTTCATGGGGAAATTGCCCACACGTGCAGTGTACGACTCCAGGCATGCAACGTTTCTGAACTTGCCCAAATTTTCTAGAAACTCACAATTTTGTCTTCGAATACCTTTGTAATGTTCCTAAATTAGCTAAGCTAATTGGAACATTAGAATTTTGTTTTATTTTTCATGTTTAAGAATAATAGACTAATGGAGGACATGCAACACTCCTTAGATCTAAAAATAAATACATGCTCAATGTGAACAGGATTAAATATGAGCTGGTTGCATAAAAACCACTTGTGTATGAATAGGGCTAAGCTATTTGACTAGGTCAATAGGACCAAATCACAAGACAGTCCACGTGCATTGAACCTCCTAAGTGATCTGCGTAGTTCTAGAAGGAGGACCTTACTGTGAAAGGGGGTAATTCAAGTGAAGTGGTTTATGGTTTTGCACATCCTCATTTTATAAAAAGGAGGGAGAGGCCTCATGTAAAGGTTGTTGAAGATATTTCAAATTGGAGGTTGCTTGGGAAACTTGAGTTCTCTCGGCTTTTTAGCCAAAGGGAAGAGGGTTTCCTGTTTAGGGACCCTCTCTCCTTCCATGGAGAAGCTCTTTGGAGGAGGATGTTCAGCTTTGTCCACTATCCGGAATTTGGCCAAGCTTCTACTTCCAACTACAATGTCGATCCTATTGTGGGTTTGATTGCTTTTGTAATATGCAGCAAGTGGAGAATAGATCTTTGCATATCTATGCAGTTCTAGCACCCCTTGTCAATGTGAAACTCATTTATCCTATTGATAAGCTGGTTTTAGACTCATTGGGCTTCAGATCCATATCTTGGTATCAGGCCAAAGTTAAATTTCAGTGGACAGTGCAGTTTCTCTTCCTTGACTGCGTAATTCTTGAGGAGCAGTGTTGCAGGTGTTTTGGAGTTTTCCTAGAGGAGAGATCTCTAGTGGAAAGGATCCCTCCTTTCACTGTGGTGATCCATGGATTTGCCAACCAATCCATGTACCCTTCAGATCTGATTTATTTTCTGATGTATTTACTACATAATTTCTAAATACTGCTGTAGAACTGTGTCTTAGATCTCAGATCTACTCACTATGGTTCATCATTTGCTGAGATCCCCAAGGGGAGTGTAAAGAAGAGCCTCTTTGGCTTCCAGATCTGTAAGAGATATCTATTTTCATGCAAGGATATTTTTTATATCTGATTTATACTAAAATGAAGCTTCAGCCTCCTGAAATTTACGCTGAATATTTTTCTGGTTCATCTCCTATGTTGCAGCACCTCAATCTTGAGGGTTATTTCATGTAAATCTATGTTTTTCTTACATATTTGCTTAATATATGAAACCAAGATTATTTTCTGATGATTGTGTCATATTCCAACTAATAGCTTCAGAAAATCATGCTGCCTGAGATTCAGTAAATTCTGCATATTCAAAGTCATGGGGATTGGTTGTTTTTCTTAACTAGTCAGGAAGGAGGAACTGTTTAACATAAAAAAACTTATTTTTTTTTGCTTAAATTAGACATGGGAGTCCCCAATAACCCTATATATCATATCCAACCACTTTCCCACCTTATTTTTACGCATATCTCTGATTATACTCATTTTAGGGCCTAAATCCTCACTTTTCCCCATCCCTTGGTTCATAAAACGATGTATAAATCATTTATGTAGTTCAAGACATGTATTTATATCTATTGAATCAGTTTTTAAGCTTATTCATCAGTTCAGGACTATTATATAGTTTCTAGATTGTTGCGGTCCCTTATTTCAGCAGTTTTCAAGGCAACTAGGTGTGGGTTTCACCCACCTAGCCTGATTTGTTTATGATATCCTCTTCGAATTGGGTTTTGTATTATCATATCTAAGGGATCCAATAGTTGATATTATATCCCCTCTTGGAAATATTATCTCTTGACATAGTTCTATAGACAAAGTCTGCTAGTAGGCCAGCTAGCCTCTCGGTCTCATCCTTTCTTGTAAAGGTGACATACTCGATAAATTCCATTATAGTCAATATTTGGAATAGGTCAGTTGTTGATTGTTAATTTTTATAAAAAAATGGAATATGATTTTCTGTATTCATGAGAAATTCCCAATTTGGAACATTACAGTGGTGTCAGAGCATGATCTCTGGCTCAGCCTGTGAGATCAAGCTATCAGAAGAAACAAGAAGAAAACCAGAGAGAAGAAAGATGAAGGAGATGATTTTTACCTCATCATATTTCAGATCTAGGAAGAGCCTCTTCAAAGAGGTTAGACAAAAGAAATAAGGAGGAAGAAAATGAAACTCCTAGAGGGTTTCAAGAAGCAGAAAGTTGCAGTGAAGGTTTCAAGAAGGAGAGGAAGATCCATGCACTTCCTATCCTCACAAATAAGGAGAGACATATAGAGAAAAACCAGAGAATGGCTCCACCACTTAGAAGAGTGATGGGTGAGAAGACCTCCCCGCTCCCTTTTCAGATCATGAAGGGCATTGAAGAAGATCTTAAGGAGATTGAAAAGGTGGAGACTTGTACCAACGCTGTCACAACCTTAGAGGAGCAGCCATCATGTTCAGAAATGGAGGAATGGCACACAGCTATAGAATAATTTTTGCTTCTATTCACCAAGGTATGATTAAAGATTCATTTATGCTCATTTCAGCACAGTATATGAGGAGATATACATCTTTGCATGTTGCTGATTTAGAGCAACAAAGTTGCATTGCGCTGTACAAAGGTGGTGATGAAGAGAAGATTTCATTTCAAGATCCCATGGAGTGCAGCAATCTGATTTTGGATGATGGTATCCCTCATGGGAGGTGTACCAAGATGGAGGATGGAGAGCAAGAGGCTAGAAAGCCACTTGCAGATTTTTGATACCAGGCAGTAGGAGGCTTGGCTGCACTGGCTGCTCTTGGAAGAGTTTGATCATCACACTCTTTCTAAGGGTATGTGGTAGGATACTTGCATCATGGCATAGCAAAGAGTATGGGCACATTGTGTTGGCATAACATTTTTCATGTCAAGCTCCATGTTCTCACTACTGAATGGGATGATGGAAGTATGAGAAAGAAGTAAAGGATTTTGTTGCTTGGGATGTTCTTGAGAGAGCAAGGGCAGATTTGATCTCACAATTTTCATGATGTTGCAGGAGTAGAAGATGGAACTATCAAGTGCAAAGGGGTTTCTCCTTGACCTTAGATGTTCAAGAAGGACTTTCTTTATGGGAAGGACTTCTCATATGTAGTAGCATTATGGGAGATGCCTTTGACATTATGCATGTCAAAGATTGGAGCTATGAGTTAATGGGAGCCTACATGAATAGGCCAACAACATTGTCACTTTGGAGCTGGGATTTATTGATGGAGTATTCCCAAGATCACTTCTCATTTGATGCACTTGGTGATCAAAGAGGAAGTGGAGAAGATGAACTGGTAGATGGAAACATCTATTACTGTGGTGTGCTTTTCTTGACTTGGGTTTCCAAGCAGGAGGAGGAATTTCATGTAGAACTTGGTTCATTCCCCTTCATGGGAGTGTGCCAAACTATTATTGAGGATTCATTCATGATTCCATGTATATTCTTGCTTCCAACATATGGTGAGAGATTTTGCTTGCATTCTCTTACCATCTCTTGGCAGTGAATTGCTCCACAAGAGGGCAAGCTATTTATTGAGTTCCATGAACTTCATTGGGCCAAATTGCATGATGGAGACAACCATCTATTATGTGGCCTTGGGAAAAGATGTTTTCCTTACATGTGGATTCTTTATTCATATGAATAATCATATCACAGGAGGCAATTTGCCATATACTCTTCTTAAGCAGCAGTTGAGAAGACTGCGCTATGAGGATTTGGGGGACTGTTGGTAATCTCTTGCATCACATAGAACCTTCAGTATTTCCTTCATTATGATGATGATCATGTTTTATTTGCTGATATTTCCATTATGTATTTCGAGAGCATGATTGAGAAAGAGACACATGAGATGAGTGTGTCCTTTTGGGAACGATATTCCCACATTTTCTACAGCACATGTTCTAATGGGAACATGGGACAAATTGTGGCCACCATAGCCAAACACTTGTTTCTTTTGGAGGTGAGCCATGTGTGTGATGGAGTACCTCATGGTGATACTCTTCTATCCATCACATATGAGGCATTTTGGGCTTATTGGTTTTATAGCGTTTGAGGGAGGAACTTTACAGATCTAATCCTCATGATGCCACTTGAGGGCAATGTCCTTGCATCCCAAGATCAGTTTGCACTCTACACTTATATTAGGTGGAGAGGAGAACAACGTGGGTTAGGCTATCTTGTCTACCATGTGCAAAATTTCAGCCCGCCTATTTTGCAGGAGCTCAAGGTGGAGGAACATTTTCATAGAGTTTCCACGTCATGAGGTGACTCATTTTTGGTGGATGATTGCTTGAGGGTGGAGAACTCACATGGGGAATGATATTTCCCAATACACTTCAGATTCCATTTCTTAAGGGAGCCTCTAGGAAACACCTTATTTCCTTCTTGAGTATTTTACTGCTTCATGATTGATAGATATTCAACTAACTTGCATGCTTGGGAGGGGCAATATGGAGATTCAGTGTTGACACAACATCTCATTATTTGGAGGAGTTCATCATATGGGGATGCTACAGTAGGAGGAGGAGACATCTTTCAGTTCTATCCTTGCAGTTGCTTGAGGAAAACCAACATTTGTGAGGGGAGGAATTTAATGTTCCTAAATTAGCTAAGCTAATTCGAACATTAGAATTTTGTTTTATTTTTCATGTTTATGAATAATAGACTAATGGAGGACATGCAACACTCCTTAGATCTAAAAATAAATACATGCTCAATGTGAACAGGATTAAATATGAGCTGGTTGCATAAAACCCACTTGTGTATGAATAGGTCTAAGCTATTTGACTAGGTCAACAAGACCAAATCACAAGACAGTGCAAGTGCATTGAACCTCCCTAGTGATCTACGTAGTTCTAGAAGGAGGACCTTAGTGTGAAAGGGGCTAATTCAAGTGAAGTGGTTTAGGGTTTTTCACATCCTCATTTTATAAAAAGGAGGGAGAGGCCTCATGTAAAGGTTGTTGAAGATATTTAAAATTTGAGGTTGCTTGGGCAACTCGAGTTCTCTTGGCTGTTTAGCCAAAGGGAAGAGGGTTTCCTATTTAGGAACCCTCTCTCCTTCCATGGAGTAGCTCTTTGTAGGAGGATGTTCAGCTTTGTCCACTATCCGAAATTTGGCCAAGCTTATAATTCCAACTGAAATGCATATCCTGATGAGGGCTTGATTTCTTTTGTAATCTGCAGCAAGTGGAGAATAGATCTTTGCAGATCTATGCAATTCTAGCACCCCTTGTCAATGGGAAACTCATCTATCTTATTGATAAGCTGGTTTTAGACTCATTGGGCTTCAGATCCATATCTTGGCATCAGGAAAAAGTTTTCTTTCAGTGGAATACATATTTTCTCTTCCTTGAATATGTAATTCTTGAGGAGTAGCGTTGCAGGTGTTTTTTAGTTCTCTTGGAGGAGAGATCTCTAGTGGAAAGGATCCCTCCTTTCACTGTGGTGATCCATGGATTGGCCAACCAATCCATGTACCCTTCAAATATGATTTATTTTCTGATTTATTTACTGCATAATTTCTGAATACTGCTGCAGAACTGTGTCATAGATCTCAGATCTACTCACTATGGTTCATCATTTGCTGAGATCCCCAAGGGGAGTGTAATAAAGAGCCTGTTTGGCTTACAGATCTATAAGAGATCTATGTTTTCATGAAATTATCTGTTTTATATATTATTTATAATAAAATTAAGCTTTATCCTCCTAAAATTTATGCTGAAGAGTTTTCTGGTTCGTCTCCTATGTTGCAGCACCTCAATCTTGAGGGTTATTTCATGTAAATCTCTATTTTTCTTAAATATTTGCTTAATATATGAACCCAAGATGATTTTTGGATGATTGTTTCATATTCAAACTAATATCTTCAGAAAATCACGTTTCCTGAGCTTCAGTAAATTCTGCATATTCAAAGTCATGGGGATTGGGTGTTTTTCTTGACTAGTCAGAAAGGAGGAACTGTTTAACATAGAAAAA
This sequence comes from Pinus albicaulis, assembly GCA_034641835.2. NCBI lineage: Eukaryota > Viridiplantae > Streptophyta > Pinopsida > Pinales > Pinaceae > Pinus > Pinus albicaulis. The sequence continues at coordinate 1,152,746,112 of CM076575.1, read as the reverse complement.
CTTATTTTTTTTTCCTAAAATTAGACATGGGAGTCACTCATAACCTTATCTATCATATCCAACCACTTTCCCACCTTATTTGTACGCAGATCTCTGATTATACTCGTTTTAGGGCCTAAATACTCACTTTTCCCCATCCATTGGTTCATAAAACGCTGTATAAATAATTGATGTAGTTCAAGACATGTATTTATGTCTACGTAATCAGTTTTTAAGCTTATTCATTAGTGTAGGACCGTTATACAATTTCCATATTGCTGCAGTTCCTTATTTCGGCAGTTTTCAAGGCAACTAGGTGTGGGATTGTTTAACCCACCTAGTTTAATTTCCTTCTGATCTCCTCTTGGAATTGGGTTTTGGATTATCACATATAAGGGATCCAATATTTTATATTATATGCCCTCTTAGAAATATTAGCTATTGACATAGTTCTATAGACAGAGTCTGCTAGTGGGCCACCTAGCCTCTGGGTCTCATCCTTTCTTGTAAAGGTGACATACCCGATAAATGCCCCTACAGTCAATCTCTGGAATAGTTCAGTTGTTGATTGTTAATGTTTCTGAAAAAATGGAATATGATTTTCCGGATTCATGAGAAGTTCCCAATTTGGAACATTACAACCTTTTATGATATTTGTAAGAGCAAATATGTCGCTAAAAGGTGGAGAGGGACTTTATAGGTTTAGAAACTTAATTTTAAACGTAAAACCCACTTTTATAATTTTTTCAGGCCTTTTAACTTTTCACTGATATTTATTTGACCTTTTTGCTATAGGTGGCTTTAAAACGTAGATTTTTTTCCTTTCTATTGCTTTTCTTACCAACTCTTTATGATTTTGGTTTGCAGGTGACTTGAAAGGATGAATTTGGTCTTCTGCTTCTTCCATTGTTCATTTCAACTCAACCATTTGCCTCTTCTTACTAATCCTTTTACATTTTTTGCTTCTGCAAGTGATTATATGATGAACTTAGACTTTCTTTTGGTTCCTTGAGGCATCAAGAGCTTATTCCTACACTTTGGTGAATCTGGCCATACAGAAGCCTCTTCAATTTGATGTGAAACCTCTACTATAAAATTGAGTTAAACCTATTGATCTTCACAAACCTCCTTTCATTGTTTGTATGTAGTTTGGCTAAAATGGTGAATTTGACTCCTTCAGTAATGCTTGGGACTTGATGGTTTTGCTTTTGGTACCTTTGAGGCTGAAGCATAAGGGAAATCCTTCACAGCACTCTTTTGTCAATACCATGGGTTTTAAACAATGCCTTTCACCTTCTTTAGGCCACTTCTAATTTTTAGGTGCCATAACATACTAACTTAGCCTTTTCTAATATGCTTGAAGTTTGATATATTCAATTACACAGTAGCAACCTTACAATCACCTTGGGTTTCCCTCTTAGAGCTCAACACTATGTTTTTATCCCTTTTACCACTAAGTGTGACTAACTTAAAATGAGAATTTGATCCTCCTCTCACTGATATTATTTAATTATTTGTCTTTTGAAATAGTGAGGAATTTCACTTTGGAAAACTTTGGGATGACATACATAGTATCCCTTTAAAATATTCTTTCTTCTGTCATCATGGAGGTCTAACATCTTCATTTTACCTCCTTTACTATCTTACCAAAACCCTAGTTTTTTGGGATGCTTTCTTAATGTGATTTGCTGCACTAGATCCCTTCTTAGCACAGTGCTAGCCCAATCAGGCTTAATAACCCTGATTCCTCTTGAAACAAAAATTTATTCCTCTATCTTTGCTGTGAATGCATTCATTGAGGAGCAGACCCCTTTTCTTATCAATTTTCTGCTAATGGTCATTTTAAACACTCCTGCAGAAATGCCAAAATTCTCATTTATCTCTTTTAGAACTTGAAATTGGTAGAGTGGTCTTCCTAGGATATTTTCTGATCTTTCTTGGACAACCATGTGCTGATATTGTTTTTCATTTGAACCAGATTCTAGCTCAAGAAAATTAGAGCTTAAAACACCAATGATGACCCTACAACCTATGAAATCCTAATGATCTAGTGGGGGGGTTCTTTGACTTGGCCTTAGACTGAAATCTGGTTTTAAGATCTTTAAGTGTGAAAAACAAAGTTTTTGAAAATTTGATGTATTGAAGATCCAAAATCCAATGTACTTGATTTATCTAAAGAGCCTACAAAGGTAGTTTTTATACCATCAATTTTTGAGGAACCTGATGAACATGGGAATGAATAGGCTGATTGGTAACCCTAGATGGAATGTGAAGGAGTGAGGTAAAGGAAAAATAGAGTGCTGGGGTTATAGGTGGGAAAATAGAATATATATGAGTGGCATAAGCCCATGAGGGGCCCTTTAGGAATGGAAGGTTAACCATGGAATGGTAAAATATTAGAATAATGAAAAATTTGTGATAAGGATAATGAAGGCAGTCAGATTTATAAAACTCACAATATTTAGGAATCTTGTTTTTAGAAATCTAGGACTGATATTTAGTCATCTACAGATAGTAAAAATTACTAATGACTAAGAGTGGCTCCACTTGGGGAGGGAAGTGCCTTTTCAGGAGGTGTCCAGGACCTCAGAGCTCAAATCTCTGCGTTTTGAAGACCAGTGCCTTACTTGCACTTTGCAGATTTCTTTCCTTCATTTTCTGATGTTCTCTTGAAGGCATGATTTCAAAAAATCTGAAAACATGATTGCTTCAACCTCATTTCTACCTACCCATCCTAATTTTTCTAATATTTTTTCTTCCTTTGGGTGCAATTGGAGTGGCAAACCCTTGACATTATTTTTTTCTTTGAAAACATAAAACAAAAAATATCTACTTGTACTCTTATCACCCCAAGGGTTCAGATTAGGCTCATGAACTCTCTTATTCTCTAATTATTCTACTTATTTGTCAAGATTAAGCTGTTTGACAAACTTTCCTTCTCTAATCTACTGACATGAAATTTAAAACATGACTAAACTAGGATTGTTCAATCTGATTTCCCATGGGCTATGGCATTCGGACAAGCTACACACAGAAATTATTTTTGTACAATCAAAACTAGAAAAATTAGTGATGTAATCTATAATTTGTTAGCCCTATCTTTCTCTTTGGTTATGATTTTTTCTTTAAGAACCACACTATTTTCCTAATCTAATCTACTGACAAGTCAAGCTTAAGTGGCTTGACAAGTCTTTCTTCACTAACCTATCAGTAGAAATTTAAAACATGTTTAGTCATGATTAGGCTAGATGAATGAACAAGATTCTTTCTTCTGAACTAGTAGTGGCATTTAGGCTTGCACACTTTCAGCAACACTCTTTTTTGGGTATGGGCTTGTCCCTATTCCTTTTCCTGCCCTATTTTACTTCCTTTTTCTTTTCTCTCAGATTTTTTATCATTCAATGTTATGTACAATGAATGAAAACTTAAAACTAGAAAATTTGACAAAAATAGTGTTGGAGCATCCTGCCATTGACCAAACCTCTGAATACCTCTACTCCATCTAGCTCTTGTAAAAATAAATCATTGCTACCTCTAATTGAATGAACGATATAAGGACCTTTCCACAAATTTTCAAACTTGCCATGTTTGCCTTTGTTTTCTCTCCTTGAATCCCGTTTCAAAAATTTGTCCCTGATTTGCAAATCATTTACCTTGGTTATTCTGTCATAGATCTTCTTGATGTTCTCTTTCACTTCTTGCGTTTTGTTGTAAACTTCCTCCCTTGACTGCTGCAAATGAATGGTTTGGTTCAGCCTTCTTTGCATGCCATTTTCTTCTGATTGTAGTTCTTGAAGAAGCTTCGTAACCAGAACTCCCAAGGATGTTGGGAAAATTGCATCCATGCCATACACTAGCTGATAGGGAGACATATTGATATATTTCTTAGTTTTTAGTCTATCAACCCATGGTGCATGCACAAGTTTTCTATGTCATGATTTTTTTTCTCTTCCAACAATTTCTTGATGATGTTCACCAATATTTTGTTAGAGGACTCAACCAGTCCATTACCTTGAGAGTAATAAGCTGTAGAGTGCCCTAATGTGATGCGATACTTTTAGCAGAAGTACACCATTATCTTAGACTTAAATGCTACAAAATTACTGGTGATGATATTTTTGGGACAGCCAAATCTGGTCAAGATGCTGGTTTCAAGGAATTTTATGATGTCTGAGTCGGTAGCATTCCTTGAAGGGATGACTTCTATCCATTTGGTGAAATAATTAGTTGCAGTGAGAATCCACTTGTGTTGGGTAGATGAGGCAGGGTGGATTTCGCCAATGAAATCTAAACCCCACTGTTGGAAAGGAGTTTCAACATTAATAGGATGCAAGGGAAAAGGGAATAATTTTCTCTTGTCATCAAAGATCTGGATTTTATGGCAAGTTGCCACTAGCTTGTGTATGTCAGGGAAAAGAGCGGGACAATAGTATCCAGCTCTAAGGATTTTAATAGCTGCAATTTTCTAGTGGAGGTGACCTCCACACTCTCCCTCATGAAACTCATGCATAATTCTATTTGCATCATCTTCAAGCAGACATTTAAGAAATATGCCAATAGAATTTTTCCAATACAAAGCTTTATCTATGATGCAGAAATTTAAAGCCTTTTGTTTCAAGAATCTAGCTTTTTTTTTGGATAAGGTAGGAGGAGCATTAAGATAAAGCAGCACATATAAAATATGAGCATACCAAGATGAATTAAGAAATAATTCTTCAATGGGTGGAGCTGTAAATTCTTCTAGTTCTTCTAATGCATTAATCATATTCATGTCTAATGCTTGAAAATTTGATTCAGCCATGATTTTTGTGAGTCATTATCCTTTAACCAGTTTAATGGGTCTATTTCCAATTCATATTCTAAGATAATGGAAATCCATTTACCCCTCTTACCATCTGGGTCTTGATTTAGAATGTCTTTAACAATTGTATGTGGAACAAAAGCTATGATATGGGAATGCAAAATGTAAACTCTAAAGTATTTCAATGCTTTGACCATGGAAAAGGCTTGTGTTTCTCCATGATATTATATTTTAGAGGTGCATCCCTCAATGATTTTCTGAAGAAAGCTATGGGTTGTTCTCGTCCCATCATGTTCTTTTGAAGTAGTACTGCAACAATAGTATGTTCTGATGCAAAAGAGAAAATGAATAAATCTTTGGTAAAGTCAAGACTGATTAGAACTGATGTATGGGTGAGTGCTTGTTTTACCAGCTCAAAGGACTATTTGGCTTCCATGTTCCACTTTACACCTACTCTATTTAGCATGTTTATGATATTTCTTAGGAGTTCAGCGAGGTTAGGAATGAACCTTCTCAGGAAGTTTATCTTTCCAATGAAAGATTGCAGCTCTTTAAAGCTTCTAGGATGGTTGATTTGCAGTATACCTTCAATCCTTTTGGGGTCTATTTTTATCCCTTCTTCGGAAATGATGTGGCCTAAGAGTTTTCCTTCTTGAAGACCAAACAATGTTTTCTTAGGATTTAGAGATAGGCCATACTTCCTATATATCTCAAAGACCTTTCACAAATGAACTAGGTGTTCTTCATCAGTTTTAAAATAGATAGTGATGTCATCAAGGTATATCACTATGAAGTAACCTATGTCTTTAGAGAAAGCTATGTCCATGGCTCTTTGAAAAGTAGCACCTGCATTCATCAACCAAAATACATTTTTACATACATGAATGTGCCCCAAGGTTTTGTGCTAATCACTTCACAGTACTAGTACCTGATTGTACCCCGAAAATCCATCAAGTAATGATATTCTCTTAGAACCTACCACCCTTTGTAGTATATGATTCATTTTGGGTAAAGGGTAGTTGTCCTTTAGGGAGGCTTTGTTTAAGTTTCTAAAGTCTATGCACAGCTTGATCTACCCTATTTTCTTTCTTACTGACACAAGGTTAGAAACCCATTTTGAGTACCTAAGTGGTACTATGATACCAGCATCATACATCTTCATTACTTATTTTTCAAATAGAGGTACTAGGACGACATTTAGTCTTCTCAATTTTTCTTGAATGGTTTCTGATTTTCCTTGAGAGGAATTTTACGTTGAATAATGCTTGTGTCATAGGACTTCAAGTCCTCATACCCCCATGCAAAAATATCTTTAAACTCTTTGAACAACTCTATATATTTATATTTTATGTGAGGAGGGATAGTTTTGGACAACTTGATCATTTTGGGTTTTTCTATGTTTCCTATGTTGCACTCTTCTACATCAGTTTCGATGGTTTCTATTTTTGGATTTTTAGCAACATCATTAAAGTCAAACATCTATTCTAAATGGGTAAGACCTCTTGGTAATGAATCATATTTTCATTGTAACACCTCGAGGTCCTTTTGATCTGGGTCCTTAGAAAATTCTGCCTTATGAAAGTGTCCTAGCATATTTACATTAACATTAGGAAATGACTCTGTTTTTGTTGTTTTTTTTTAACTTGAGCACTCTTGTTCATGTTCTGGGCTTGGTTTTGGTATTCAAAATTCATTTTTAGATTGCAAAAAATCATCAATTTGTTTATCACCTTCAAAAACTTGCTATTAATCTATGTTTTCAGGTACTGTATGCCTGTTTTTTACTTTTACAGTGTATTTTTCATTGGCACGGCGTACTTGGAAAGTGCTGGAAGCAAATGCAAGTTCATTGGAAAGGGTGTTTTGAGCTCTAGGAATGGAAGTAAGTTCATACTTCTCAAACTTTTTCAAGAGGTCTAAGGCTACATTCCTATACTCTCTTAGCCTAGGATTCTTGGCTGAATATTCACCCTTGATTTGTCTAATGATCAGCTCGGAATCTCCTTGTACATAAATTTTCTTGGCTCCTATGTCTCTTAGCAAATGTAAACCAAGTAGAAGGGCCTCATACTCTACAATATTGTTAGTGCATTGAAAGTATAGTTTGTAGGAGTGGCCTTCATTAGTGTTATGTATCCGGACACCAACTCCTGAACCAGATTTTCCACAAGAGCCATCAAAGCTCATTTTCCAAAGTGTTTAAAGTTCAACTTCACCATTATGTTTTTGTTCAGGGCTGCTAGAGTTTTGGCTTTCAAGTTCTTCATTTAGTGTTTGGTTTGACTGTTGTGGTAGGCCTAGATATTTCTCAAGTTCATTTACTTGTTCCTCAATGTCATCTTCATTATACAAGATAAATGAGTCAAGGTCTGAACGAATGGAATAAAGAGGGGTGTTTTTTAGACTATCTTAGCTGCTAACCATATATTTCATGCGTGATTCCCAATACAATCTCCTTGTTTGGTTAAAGACCGAGATGGTAGCATAGGACATGTCCATTTTTAGATTCCCTTGAAGCTTAGCTCCCCACGATCTAGATAAAAGCATGCCATGCTTAGGCTGAATGTCAGCCAGTACAATATCCATGACTAAGATTTTGGCAGGTATTTGTGCCATATTGATACACAGATCCTTGATTAGACCCAAAAATTTGACTCTACTTGAATCGAAAGAGTACAAGTCCTTGTAAGGTTTGGTTATTTGTAGGCCTAGTCTATCCATCACCACCTTGGGCATGAGATTGTGTGAGGCACTAGAGTCTAGCATGGCATTGTTCAAGTTTTTGTCTTGAATGTTTAGGCTAGCATAGAAAGGAGGGACAACTCCTTCTTGATATTTTCCCTCTACCTTAGGTCAAAACAATAGCTCTAGTTTGTCATCAGTTAAGTTTAAAGTTTCGGTTTCATTTCCTATGTTCAAAGCTTTTAACATTTGGTACCTATATACATCCTAAGTTACTAATTTAGTAAGGGGTATGCTTATTTTGATTTTGGTAATCTCACCCTCAAAACTGAAAGGCGCTAGTGTTTTTGGTATATTTACATCAGTTTTGTCACACATAACCTTTTAGGCCATTTTGGTTTGCTAATTTTTATTAGGACTTTCATTTAGAGTAGTTTTACCAGGGCCACTAGTTGATGTACTAGGGTAGCTTGGGTCACCATTTGATTGGTTGATTTTGTCTTTATTCGGATCAAATTTCTTATGCATGGTGATTATGTTCTCTGTTGTTTTTTCATTATGTTTATCGGGGTATTTTTAACAACAATTTCTTGCTTTTTTTGTTTTGGAGACCTCTTGTTTTTTCTTACTCCTAAGATCATATTGCCTATGAACCTCCATTATGGCATTTTCAAATCCTAATTTATATTCTTTAGACTCCTCATAGTTTTCTCTATCATTTTGGTTTGAGGAAAAGAACCCTTGTTCTTCTTCTGCCAGAAAAAAATCACCCTCATTGTCAGAGCTTATCAAATTTACATGGTTTTATTATGGTTGTTTAGTCTCTCTTTCCTCCTCATCCACATAATTTTCTTGGAAAGGAGGCCTAATATGTTGATCATTTTCCCTTTGTCTGATTTGGGGAGGGTCTCTTCTAAAGTTATGATTTCCATTTCTGTTTTGGGGATTTGGTTGATTTTCCCTAGGAGGTGCTCTTACATTCCAGTTGATCCTCTCCATCATTCTTTCCATTACCCTCACTAGATTTTCAATCTTGGCATCAGATGTGGAGGTCATGGTTTCATCTTTGTATCTGACTTCATTTTCTGACCTCATCTTAGCCCTTTTGTCAATTAGGTTTGCCTCTATACTCATAGCTCCCCTTTGCATTTCTTCTAAGGTTAGGGGGTCTCTTTCTCTCAATTGGTAGGTCATGTCCGGATCAAAGCCTTCTAGAAATTTCACTAGTGCTAGGCCTTGTGGGGGATTCATGTGCAGTGGGAGAGCATTGTACACACTATTGAACCTAGTGCAATAGTCTTGGACACTTTCCCCGATATTTCTCTTAAATTTTTTATATTCTAAGAGGATTTGGGGAGGGTTTTTCTTAATCTCCCATTTGTTTAAGAATGTCTGATAGAGGGAAGGGAGGTCATGTATGTTGTTAGGAGTCATGATTTTGAACCATTTCTTGGCTTCTCCTCCTAATATTTGGGCAAACATCCTCATTTTTATGGTCTCCTCTTCTATCTCTTAATAGTCAAAGGCATCATTCATCCTATGTACACATTTTTGGGTAGTGGTAGATTCAGCTCTAGTAAAGTGAGGTATTTTGGATTGGTAGTCTTGAGGCATGGATACTAAAGGTTGGGGTAGAACTAATGCGGAAAACCATGCTGACATGATTGGAGGTAAATTAAACCAAGGTGGGTTTGTGAGAGGAGGTGGAGGGTGAAGTGGAGTGGTTTGCACAGTGGATGTGTGAATGGGGATGGTGGATGTACTTGGACAAGCAAACTGAGATTGAGCAGATTTGGAATGGAAAGAGCTAAATTTTTGGAGAAGCTTAAAATCATGAGGAGTGGAAGGAGAGGCTTCTCTACTAGGACTCTATTGCAAATATATGGGCTCAAGGTCTATCTAGTCGATCCCAATCTGAGACTTAGTCCTAAAAAGGTTCTTTCTATGGTATAAGTCAAACTGGGGATATTGCAAGGCTATGAAGTTTTTAGGGATAGAACTTGCTTTGTGAATGGTCTTAACTATAGTTGAATCTTGGGCCCGAGAAGTTTTCCACAAAATATTTTCTGGGTCATAAACTATGGTAGGATGTTTTCTAATCCTTTGCAAAGACATATTTCACACTCAGTAATGAAGAAATGCCGAAGCTTAAGGAGTGTCTTGAAAATAGACCTATCTGTAGGGATACTAAGCTCACACAAAGAGTGACTGGGTTTTAGATTGTTATGACTGATTAGTGCATTCCCATGTGAGTGTATAAAGCTAGTGAAGTTAGTAGGCCTACTGGAGGCTAGTGGAGTCGCCAGGTGGATTTTTTTACTGCTTTGAGTATATATACTTGTGGTCCACAACCAACAATTGACAAAAACCAATCTAGAGATGTTTTTGGGGTTTTTTGAGTTTCTTTATACAACACTAAGATTTTAATGAGTTTTCTCCAGTTGAGACATCATGTTTCTAGTATGGTGAATCAATTAGATAGTACTCTTGGCTAACACTTGAGTTTTTTAAGTTTGGTAGAGGTTTTTTTAGTTATTTAATGATGTATAAGTTTGTTTCTTACTCAGGTCCCATCGTGATTTCCATTATGTTAGGTCCTTGTAATTTGGCAGATTGGCAATGACCAAATGAACAAGGGTAACATCAAACCAGTCTTTGGAGTCATAGGAGCTAGCCTTCCTAGACTCAGAGAGGGCTCTCTCTATTTTGTGAAAAGGATGTGAAATTGTTTTCTTTTAGGGTTTTATTTTAGGCTTGTTGTTAATTTTAGGGTTTGTTTGTTTGTTTTGGTTGGGTAGGTGATCAAGTAGAATAGCTGGGGTGAGATATTTTCAATTCATTGGGCTATGGAGTCTATAAAAGGTCATGGACATTTCAACAATGAATCAGGGTGCGTCACAGGGAAAATCTAACATGGTCAAATGGATTTTTAAGGTTTGGGTGAGACGAAATGAACATAAATTTTGTAAATATAGTAGGTGCAAAAGGGCAGTTAATAATACTTGAAAAAATACCTTTTAACAAGAAATGTCTTTAACACTACTCAGCATAAATAAGTAATCATAAGATAAGGAAAACCAATAACTCTTTTATTATACTCAAGAAAATAAGCATTTAAGACAAACAATTTAGTGAAATATAGAAGGCAAGATACTTGTATAACTCCTAGTGACTTCACCTTCAAGATTAGAAAACATTTAGGATATACATATAACATAGATCAAAGAAGAGGGAACTCCTAAACATCATTGATTAGAGCTATAAAGACCTCCAAGGCAACCTTTCAAGAATGGACAAAGGGCATGATCAAAACATAAACCTCTTTGACTAAACCTAACCAGTGATACTTCAAAGAAATATCTTAAGAAAAATGTTTAAGTAACATCAAAAAAGCATAAGTGGGTCTGTAGAGCAACTAATAATTCTCTAAAGTGACCTAGCAAAAGAAAACATAGAAGCAGTGAAGGAAAAATAAAACTAAGGTGCCTTTAAACAACATTTCTTACCCTAAAACTTCTGTCCTACTGCAATAAAAAGATGAAAAAAATGATAATAAAAGAAAACATTAACTAAATAGGAACACATCAACATTTAAAAATGATAATGGATCCTGCAAGCAAGCCTTCTCCAATGTCAAAGGATCCAAGCCATTCACAAAAATCAGAGTCAATTTGTCTTCAATCTCCAAGTCTATGTATTACTCTCAATAAGTATCTAACCAACAACCAACAACATAAAATGAGGCCTCAATGTTGTATTTAATAAGAAAGGAGGAAAAAAACCCTAATTATGTCTTTAAAAGCCTATTAATTAATCACAAATGTCACTTTTGTCCTTTGAGACCATGCGAGGCCCAAGGCACAAAATATCTGATGCAAAATATCTTCTTGAGAATTTTTGGCAAAAAAAATTGACATTTTGGCTCCCAAAAGCTTCCAAAATGTTCCATAGCATACTCTTTTGACTTTTGTTTTCCACGGCGCAGCATTGAGATTTAAGGGTGCAATTTCCTGGCCAAGAGCAGAAGACCTGCATAGGAAAACTAGGTGACCTTGTAGTGAAGTTTTGAAGGCCTTCCCGATGTCGAAATGGGCTTCGTGATGGCTCGTTGGAAAGCCCGTTGAGTCTAATTTCCAGAAATTCCCTTGGGTTTCTGATTGGACCCTTTTAACCTATTCAAAAAGAAAAACTCCCAAGGCTGGTAAAGGTGCAACGCCATCCCTGAAAACTAGGGAGAAAGGTAAAATTTTGGGTGTTTTTGGCCCTTTTGTAGGGCCAAATCAACTATAAATGACCTAAAATTTGGTGAGCATGCTGTACTTGATCTGCGGATTCAAAAAATGTAAAATTTACCTCTTGAGGATGCCCTAAGAAAAATCACAACGGCAAGGGCACTGCGCCCTTGGCCCTCCAACTCAACAAAAACCAAAAATTTCCCAAAATTTGCAATTACCTTTGTCATGGGGTTTTGGATGCATGTAGGGAAGCATCAACTAATATTTCAAGGTTTTATTGTCCCTTTTCCTCTTTTAGTGCTTGGATTTCGGTAAGGGCTCCTTTGAGCTTGGCCCTTGCAATTTGATTTCTAAATGGATAGTGCTTGGCCATTTTTTTCTGTAGGCCAAGGTCTCCTTTTGTCATATTGAGCTTCTTGTTTTCATCCTTTTTAATACTCAATAATACACTTTTCCATGCCAATATTTATTTGCAGGTCTCTGATCTCAACATCCTTGCTTTGGAGCAAGATTATTGTAATCCTCTCCTCTTCTTCATTTTCACTTTCAAGATCAATGAATTGGCACTCTTGTTTAGTTTGATGCTTGCCTTTCTTATCTCCAACAGTGACCTTTTCCTTGCCTTTGTTAATTTGCATAGTTGAGGTGGATGGCATGGTCCCTTGCCTTTTAGAGGCAGCAAACACATGCCTATTTCCTCTTTGGTATGTGAGAGGGAAAGTCTCAATATTGTTCATCTGAATTCCCTCACCATGACTGACCTCATGACTGTTGTTCTATTCCTTATCGATCTATGCACTACTGTTTTCTTCACTATGTTCTCGATTGCTTTCATCAGCCTCACTTTCTTATTCTTCCATGCTGAAATCACTATTTTGATCTTCATTTGTATCATCTTCCCTTTCTCCTTCACTAATATCAGCTTCACTATCTTCTTGGTTCCGTGATCTATTTCCAACCTCATCATCATCATTACCTTGGATTATTTCTTCATCGTTTACCTAATCTTCATTGACATCTAGCTCCATGTCTTCTTAACCTCTTTCCTCATTTGTGTTTTCGCTGTTAGAGGTGTCATCATTGGTTTCTACACTATTTTCTTCTGCCTCTTCACTATTTTCTACTTCTTCATTTTGCACCTCATTACTGCTAGAAGCCTCACTATCTTTGGCACTTCTCTGTAAACTATCATCATTACCATTGTGAGGCTCATTGTTTTCACAGCCTTCTTGGCCGTTATGGTTGTTGTCATTATTGTCATTGCTTCCCTTCTTACTATTGCTTTCCTCTTTGCTGTGATCTTCACTTCTATTATCAACCTCTTCATTTTCTTCACTTTTATCTCAGCTTCACTAAAATTTTGGTCCTTGGTGTCACTGGCATGCTCTTTATTATGTTCCTCCTCACAACTACTTTCCTCATAATTTCTAACATTATCATTTTCTTCTGTTTTCATTCTTTCTACACTCCCTTCATCATTTGTTTCTTCCATTCTGACATCACTAACCTTTGCCTCTTCATTTTATTCCTCTTTACTGTAATATTCTTCATTATTTCTTCATTTATCATTACCTTTTCCTTCATGGTCTCTTGATTTTTCATTTCCACTTTGTTCATTTCCTGATGCATTGGGAGAAGGTGAGGAAAGAAGGTTGTCCTGAGGTGAAGGTACATGGGTGGATGGTGAAACATGCTCATCAAGAGATGATGGAGGAGTTATGATAGGAGGATGTGATGATGAGGGCACATTCTACTGAGGACGGGGTTGTGGGTTTGTGAAGACCTCATGGGCGATGAAAACCTCCCATGGAATACCCTTTAGCTCCAATTTATGCATTAAAACCATCTTGATGAGAGAATGGTGAAAGAGGCTCTGCATTTGTTGTGAATGGTGTCTCTTTTGCACAATATAAGACATCCTTTCAATACTCATATAGAGATAATAGGGAAAATGTAGCATCTTTACCCTAGTGAAGTGCATGAGAAATATTATGTGGTATGAATAAAGCCTAGAAAACCTTCCCTCACATGTAAAATATTTCATGATGACTCTCATCAAGGGCACATATCTCTCCAAAAAATGTCAAAAGGGAAAAATTGATTTGCAGTCATCTTTGTATCTAGGTTTTAGGAAAGGTTCATAGTGGCTCAGGTCCAAATTAGCCTGCTTGAACCACCTTTCTCCAACACTAGGTATCCCAGTGGCAATAGAAATGGTATTTGAAGATAGTCCAAAGTTTACCCCTATTATATTTACTTGTTTTTTATGAAGGTTAAGGATAAAAAGCCTGGTCAACTCAGTATGACCTTGTACCTATTGTAATATTTCACAAAAGTTACATACCCCACATTGTTGAAACATGAAACTGTCATAGGAGAGGCCATCAACTCCACGGTTTTTAGTGGCTCAAACCTATTTATTATTCCTCCTCTGTGCTAGTGTCTTCTAGGCGCTTGGCCTCCCTCACCACTATCACTATTACCTTCCCTTGACATTTTGATTTCACTGTTGCCTTGAAAACCAAAACCCTAACTCTGCTTCTGAAATTATACGAAGAGGGAAAATGAGATGGTGATGAAAAAAGGAAGTTTTTGCAAGTGGAGGAGTAAATGAGTGAGGGTAGGGTGTATGACTGTGAGTAAGAGGTAAAGGGAGACAAAATTGATGACCACCCTGCTGATTTGTAAATAAAAACTCTGCTTGGAAAAACTTAGCTCCTATGTCAAATTTTGATAGGAAAAAGAGTAAGGGAAAGTCAATCTTCTTTTAGAAAGGGACAAAGCCATTTGGATTAGATGGATGGAAAATTTAAAACCACTGCAAACACCCTAATTCACCCCTATTTCAACTGGTAATTCTTTGTTTTCATATGAAGGAAGGCTTAATCAGTGTTTTATCATGAACTTAGGTTTTCCTCCTTAGGTTTTCATTACCTCAATCAAGAATCACCAAAGATGCTTTGGAGAAAGGCATGACATCCACTTACCTCTAAAAGATGTTTTGAGGACCCTTGGTGATGACCTGGACTGATTTTGAGGGAATTTGAGTGTTTGAACAGGTGTAGAGGCCTTCTTTACCAAACGCGTAGCACCTGAACATGTTGTCAGGTGGTTGAACGCGTTGTCAGGTCGGCCGAGGACATAGCGGTGAACGCGCAGTGCGGAATGTGAAATGGTGGGCATGTCAGATGAAATTTTGTGTCAGGCATGCAGCGCATGTATGATGGGCTAGTCAGGCAAGGCTGCACATGGAGCTTTGAACGAGTTTTTGGGTCTGTACATTGAACACGCAATGTTTTGAACAAGGGGTGAGGCCTGTCGGGCCTACTGGGAAAGCCTGCACATGGAGTTTTAATGGGGTGTCAGGCTTGCATGAGTAAATTTGCAGCACACACTTACAGACATTCAACGCAGAGCTATTTTGCACGAGGAAACTATGTAGGTACATAGCGCACAACTCCAGGCGCGCAACATTTATGAACTTGCCCAAATTTTCCAGAAAATCACAATTTTCTCTTCGACTGCCTTTGATGATATTTGTAAGAGAATAATGAGTTTTTGAAAGATGGAGAGTCCCTTTATAGGTTTAGAAACTTAATTTTAATTGTAAAACCCACTTTTTTAATGTTTCTCAAGCCTTTTAACTTTTCACTGATATTTCTTTGATTGCTGCAGGTGGCTTTAAGACATAGATTTTTTCCATTATTTTTCTTTTCTTACCAACTCTTTATGATTTTGGTTTGCAGGTGACTTCAAAGGATGAATTTGGTCTTCCGCTGCTTCCATTGTTCATTTCAACTCAACCATTTTCCTCTTCTTACTGATCCTTTTACATTTTTTTCTTCTGCAGGTGATTAGATGATGAGCTTAGAATTTCTCATGGTTCCTTGAGGCATGAAGAGCTTATTCCTACACTTTGGTGAATTTGGACATACAACAACCTCTTCAATTTGATGTGAAACCTCTACTATAAAACTCAGTTTAACCCATTGATCTTCACAATCCTCCTTTCAAAGTTTGTATGTAGTTTGGCTGAAATGGTAAATCTGACTCTTTTTGTAATGCTGGAGGCTTTATTGTTTTGCGTTTCGCACCTTTAAGGCTAAAAAACAAGGGAAGACCTTCACAACACTATATTTTCAATACCATGGGTTTTAAACAATGCCTTTCACCTTCTTTAGGCCACTTCTGATTTGCAGGTGCCATAACATACTAACTCAGCCTTTTATGATATGCCTGAAGTTTGATATATTCAATTACATAGCAGAAACCTTACAGTCACCTTGGGTTTCCCTCTTAGAGCTCAAAAATATGTTTTTATCCCTTTTACCACTGAGTGTGAGTAAATTAAAATGATAATTTGATCCTCCTCTCACTGATATTCTTTACTTCTTTATCCTTTGAAACATTGAGGAATTTCACTTTGGAAAACTCTGGGATGACATACATAGTAGCCTTTTAAAATATTCTTTCTGTTGTCATCATGGAGTTCTAACATATTCATTTTACCTCCTTTTACTATCTTACCAAAGCTCTAGTTTTCTGGGATGCTTTCTTAATATGATTTGCTGCACTAGATCCCCGCTTGGCACACTGCTGGCCCAATCAGGCTTAATAACCCTAATTCTTCTTGAAACACAAATTTCTCCCTCTATATTTGTTGTGAATGTCTTCATTGAGGATTAGGCCTCTTGTCTTACCAATTTTCTACTGATGGTCATTTTAAACACTTCTATAGAAATGTCAAAATTCTCATTTATCTCTTGTAGATCTTGAAATTGGTAGAGTGGTCTTATTAGGATATTTTCTGATCTTTCTTGAACATCCATGTGCTAATATTCTTTCTCATTTGAACCAACTTCTAGCACAAAAAAATCAGAGCTTAAAACACCAATGATGGCCCTACAACCTATGAAACCCTAATGACCTAGTGGCAGGGTTCTTTGACTTGGCCTTCGACTGAGATATGGTTTTAGGATCTTTAAGTGTGAAAAATAGAGTTTTTTGACAAATTTATGTATTGAAGATCCAAAATCCAATGTACTTGATTTATCTAAAGAGCCTACAGAGGTATTTTTTAGACCATCAAGGTTTGAGGAACCTGATGACCATGGGAATGAATAGGCTAAATGGTAACCTTATATGGAAAGTGAAGGAGTGAGGCAAAGGTAAAACAGAGAGCTGGGGTTATAGCTGGGAAAATAGAATACAATGAGGAATGTTTGGGAGTATTTATCTATAATTGTAGAAGAAAAGGCAACTGTCAGATATATGGAAAGTATAATTGTTGCCAAGCAGCAAAATCTCCAACAACATGCCCATTTTGACAAAAATATGATCGATTTTCTTAACTCAAAATCATCACAGGAGTTGAGAGAATTAAAAATTGAAGATATAATATAATTGGTTTTGGAGATAAATAAGATTATTCTGAATAATTTATGCAAGAAAACATCTGAGACAAAGCTGACAGAGGTCAAATAATATGTTTTGAAATTCAATATTGATTTTTACAAACGAACCAAAGAAGTTCTACCTTCATGTTGGGACCAACAGGGAAATCTACTTCCCTGGGAGACTTATGAAAATTTTATGGTGGAAGCTAAGAGAAATATTTTCTCTCCACATGAAAAAACAATAGTTTTTAAGGGGTAAAGAATTGTATATTACTTTCACGGGGATTTTCAGTTGTTGTGGTTGATTAGGACTCTTGTTATTGACAAGCCAACTTATAGCAAGATCACTAAATTCAGAATGGCACATACCAGGCTTGTATAGATGACTTTGGAACTGACCTCTTCTCAGCCATAGTTTGCATTCCAAGGTATAACACCTTTTGGCATTGTTGTTGGGGAACAGAGAACGAAGTCGTTTTTCCCTAGGTTTTCTTGTTAGTCATTTCTTTGTTTTCCTAGAAAAGAAAGTGTCTAGGCTGAATTATCTCACCAAGAAATGCAGTCTTGACTCCTAAAAGCCCTCGCAAGGGTTTTGACACCTCACAATAGAAGGCTCATGTCCTCTCTGATCAAGAGAAATTAATTTCTAAAACAATTGGAAAGTTAAATCTCCAGTAACTCCAAACCCTTCCTTATTAGCTCGTAGTACCAGTTTTGTCTCTCAATATTCTAGAACTTATCATTCAGAAGAAGCCATTAGGACCCTTGACTTATAAAATAATATTTTCTTATCCTTAGAGTATTTTTCCAGAACCTACACTTGAAGAAGAATCTTTCGAATCTGTGCCCTTTGCTTTTCCATAAATCAAAGAAATCAAAACTATTTATTTGTCAATTTTGCATCAGACTGCCTCTTTTTTCTATCAACTAGTCCATATTTCTATCATCCCACCTCAACCTTTTGTATTTCAGGCACAAGGTTCTTATGTTCCTCCTCCAAATCAAAACATGGTGATTCCATATTTTCTTCTAAATATATATGCATCATCAAATCTTCCTCAACCCATGAATGTTATGCCTAAATATTATTTAAAACTGTTACCAAGGTTTACAAGCGAATATGAAGTAACAACAGAGAAGCATGTGGCATATTTTTGTTCTTTTGCTAAAAATTTAAATGTTGAATATTTGAATGTGGTAATGATACTTTTTGTGCAGTCACTAGATGGAGAAGCAAGAAATTAATTTAAAACACTTCCTACTAATTCTATAAATATTTGGGAATAATTGGAGAATGAATTTTCACGAAGATGGGATGTAAATAAATACCATA
This sequence comes from Pinus albicaulis, assembly GCA_034641835.2. NCBI lineage: Eukaryota > Viridiplantae > Streptophyta > Pinopsida > Pinales > Pinaceae > Pinus > Pinus albicaulis. Next base: position 1,152,727,686 of record CM076575.1, on the reverse strand, counting down.
TTTATATTCTAACTAAATTTAATGCAATTAACAGAAAATCATAGGAATATGTAGCTGAATTCATTAAGATATTTAATAAGTTATATAATAGCTTTCCTGTAGAAGTAAAACCACCACCCACTGGTGCAAAAGTGGTGTTTGCTCGAGAATTTGAATTTGATTTTGGTTTTACTTTGATGGAGAGGGGATCCCATACTTTGGACCAAGTTCAGACCGATACACTGAAAATTGAAGAAAATTTAACTGTTGCGGAGAAGATAAAAATCAAAAGATAAAACTAAATATAAAAACAAAGGAAAGGAGGAAGCTAAGTCTGCTATTCAGTCTAAATATTCTCATGAGAAGAAGATTGATGAAATGACTAATGTCATCAGAAATATATCAAATAAGATAGTGAAATTGGAACTGGAAAATGAAAATCCTCTGAGGCATATCCAACAAGAAAAAAATAGAATTTTTATTCCTCAGTTCAAGATACAACCATTGTAGATTATGCATAGAGAAAAAAGAGATAAAAATCATATACAACCTTTGTATATTGAAGATGAACCAGAAGAAGCAATGGAAGAAACTATTAAAGTACAGGAAAATAAAATTTATACTTTGTATGAAGAAGAAATAGAATAGTCATGAATGAAGATTCAAATTTAGATCTCAAGTGGTTTTGGATGATGAATAAATTGAAGAATATTGTAAAAGGTTCACAGATTTTACACAATAATAATTGCATAAAAATTATGATCTTAGATAGATAAAGAGATCAAGAATTCAGGAAAATGTAGAGGATCAATCCAATCAAGCAGTTCAACAGCAATCTCCAAAGAAAAATGATAAAGGAAAATAACCACTGAATTCAGTCCCAACAATCCAAGTTCAACAAGGAGAGATTTCAAAGTGTAAGAAAGAAATAGGGGTGTTGCACAAATCATTCCAACAACCTATTGTCAACTCACAAAATGTACCTAAATAGAATTCAAATGAAGAATAATAATTAAAAGCTTTGAAGGAGGATCATTATTTTAATTTATTAAAAGAATTAGAGAAAATTAAAATTTCAATTCCATTAGCTGAATTAGTGAAAACACCTTATTAGAAAAAACAGGTTTCTAATTCTATATATTTGTCTCAAGATAATCACTCAGCAGGTGCAGTTACTTCGTAGGAAGAAAGGTCAATGGTGATGTTAGGCCCTCCTGTGGAAGAACAAGATTCTTCCACACCTCCTTTTTATATTTCTCTTCTGATGCACACTGTCATTCTTCATAATGGTATGTTGGGTTGAGGGGCTTATCATAATACAATGTCCCTCTCATTTATGAAGCAACTTAATTTCTAGATTACAAAGCATTATAAGGACCTCTATTGTTTTGATTCAAAAAAGGTCAAATATGTGGGACTTATTAAAAATTTGGTGGTTTCATTGGCTCATGTTCTAGCCAGAAGCATTGTAATGAATGTTGTTGTTGCAGATATTCTAGCTCGATTTGGAATGTTACTCTATAGATATCGGGAAGCCAAATTGGGAGGAGTGCTCAAACTAGACTTTACATATGTTGTCATTCCAAGTTTTGGTGGAGAAGAAAGGAGGTTATATTGGGAGACCAGATTTGTGAAGACCATTACCAAGGAGGGTTCAATTAATTCTCTTGTTTATAGTGAGGAAAACGATGAATTTTTGTGTTTCATGTTGCAAGAATCTCAATAAATATCCGAAGATACATAAGTGCAGGTTTCTTCAACAATTAGATACAAGGAATCATTAGTCATTGGAATTTGGAAGATTTATTTTGATGGTGAAAATTCAAAAGAAGGGAATGGAGTTGGTGTTCTTCTGCTTTCCCGTGAAGGTCATATTATCCTCTTCTCTTGTAAATTAGAATTTGACTCCAAAAACAATATTATTGATATGAGGATTTTGTTCTTAGTTTACAAGATCATAAAAACATAGGAATACAATGTATTTCTATTTTTGGGGATTTTGAATTGATTATTAAACAAGACAAGAATCAATTCCAAACCAAAAATCCAAGGCTTAGAGCCTACAAAATTAAGTGTGGGATTTAGTGGATAATTTATTTTATGCTTCTAATATATAGTTTTTATCAAGGGAAGGTAACAGATTAGCTGACTCATTGGCAGTTATAGCTAGTACCTTCAAGCCTCCATTAAATCCCAGGGTCATATATCAAGGTGAAATTAGGAGTATACCTTCTATTATAGATAATATAAAGTGTTATCTGGTTTCAAAGATGAAGAGAATATTCAAAGATTTTTGTAAATGTTAGGTGAATTTTCAAATCTAGACATCGATGAAGAGGATGAAATTGAGGAGTTTCAAGAAGAAGAACCAAATAGTGAGCTCCCTTTGAATAATTCTATGGCATGTAAGAAAATAGTGTAGCTGAAAAACAATGTTATCCCTAAAGTTTTGGTACCCCTGGAAAGGTTTTTCAATACAAATGATGTTTTTTTTCATTCAAGGAAAACAAATTTGGAAGATGATATCGAAGACTGCAACCTTAGAACAAAGCAGTAGCCAAAGTTAGTGAGGTTGGCAAAGGATATTCCAAAATGATATAAACATAGACATGTATATTTTTTCAAGAAATATGTTGATGCATTTGCATGGTATTATGAAGACCTTTAAACTTATGATACAAACATTATTCAACATCAAATTCCTTTAAAACCAGGGATTAAGCAATATAAGCAGAAATTGAGGCAAATAAATTCTTTACTATTGCCATAAATTTAGAAGGAAGTCAAAAATCCATTACAAGCAAAGACAATTCTCCCTATTAGGTATTCTAGTTGGGTGGAAAATCAAGTCCATGTGAGGAAGAAGAATGGGGAGATTCGATTATTTATTGACTTCCGAAATTTGAACAGAGCATCATTAAAGAAAAATTATCCTCTCCCAGAAATGGACCACATTTTAAAAAGAGTAACAATATATTCCAGATTATAAATGATTGATGGGTTTTCAGGATATAACTAGATTTTAGTGCAGGCATAAGATCAAAACAAAATAGCATTCATAACCCCATGGACGACTTTCATGTATGCAAATATGACTTTTGGATTAACGAATGTTGGTGCTAATTTCTATAGGGTTATGGATATAGCCTTTGTAGGAGAAAAGGAGAAGTTTGTGGTAATTTATTTAGATGATATTATAGTTTCTGCAGGTCATATAAGGAGCATCTGAAAAATTTGCAGCAAACTTTTGAAAATTATAGAAGGTATGGATTTTCTTTAAACCCCAAGAAGTCTCATTTTTTTGAAAGAGGGTAAATTAATTGGGAATATTGTATCTATAGGAGTAAAGATTGATCCTAAAAGGGTAGAAGAAATTAAAAAATATCTCTTCCAAGGAGTAAAGAGGAAATATAATTTTTTTTGGGAAAAAATAAATTTCCTCATGAGGTTTATCCAAAATTATGCAAAAAATGTGAAAGAAATAACTGATATGTTGAAAAAGGATGCAGAAGTCATATGTACCACAACTTTCAGAATCAAAGAATCTTTTCAAGAAGCACCAATATTTTCATTTTCTTCTCATTTTACTATTGCAGCAGTACTTTTGCAAATAAATCAAGATAATAAGGAACAACCAATAGCTTTTTTTAGCACAGTGTTAATGGATGCAGAGCTAAACTATAATATCCTAGAAAATCAAGCTTATGATTTGGTTAAAGCATTAAAATATTTTAGATTCTATGTTCTTATGTCTCAAATTATTGCATATGTTCCTAATTTTGTTGTCAAGGACGTGCTGACTTGGAGTGATAGTGATGGAAAAAATAGGAAAGTGGATAGAAAAGGCCGAAGAGTATGTCATGGAAATGAAACCAACCCAGTTGGTAAATGGATAAGGACTAGAAAACATCTTGACAGAAGCCAATTATCAAGCTATGGAAATCAATTTTCTAGGTGAATTTATTGAATCAAATAATGCAGAAGAAAAAGATAAAGATAAAGCGAATGATAACAAAATCCAATATAAGTACCTTTGTTCTCAGTGGTTGTTAGCTCCCTATATTACTAGTATAGTCCCTTATTGTTATTGTTGTACCCCTGTAACCCCCATATTGTTATTATTGTGCCCTTACATTATTATTGTTAGGTCGGCTAGGATTACATTGTGGCCCCATGGACTCCTACATATAGAAAGGAGGTTTTTTCATTTGTATCATCCAAGAATTGTTCATTTATGTAATGTATTGGAGGTTTTCCCCTCAAAGTGGCTTATTTCTAAGGCGTTGATCTCTCTTTTCTTCTATTTTTGGAATTGGTTTCATAACAATGGTTTAAATATATTGTCAATTATCTATGTTTTCTTAGTTGTCCCACTTCCTTAGATATAACAAACTATAAAGCTCTCGGATTAAAAGCCCAGAATTATGTGATAAAAAATGGGAGACTATATCTGAAGGATCTTGTTGGTATTTTGTTGCTTTGTTTGATAGAAGGGGAAATTTTAGAAATTTTTAATGAGTATCATGGATGTCTCTATGGTGGCCATTATAGTTGAAAATTTATATCACATAAAATCTTGAAATTTGGTTTCTACTAGCCCTCTTTGTTTTTATATGTTTACAGACTTGTAAGAAGTTTTGAAAAGTGCCAAATGTTTGTTGAAAATCATAAATTAGTACCATTACCATTAATTCATTTGTTTATTTAAGAACCATTTAGACAATGGGGTCTGGAATTTATAGGAGAAATAAATCCACCTTTAGTTGGAAAATACAAATAGATCCTAAATGGTACATATTAATTTACTAAATGGGTGGAGGTTGTTCCAACTAGGAGGGAAACTGATTCAATGGTAACCAATTTCTGGAGGAAAAAATTTTCACTAGATTTGGCTGTCCAAAGAAGTTAGTGGAAGATAATGCTCAGGTGTTCAAGTTTGCAAAGTTGATTAACTCTTTCCAGAAATATAATGTGATACTCACATTCTACCACCTATCATATGCAGGAAAATGGGTTGGTAGAATATTCAAATAAAGCTCTAGTGAAGGTACTTAAGAAAACCATTGTAGAAAATTAGAACTGGGATTCACAACTAAAATTTTAGCTGTGGGAAAACATGGTGACTACTAAGAGGTCAACTGGAAAGTCACCTTTTGAATTGGTATATGGAGCAGCTGCCTTGTTTCCCAATCAGTTAGAAAAACTAGTTGTGGCACTTATTCAGGATGTTGAAGAAGAGAAAAATGAACTATCTAGAAGGATGAACTAATAGTGGAATTAAATGAAAATTGAGAGAATTTAATGGAGTATTTGATTAGATACAAAGAAAACATGAAGCTGGTTTTTGATAGAAAAGCTAGAAATATTCTTTGTCGGCCTGGAGATTGGTTCTTAGATGGGATGTGAGAAGAGAGGATAAGGGAAAACATGAAAATTTTGATTCTCTAGGGTGTGGTTCTTTTCAAGTAGCAGAGGTCAGAGCCAATAACACTTTTATTCTAGAGAAATTAGATGTTGAACTACTACAACTTCTTGTGAATGGAAAGTATTTGAAAAGTTACTTCCAACATTGATCTCATTTTATTCCATCGTTGTGCATACTGGTTTGACCACTATGAATAATCAGTTAGTTCTTCATTGTAATGTTTTAAGCTATGATTATGACTCCATGCCCAAGGTGAAGGCATTAATATGTGGTTCTTAGTTTTTTGTCTCAAAAGACTATCCCTAGGTGGTGCTAGATGTTGTAGCTCATTTTTACTGTATCCTTATTGTTAAAAAGGAAAAATTATATATGTGTTCAAAAAAAAAGAGAAAAAGAACAAAAATAAAAATCAAGTTTCGGGTTTTAGGATTTTTATTAAGTGCTAATGGTGGATTAAGAATTGATTGAGATTAAACTGTAGTATTAAGTTAATTAATCTCTTATTCATCAGCAATTTTTTCCTTCATAGATGAATAAATGATTTCCCCATATTTCTAGAAAAAATGTTTATAGACATTGTGAGTTCTAGAAATCTCACTACCTTCATCATCCTTAAAGATAATTTTTCACTATTTCAACTTTCCATCATGTCCAACTGTACTTACCAGTCCCAGAAAAACCATTAGAGGCTTATGTCACTCATTTTTCCTATATCCAGTAATATTTGACCCAAATCCTCTATTATTTTTTCCTAGAAACCTCCCCACTGCTACCTAAGCCCACCAATCAAACAACTTTGTTGTGTATCCAAAAATACTCCCAAACACTGATGGTCTCAAACTATCTTTGTAGAATATTTAGATAAATCAAGTACATTGGATTTTGGATCTTCAATACATCAATTTATCATGAACCCTATCTTACATTTGATGATCCAAAATTCTAGGTCTCAGTACAAAATCCAAGTCCTAGAAAACTTCCACTAGGTCACCTAGGGTTTCACAAAGTCATAGGGTGGATTTGGTGCCCTACCAACTCTATTTTTCCTATATGAAGAAATTGCATTCAAAGAAGAAAAGGACAAGTGATCTTGTCCAAACTGATCAAAAATTTCATTCAAGGAACGCTTTTTGGCCTAGAGCACAACTCTTGCAGGGGAACAGCTACCCCTTGCTCACATTTTTGCAAAAGGATCAAATGACCATCAACCTTGCAATGAGTAAGGTAAAAAATAAAATCATCATAAGAAAACCATTCAGAGTAAAGAAGAAAAGCAGAAGGTATGTGTTTGAAATGAATTAGGGTTTTTGACAGCTTTGACCAAACAAGGAATCAGTACTAGGGTTACAAGGGCAAAGGCCACCTCAAATATTTCAAGTGCACATTGAAAACATTTAGAAATAATTAATGAGTTTTGAGAAGTTTTTAAGAACTTATAAGACAACACTATTTACTTTTCTAAGCAGACCTAAAACCTAGGAGTTTGGGAAAGTGACAAAACAGTCCAAATGATGACAAAGAGCTTCCTTCATAACAGCAGATGGCATGTCAAGGGTTTTAAGCTGCCCTCTAGGGTTTGGCAAAGAGGAACTAATTACACTTCTTCAAAGGGTAAAATCAAAGGTTTTAAAGAAGATCAAAGGAGGAAGAAAAGAAACATTGTACCCCACTTCACCAAAGGGACAAAAATGGCCAGAAATATCAGTGCAAGGGTTTTACTTCTCAAAAGAACAGTCAGAGGAATTTCACAATGGTCCAAGGATGCAAGCATGAGAGAAGAATTTTTCCAAGGAGGAAACTATTACAAGCATAGGTTCATTATTGATAAAATGAGTTGTCCAACTTCAAAAGAGACAGTGATCATGTTGGGTATGTGTTATATTATTTCCACGACTAAGCATGCACGGGGGGGTAAGAGGGGGGGTGGTAGCCCCCCCTGTCGGGGTCCGGGGCAACACCCCGGCGAAAATTTTTGGTCCTTAATTTCCGGTGGGTAGTCCACGTCCATGGTTTTGTGCATGGTTTTGCACATGGTTTTGGGGTACGATGGTTTTCGGCCCCTAGTATTTTTGTAGATCCGGTCAAGGGAACTACAATTATGTTCTAATCTAGGGTTTATGGATTGGGGTTTATGTATGCTTCGGCATGTATATATATGTGTTGTAACACTAAAAGGAATATAATGAAAAATCAAGCTGGTCGTCCCAATTTGGGATCTAGGGGAAAATCTCTATGTTTATCTGTTTTATGTTTTATGCTCTCGCTATTGTTTATTTTCTGTTATAATATTCATGTGTAGATAATTTCTGTTCAGGGTTAAAACCTACATATGGTATCAGATCTGTTTCAGCTTCAAGGGGACGCCTTTGCTGCTGAGGGTTTTTTGTTCGGGCCTGTGGTAGATCCTGTTCAGTGTGAGATCTACGGGATCGATTCTTACGGTGAAAGAAGATGGCGAGCGATGGAAAGATAGAGATCGAGAAATTTAATGCTCAGAGTTTTGAGTTGTGGAAGCTCAAGATGGAGGATCTGCTGGTGGATAAAGATCAGTGGATTGCGGTAGATCCAGGTACTAAACCAACGGGAATGTCAGATGAAGACTGGAAGAAACTAGATCAGAAGGCTAAGAACACAATACGGTTGTGTGTCTCAGATTTAGTATTGTTGAATGTATCTGGGGAAGCTACAGTGAAGACCTTGTGGGAAAAGCTAGGGACTTTGTACCAATCTAAGTCTCTGGTGAATAAGTTGTTCCTACTGAAAAAGTTGTATAACCTGAGGATGAAGGATGGAGATTCGGTGACAGAGCATATGAACGCCTTCAATACTGTGGTAAGTCAGCTATCATTTGTTGATATTAAAATCTCAGATGAAGATAAGTGCATCAGTTTGTTGTGTTCTCTACCAGACTCGTGGGACAGTCTGGTTATTGCAATAGGTAGCAATACAACTACCTTGAACTTTGATGACATTGTCTCAGCCTTACTGTCGGAGGAAATGAGACAGAGAAATATGGAGGGTCAGAATGGAGATGCCTTATCTGTACGAGGGAGGTCCCAGAACAGAAACAAGAATAAGGTTTTGAGTGGGAGATCCAAATCTAGAGGGAGATCTAAATCTCCTGGAAAGTTTGTAAAGGTATGCTGGAAATGCGGAAAGGAAGGACACTAAAAAAAGGAATGCAGATCTAAAGCTTCTGAGAAAGGGAAGGGATCTAATGAATCTCCTTCTGCAGAGGCAAAAACCACCTCGGATGAAGGTGGGGATGTGTATTTGGCTTCTTCTTCAAATACACATGTAGATCATGAGTCATGGTTGATTGACTCAGTTGCATCCTTTCACTTCACTCCCCATAGGGAGTGGTTCTGCGAGTATGAGAAATATGATGGTGGTGATGTCTTCCTAGGGGATGATAGGAAGGCCAGAATCGTCAGACGTGGAAAAGTCAAGTTGAAGCTGCAAGGTGGAAGGATTAGAACACTTCCTGGTGTTCTGCATATACCTGCATTGGCTAGAAATCTGATTTCTGTAAGCAAGATGGATGATGCAGGTGTAAAAACAGTGTTCGAGAAAGATGCCTGCAAGATGGTTCGGGGAGCACTGGTATTAATGCGGGGAGTTCGGACTAGAACTCTGTACAAGCTACAAGGTAGCACTGTTATTGATGGGTGTAACAGTTCTATGGTTCCTGAAAGTGGAGCGGAAAGCCTAGCTGTCTCTGGAGAAAATACCATGCTATGGCATCAAAGGCTTGGACATATTGGAGAGAAGGGCCTTAGGATACTGCATAGAAATGGTATGGTAGAAGGTATGTCTAATTGCTCTCTAGATTTCTATTTCTATGAACATTGTGTATATGGGAAGCAGAATCGGGTGAGTTTTCCTTCTGGTGCTAAGAGGGCGAACAAGATATTAGAACTTGTTCACAGTGATGTGTTTGGACCTGTGTCAGTTCCATCACTGGGAAAGTCTATGTACTATGTTTCATTCATAGATGACTTCTCAAGGAATACATGGATATATTTCTTGAGGAAGAAATCTGAAGTCTTTGACATATTTAAAGAATTTAAGGCTCTGGTGGAAAACCAGACAGAGAAGAAGATAAAGGCGTTGAGGACAGATAATGGTGGGGAGTTCTGCAAGAAGGAATTTGAAGAGTTCTGTAAGAAGTGTGGTATAGCACGACATAAGACTACTCCATACACACCGCAGCAAAATGGAGTTGCAGAAAGAATGAACAGAACACTGATGGAAAAGGCAAGAAGCATGCTCAGTGGTACCGGGTTAGGACAAGAATTCTGGGCAGAGGCAGTGGAGACTGCATGTTACTTAGTTAATAGATCACCTTCATCAGCGTTGGAGGATAAGACTCCACATGAGGTATGGACTGTTAAGAAACCCTCTCTTTCACATCTAAGGGTATTTGGATGTGATGCATATGTACATGTTCCAAAGGAGAAAAGGACCAAGTTGGATAATAAATATGAAAGGTGCATCTTTATTGGGTATAGGGATGGTTTAAAGGGTTACAAGCTTTGGAATCCAGAAACAAGGAAGGTTGTGTACAGTCGAGATGTGGTGTTTAGAGAAGTGAAAGATGTTTTTAAACATGAAGTCCTACCAAAGGAACCCGAGAAGATAGAGTTTGAGCTAAAGGAGGATGAATCAGACTCTACAACAGAAGAAGACTCAGAAGATGAAGAGCCACAAACTCCAGCTTTGAGAAGATCAGTTCGGGAAAGAAGGCAACCAGAAAGGTATAGTCCATCTGCTTTCTGTTCAGGTTTTGCCTTAACTATAATTGATGATGAACCCAGAACTGTCAGGGAGGCAGTAGATTCAGAGGATGGAAAACTCTGGAAGGAGGCCATGGTTGATGAAATGGCATCCTTGCACAAAAACGATGCATGGGATTTGGTGGAGTTGCCGGCCGGAAGGAAGCCCATTGGGAGCAAATGGGTGTTTAAGAAGAAGATGAATGTAGAAGGCAAGGTGGAGAAATACAAAGCTCGGTTGGTAGCGAAAGGTTATTCCCAGGTGCCGGGAATTGATTTTGGTGATATTTTTTCTCATGTTGCCAAAGTTACTTCTATTAGATTACTTTTATCTGTTGCTGCTGCATTTGATTTTGAGATAGAACAGATGGATGTGAAGACAACATTTATTCACGGGGATCTAGAAGAGGAGATCTACATGAAGCAACTTGAAGGCTTTATGGTGAAGGGTGTTGTTCCTTGAGAAATAATTCCTTGTTGTGTAAAGGAATCCGTGCTCAAGACATTAAAGATTATGTCACAAACAAGTGTATATCTGTCTCTGTTTATTAAACCTTCAAATATTAATAATATAATCTCCAAATATCAAACCCCTACAAGTTCTGCAATGCCATGTTCTCTTTATGCTGAAGTGAATGAATGGAAGAAAAAGAAGGAAAAGGATTTCAATTTGATATGTTGCTTAAAACATAATCTACCATTATAAAACCCTGAAGAAGTGAGAAAAAATAAAGTTAAAATAGAGGAGCGCCCATTAAGGATTTTTAACTCTTAGATACACAGATATCAAGAGACCTGCAACTCAAATCACTCTATTTTATTCATAGATATGGAAACGAAATGAAAACTGGAAAACTATTCAACATAGATAGAATGAAGGAAACTTGCAAAACTTTTCATTGATTCAATATTTTTTAGCTCAAAATTAGGCTTCAAGGTCCAAAACTCAGAACCTTTCTCTTTCTTCAAATTGTCTTTAAATACATTATGACAAAACAGTTTCCAGTAATGAAACTGATTCTAACTACTATAACCAACTTTAACTGCCTAAACTGTTAACTGTCATGGAGGTACATGCCTAGAAAAAGTCTTATTACATTTACATAATCCTGAGAAATGACATAATGAGAATTTTTAAAACTTCTAATCTAAAGGAACAACTGGTCCTGAAGTTACTGCGGAATCAACGACTACTTTTGATTCATCCGTTGGAATCTTTTTTGCTGTGTCAATAGAGAAGATTTTGCATTTTTTTCCAGAGTTCACTTTGAGTTGTAGGAGCGTTCTTGTAACTGAGGTATTCCAATCTAAATGTAACAACCTGATTGTGAGTGAGCCTTTCGGTGAAGAGTCCTTTTACCATCCATAGCAAATTGAAGTGCCTCTGCAAAAAGTTAAACACTGTCTCTCCCTTCAAAACTTGTGTCTTTTCATGCCTACTATCTGCCCTGCTCTTTGCCAGTGTTAATGCATCTTCATAAAATTTCCATGTCAAAATAATTCCCTTCTCTGTCCAGCATGAAAGTAAACCTGTTCGGATCAATTTATCAAAATTTATATCAAACTTATTTACCGCCTCCTTAAGCCCCATTAACCTTTTCTCTGCAGCTTTCCGTAGATCATTTTTAATTATCATTTTATTGACTTCTTCAGCATAAAGGTATTTGTCTTGTATCTCAATTTCTTCTAAATCTTCATCTGATTTGGAATTGATAAAATTTAAAAACCTCCTAGCCCAATTTTTTCTTTTAAGGGCCGTTTGTTTTTTAGATAATATCTCCTGCTCATGGTCTGAGATGAGGTGTTTCTCTCTAGCAATTATATTCAGGGAATCCCAATTTGACTTCATTTTAGAGATAATTTCAGTACAAATAATATCTTTAGCTCTTAAAAGTGAGATGTTACCTTTTAGCTTCTCCTTGAGCTCCTTAATTTCATCGTCTGCATTTTGTAGTTTCTGCTTATTTTCATTTGCTTTATCTTCCCATCCTTTCATAATCTTAATAGCTATTTCTAACTCTGACTGAACCCGCTTAAGATCACCTTCAGCCATCTTCAATTCTGTGCTGAGATGAACAACTTGTGTTCGAGGATCTGCATCTCTGTCACCTGTAGGAACAACAAAAGTGCAAGTATGATTTTGAATCTGATTCTGCGGAGATATAGCGGTCTGCTTCACTTTGGACAATTCTTCATCTTTTTGTAACAATTGCAGACGTAACTCTTCCTTTTCTTTTTCCACCTTAGCTACTTCTGCAGCCATTGAGTGCTCTGTAGCTGGTAATTTTAACTTTTTCCTTAGTGAGGATATTTCTACTTCTGCACTTTTCATGAGATTTTGAATTGCAGCTTTATCATTTGGATCCACACCAATTTTCATAATGATCTTCTTCAACTCTTCATTTTGATTTTTTAATGCCCTTGAATTAGCTTTCTCCATTTTGCATTGTCTGATGACCTTTGCAAGCATGTTTTCAGTCTTGACTGCTGTGGCATTAGTCTTGCTCAAATCATTCACAATCAACTGCCCGGTCTGCATATGAAGATTCATTTTGTCCCACAATGGGATCTTTTTAACATCCATGATTATGTTTACCTCATTAAAGCTGCTTGAAGACCCAAGGGACATTCCCTTTGGATGTGACAGAGCCATTCTAAATTGATCTTTTTCAATATCCATTACAGTCAATAATCTGGTCTGATCAGAAACTGTGTGATGTTCTGCTTGCGCTTCTACATTGGCTTTTATTCTCTGATTTATTTCTTCAATTTGCGTGAATACTTGCTTGACTGCCGACATCCTTTCTGAGTAAAGTTCATGTCTTCTAGGAGAAGAGGGAACACTTTATTCTTCATTGATATGAAGGGTAAAACCAGGCGAATTGGGAGAATGATCTTCTGCTAGTTTGGTTCTCTTTTCTTCTCTGGGTTCCTCATTATCTATATCAATAACATATTCTCTACTTCTTTTTCTTTCCCTTTCCATAATGGCAGGTGTTTGAATGCTGGTTTTTGAGGCACTTGTTTCACCTGGATTTGCCAACTTCTCTATATCAGGCTTGCTTACATGGGAGAATGCAGCATACCCATTCTCAACCCTTTTCTGAGAAATTATTCCATGCGGATCATAAGGCCATTTTTCTCCCAACAACAACTGTGTCCCTTCCAACATTCTTGAGACTTCATCAAAAGCTTGTCTCGTGTTGACCACAAAAGGTCCCACACTCATAGGCAATTTTTACATCAAACCTTTCTACATGGGAAGAAAGTGGACTTGGTCTACATTAAGACTTTGCCTTATGAATTCCAGGGCAAAAAGTCGCATGGGTAGAAAAGTTGGGAGCCTATAGGGCTCAATGCTAACTCCATACAGCCTTATCTCTGAGTATTCTTCGAATATAAACCAATCTCCAAATCTGCAATTGGGTCCTATCTGTGGGAACTCTCGGGCTTTTGGTAGAAAGCATGGAGGAGGAGTTCCATTCAAAATTTTATAAGCAATAGACATGAAATGATTAGCAAATTCAAACAGCCCTGCTTCATTCTCTTCTTTTCTAATCATGTCGGTCCAGAATAAAACTGATTGCTTATTTTTATTACTATCAACTATATTTAAACCCAAACTCATGAACTCTTCAACATTTTGATACAAAAATAAGTAAACAACCAATGATGGAGATCTGAAGAAACCTGTTAGAGGAAAAGCTATCAATTGGGAATTTACTATTTCCTGCCAAAAAGACGGAATGTCAAGGACCACCCCTAGTTTCATCATCAGTGCAAACATCCCCAAGACTGATTTATCAATTTTGTGGTCATCGTCTTTCCCCAAAATCTCCGTAATGCAGCTAAGAACTGGCCTATACTGAACATTGAACGCCTCCAAACTGAACTCTTCTCCTTCAAATTGAGTTTTTTTCTGGATTTGATTTCAAAAATGACATACAGCGACTGAACTCTTCGTTTGAAAGGTCTTCAAAATACTGAACCAATGAATCTTCGGAGAATTGTAACAAAGACTTATCTTCTGGAAAGCACAATGCTTGGCGAATTAATTGTGTTGATACCTGCAGGACATTTTCTCCCTGAGAATTCATGACAAAACATTTACTAGGGTACATTGATGAGACTAACCATGAGATGAACTTGGGGAAGAAGTGAGTTTTTGGAACACAGGCGGACAGCACACCAGAACTTTTCATAGCAGATAATGCAAGGGATTTATCAGTGTTTATGGTTACTTGGTAATGCAATAAGGGATGATTGATGGACGACGCGGTATCCTGGACGTCCTTTTAACTATCCAGGAGGGGACTGAGGTTTGATGAACCAGACAAGGATATTCGTTTTGCCATGACTAACAGGAACTAAAAAAAATTCGCGGGGTAACGGAAAATGCAAAGGTGGCAAGAACATGGTTCAAAAGGGGAAAAACAGTCACACATGGACAAAACGGGACTAAAGAACTCTTTAATAAGCTACGAGAATCTGTAATAAATGCCGACATGATGTGGACAAACCGTTGAGAGCGGATGACAGCTGTTTTCCACTTCGCCTGATGATGTCACTGCGGGGGGTCCTGGAGTACGGCGGAAAACTTCAACCTATACCCCCCGTAATGAATCCAAGCCATTGATCATGGCTCATCCAAGATTTGACTAGTCAACTACGGGGGGTCAGGATTTGATAAACAACGAGCTACTTCTCCCACCGCAATAACTTATCCGAAAGCACTTTTCTGTGATCACCACTTCCGCTCGGGAAGTTGCTCAGAGCTTAAGCTTGAAATCATATATATCAAAATAAAGTTTTATGACTACTTTATGTACATCATTCTTTGTAAAAACATTGCATTTTTTTTTTTATGCTAAAGTATAAAAATTTCATACTATAGCATATTTTTCGAATTTCCAAATTTTTTGATTTTCGAAATAAAATATAAAAAAGGATATGTAGATAATGATCCACAACATCTGGCTCCACCTGGGGATATTTTTTTTACCACGAAACACTAAGAATCTACAGATTAGTGCCTTCACCTCAGGCATGGAGTCACACATTGCTTGATGGAAATGTACACTGATCATACCGGATATATCCAATGATGAACAAACAGCTGCTTAATGCCGAAAATAATGCTTGAGATATTGCCCATTCACAGGCATATCCAGCACTTCTCCTTCAAGATTTTCCAGCATGAAAGTATTATTTCCTCTGACTTCATTAATTTTGAATGGGCCATACCACAAGGGATCAAATTTGCCATGTTTCCCTTTGTCTTCCCTTCGTGTATCCCATCTCAATACTAAGTCTCCCTTCTGAAACATGATTTCTTTTGCTTTCCTGTCAAATATTGCCTTCATCTTCTGCTGATAAGTGAGCAAGTTGTCCCGAACTTGATTTATGTTTTTACTTAGCTCCATCACATTGTTCATTCTTCTGATCATGGAATTCGGTTCTGCTTGAGCATCTTGGAGGAAAGAAATCACAGGTTTTACCAACTATGTGGGAAACAATGCTTGAGTGTCGTATACGAGCTCATAAGGAGACTTGCCAGTAGACCTCCTAGTGGTCATCCTTGTTGCCCATAGAGCAAAAACTAACTTTGTATCCCAATTCTTCTGATTTTCACTGATTGTCTTCTTCAAAATTTTTACCAATGTTTTGTTGGAAGATTCTGCCAATCCATTTCCCTGTGCATGATAAGCTGTAGAATGAGACAATATCACACTATAAGTCTGACAAAAATTAATAAATCTGAGTGAGCTGAAAACTTGGGCATTATCTGTCACAATCTTCACTGGACATCCAAACCTGCTAAAGATATTCTCCTCTAGAAACTTCATAACAACCAAATCATTTTCCTTCCTAGTGGGGATTTCCTCCACCCACTTTGTAAAGTAGTCTGTAGCAGTAAATATCCACTTAATTTTTCCACTGGATGGTGGATTAATTTCCCCAATGAAATCCAATCCCCATTGTCTAAAAGGTTCTTTAACAAAAACAGGGAGAAGAGGTAATGGAGCTAGCTTTTTCTTTTCTGCAAATAATTGGCATTTCTGACAACTTTTGACTGTTTTATAAACATCAGCAAACACAGATGGCCAATAGAAACCTGATTTAAATATTTTATGAGAAGTTACCTTCCAGCTGTAATGACCTCCGCACAAGCATTCATGATATTCTTTGATCACTTCTGAAATTTCTTCCTCTGTCAGACATAACAACAACACACCAGCAGGGTCCTTCCAATATAATTTTTCTTCAATTATGACATAAGGCTGAGCCTTAAGTTTTAAAGCTCTGTATTTAGCTCTACTTATTGAAGGGGGACAAGAAAGAAAGCATAAATAATGGACAATATCTTTATACCAATCTGAGCAGAGAAATTTATACTTAATTGTTGTCTTTGACTGATTATCACCTGTTTCTCCATCGACTTCCTCTACAGGGGCCAACAAATTGATTCCCAATGCTTGGAAATTGGACTCTGTCAATAATTTGGCCAATCCCAATCCTTTAACCAGTTTGGTTGGTTTTACATCCAAGTCATATTCTTGGATTTTAGCGATCCATTTTCCCCTTTTACCTTCCACATCGCTCTGTACTAGTACATCTTTTACAGCTAAATTGGGAATGTATGCTAAGATTTGAGAATGAAGGATATAAGTTCTGAAAGATTTCAGTGCTTTCACCAAAGCGTATACTTTTTTCTCCAATATATTATATTTTAATTCTGCATCTCGGAGAACTTTACTAAAATATGCTACAGGCTGTTCATGCTTTTCTTCATTTCTCTGTAATAACACAACAGCAATTGTTGAAGGAGATGCAAATGAGAAAATTTGAAATGGCTTTAAATAATTTGGACTAGTGAGAACAGACGCTTCCTTTAAAGCTTCTTTAATCCTTTGGAAAGACTCTCTGGCTTCTTCGTCCCACTTCACTTCGGCATCTTTTTTCAACATGTCTGTTATCTTCTTGACGATTTCTGTGTAATTGGGAATGAATCTTCTTAGAAAATTAATTTTTCCAAGAAATCTCTGAATATATTTTTTGCTTCGGGGCATTGGGATAGACTGTATTGCTTCAACTCTTGCTGGATCAATCTTCACACCTTTCTTTGAAACAATATGGCCCAACAGTTTGCCTTCTTCTAGGGCAAACAGAGATTTTTTAGGATTCAATGACAATCCATACTTTCTACACTTCAGGAAAGCTTTCTGCAAATGTTGCAGGTGTTCTTCATCAGAATTTGAAAAAATTGTGACATCATCCAGATAAATAACGACAAACTGATCCCCAACAAATGCAATATCCATCGCTCTTTGGAATGTAGCTCCTGCATTCATTAGGCCAAAAGGCATCCTGGCGTACATGAATGTTCCCCAGGGTGTAGTGAAAGCAGTTTTCTTTTGATCTTCCTTCTCCACAGCAACCTGATTATACCCTGAAAAACCATCCACCATAGATAATCTATAAGCCCCAGTGACTTTTTGTAAGACAAAATCCATTTTCGGCAAAGGATAATTATCCTTCAATGAAGCCCTGTTCAAGTTCCTGAAATATACGCACAGTCTTATCTCTCCATTTTTCTTTCGGACTGGTACAAGATTGGAAACCCAATATGAATATCTTAGGGGAACAATTATTTTGTCCTGTAGCAATTTCCTCACCTCATTTTCAATTGGAGCCAACAATAATGGATTGATTCATCGGAGCTTCTGTTTATGCGGCTTGACTCCATCTTTCAGTGGGATTTTATGCTGTATGATACCCTTATCATACGTTTTCAAATCATCATATGACCAAGAAAATACATCTTTGAATTGTCTAAACAGATCTATGTACCTTTCTTTGTAGTCCTTCGGGATTCCTTTGAACAATTTGATCATTTTAGGCTCCTGTTGAGTCCCCAAGTTGCAATATTCCACCTGTTCGTCTTGGTTTACTTTTTTTTTATTCACTGCAATGTCATTAGCACCAAACAGTCTTTCGAGAGGCACCAAGCCTCTTGGAAAAACATTTTCTTTCAACTGAATAATCTCCTGACCACCAATCTTCTTTTTCAGAGTTTTACCGGCCCACTCATCTTCATCAGTTTCCAAATCAATCTGATGACCTTCAAAATCTTCAATCATCAACAAAAAATGCTTAATCTGTTCATTGTCCTCAAAGACCTGCCAGTGTTTAATATTGTCTGGGATTGAAGGTCTATATCTCATCTCAATTTCATACCTTAGCCTTGGATTGATCGGAGGCTTGAACGTACTAGCTGCAACTGCCAAAGAATCAGCCATTCTATTCTCTTCCCTGGGAACAAACTGTAAGTTGAAGGCTTCAAAGTATTTTTCAATCAAATCCCAGACTTCATTGCGATATGCTCTTAACCGGGGATGTTTAGTTTGACATAAATTCTTAATTTGTCTTATAATTAATTCAGAATCCCCAAACACAGTCATGGACTGAATTCCCATTTTCTTAGCTGTCTACAAACTAATAATTAATGCTTCATATTCTGCAACATTATTAGTGGACTCAAACTCCAATTTGAAAGAAAAAGGCACAAGGTTACCTTCAGGAGAAACAAAAATGAAACCAGCTCTAGTACCTTCTTTGGAAAACGCACCATCGAAATAACACTTCCATAGCTTGTTCGAATGCAGCTCCTTATGTACAATTGCTGAAGGAAGTTGCCCTTGCGATTCTTCAGCAAATTATGCATCTTCATGCAGCATGAAGCAAGAGAGGTCATCCTTCTCTTGGCCATAAATTGGTGAATTACCTGCATCTTTCTTGGTAGTAGTTTTTTGAAATATAGTCTCTCTATACAACCTCCTTTCTTCACCATTGAAAACGGGAATGATAGCATATGTAAAATCTAGCTTCAAAACTCCTCCAAGCTTTGCCCCCCATGATCTAGATAGCAACATACCAAACCTGGCAGGAATATCTGCCACTACAACATCCATCATAATGCTTTTGGCTGGGATTTGAGCCAATGTAACAACCATATCCTTAATCAGACCCACACACTTCACTATTTTTGAGTCAAATGAATAAAGATCTCGATATGGCTTAGTGATTTTCAAATTCAACTCTTTCATCACACACAATGGCATCAGATTGTGGGACGCACCAGAATCTAGCATGCAGTTATGTAGAACAAAATCATGTAACAGAAGTGATATATAAAAAGGAGCGACAGATGAATCTACCTCTTCAACATGAGGTCCAAATGTAACCACTAGTTTCTCTTCCTGCAGATTTACTATATCACCTACTTCATCAAACTGATATAAATTGATAAACTCGGCAATCTCTTTCTTATAGCCAGGTGTTTTCATCAACTCAAGAAGAGGTACTTGAATCTTCACTTTCTCCAACTCTTTCGACAAACTGAAATTTTGATTTGATTTTGTCAACTTTTGAGGTTCTTCTTGATCTTTCTTGGAATTTGAGTTTTGATTAGAAACAGTAACCACTTTCTCCAAAATATTAGAATCTCTAAATTTTGTTTGAGAAGTTTCTGCTTGCTGCTTTTCCTTCTCTTTTTCTTCGTCCATGGGCTTTTTCCCCTTATCTGTTTTCTTAGTTTGATCTTTCTGGAATGGAGTCGCCATTGGAGCAGGTGCTGCTTCTGATTCTTTTTCTTCATTATCTTGAGTCCTTAGTCTCTTTTTTGACCTCAAATCGTACTTTTTATGCAACTCAGATTGCATGAAGTCTATGAACTGTCTGCAGTAATCATCCATCTCTTCCTGATTAATTGAAAGATCATTTTCTTCCACTCCTTCTTCAACTTCTTCTTCTATTTCATTGTCTTCCATGTACACAGCAGAAATTTGAGCATCATCCTCTCTCTCATCATCATCATCTGCTGAACGGGATGGGGCTACTTCTATGTATAAAGGTGCTTGCACCTAATCTTGATCTTTCTTTTCTCTTTGTAGAATCTACAGGGGCTGTTTTTTAAATTGGGGATTAAAAACCCCTCTATTCTGTCTTGCAGGCTTACTATCTATTTCCAACTTTACCAATTTATTTGACAGATTTTTTATGACCTTAGTCATATCGTCAATTTTCTGATCTTGAGCTGAGGCTTCTTCTTTAGCCTTTCCTTTATCTGAAACTTTACCAGCAACAGACATATTAGCCTCAATCTCCAGAGCATCAGTTTGAATCTTCTACAATGTAGGGGACCTTCTTTCCCTCAATGTGAAACTGAATTCTGGTTCAAATGCACCAGCAAAAACGACCCTAGCTCCAATAGGAGGAGGCTTCATCTCTACAGGAAAACTATTATACAATTTATTAAATATATTCACAAAATCACTCATATTTTCATCAGATTTCTTCTTGATTGCATTAAATTCTGTCAAAGAATAGCCGTGGTCCCTCTTTTCACCCCACCTTTCAATGAAACATCTTTCTAGGGCATCCCAATCATTAATGGAGCCATTAGGTAATCCTTTGAACCATTTCCTTGCCTCTCCACTTAGATACTGAACAAAGAGTCTCATAACAACATCTAAATGTTCAACATTTAAATTCTCTGCAAATGTGAAAAACAGGGGCAAGTGCTGTTCTGCGGTTATTTCATCTTCACCAGTAAATCTAGGGAGCAACTTGAGGTACTCTTGAGGCATATCATGCAATGGTTGGGCTAGATTTAATGGTGCATATCTATTCATCAAGAAAGCAAGGGCTACAGGGACTACCATATTTACACTCGGGTTAACTGCTCCTTGAGCGGGGGTAAAATGAATACCAGTTGTAGGTAGGGATGAATGAGGTGAAACAACTTATATAGGAGTTGGAGAATGAACAATTGCAGAAGAGCTGGAAGCTATATGGGGCTAAGTTTCTATAAAAGGAAAAGACACAAACTCCAAAGATTTCTCTTCTAATGTGGGTTCTTGAAAACGAACGGGCGATGGTGATGATTCTTCTTCCGAGAAAATGAGTTTCTTGGAAGCTTTCTTGGATGAGAAAATGTGTGAACTGCTTCCTGGTGCGAGCAGTGTAGTTTCAGGTGTATCTAATATTTTTGGTTTCTGGCCCTTCTTTGAAACAAGCATCTCAGGATCAGACAAAACAGGAACTTTTTGCTGAGAGGTATCTGACCTCGTGTGAGGTTTCTTGGGAGCCAGAGCTATTTTCAAACAAACACAGCGTACTATTTCCTCCTCTCTAAACAACCAGAGGAAATGTAAAACAAAACCCAGGGAAAATCTTCGAATCTTCGATCCCCGGCAACGACGCCAATTAATGTTGTTCCTTGAGAAACAATTCCTTGTTGTGTAAAGGAATCCATGCTCAAGACATTAAAGATTATGTCACAAACAAGTGTATATCTGTCTCTGTTTATTAAACCTTCAAATATTAATAATATAATCTCCAAATATCAAACCCCTACAAGTTCTGCAATGCCATGTTCTCTTTATGCTGAAGTGAATGAATGGAAGAAAAAGAAAGAAAAGGATTTCAATTTCATATGCTGCTTAAAACAGAATCTACCATTATAAAACCCTTAAGAAGTGAGCAACAATAAAGTTAAAATAGAGGAGCGCCCATTAAGGATGTTTAACTCTTAGATACATAGATCTTAAGAGACCTGCAACTCAAATCACTCTATTTTATTCATAGATATGGAAATGAAATGAAAACTGGAAAACTATTCAACATAGATAGAATGAAGGAAACTTGCAAAACTTTTCATTGATTCAATATTTTTCAGTACAAAATTAGGCTTCAAGGTCCAAAACTCGGAACCTTTCTCTTTCTTCAAATTGTCTTTAAATACATTATGAAAAAACATTTTCCAGTAATGAAACTGATTCTAACTACTCTAACCAACTCTAACTGCCTAAACTATTAACTGTCATGGAGGTACATGCCTCGAAAAAGTCTTATTACATTTACATAATCGTGAGAAATGACATAATGAGAATTTTTAAAACTTCTAATCCAAAGGAACAACTGGTCCTGAAGTTACTGCAGAATCAACGGCTACTTTTGATTCATCCATTGGAATCTTTTTTCCTGTGTCAATAGAGAAGATTTTGCATTTTTTTCCAGAGTTCACTTTGAGTTCTAGGAGCGTTCTTGTAACTAATGTATTTCAATCTAAATGTAACAGCCTGATTGTGAGTGAGCCTTTCGGTGAAGTGTGCTTTTACCATCCATAGCAAATTGAAGTGCCTCTGCAAAAAGTTAAACACTGTCTCTCCCTTCAAAACTTGTGTCTTTTCATGCCTGCTATCTGCCCTGCTCTTTGACAGTGTTAATGCATCTTCATAAAATTGCCATATCAAAATACTTCCCTTCTCTGTCCAGCATGAAGGTAAACCTGTTCGGATCAATTTATCAAAAGTTATATCAAACTTCTTTACGGCCTCCTTAAGCCCCATTAACCTTTTCTCTGCAACTTTCCGTAGATAATTTTTAATTATCATTTTATTGACTTCTTCAGCATAAAGGTATCTGTCTTGTATCTCAATTTCTTCTAACTCTTCATCTGATTTGGAATTGATAAAATTTAAAAACCTCCTAGCCCAATTTTCTCTTTTAAGGGCCATTTGTTTTTCAAATAATATTTCCTGCTCAT
Source organism: Pinus albicaulis (assembly GCA_034641835.2). Classification (NCBI taxonomy): domain Eukaryota; kingdom Viridiplantae; phylum Streptophyta; class Pinopsida; order Pinales; family Pinaceae; genus Pinus; species Pinus albicaulis. The sequence goes on along the minus strand of CM076575.1, from coordinate 1,152,704,897 downwards.
GGTCTGAGATGAGGCATTTCTCTCTAGCAATTATATTCAGGGAATCCCAATTTGACTTCATTTCAGAGATAATTTCAGTCCAAATAATATCTTTAGCTCTTAAAAGTGAGATGTTACCTTTTAGCTTCTCCTTGATCTCCTTAATTTCATCTTCGACCTTTCGTAGTTTCTGCTTATTTTCATTTGCTTTATCTTCCCATCCCTTCATAATCTTAATAGTTGTTTCTAACTCTGACTGAACCCGCTTAAGATCACCTTCAGCCATCTTCAATTATGTGCTGAGCTGAACAACTTGTGTTCAAGGATCTGCATCTATGTCACCTGTAGGAACAACAAAAGTGCAAGTATGATTTTGAATATGATTCTACAGAGATATAGCAGTCTGCTTCACTTTGGACAACTCTTCATCTTTTTGTAACAATTGCAGACGTAACTCTTCCTTTTATTTTTCCACCTCAGCTACTTCTACAGCCATTGAGTGCTCTGTAGCTGGTAATTTTAACTTTTTCCTTAGTGAGTATATTTCTACTTCTGCACTTTTTATGAGTTTTTGAATTGCAGCTTTATCATTTGGATCCACACCAATTTTCATAATGATCTTCTTCAACTCTTCATTTTGAGTTGTTAATGCCCTTGAATTAGCTTTCTCCATTTTGCATTGTCTGATAACCTTTGCAAGCATGTTTTCAGTCTTGACTACTGTGGCATTAGTCTTGCTCAAATCATTTACAATCAACTGCCCGGTCTGCATATGAAGATTCATTTTGTCCCACAATGGGATCTTTTTAACATCCATGATTATGTTTACCTCATTAAAGCTGCTCAAAGACCCAAGGGACATTCCCTTTGGATGTGACAGAGCCATTCTAAATTGATCTTTTTCAATATCCATTACAGTCAATAATCTGGTTCGATCAGCAGATGTGTGATGTTCTGCTTGCACTTCTACATTGGCTTTTATTCTCTGATTTCTTTCTTCAATTTGCGTGAATACTTTCTTGACTTCCGGCATCCTTTCTGAGTAAAGTTCATGTCTTCTAGGAGAAGAGGGAACACTTGATTCTTCATTGATATGAAGGGTAAAACCAGGCGAATTGGGAGAATGATCTTCTGCTATTTTGGTTCTCTTTTCTTCTCTGGGTTCCTCATTATCTATTTCAATAACATCTTCTCTACTTCTTTTGCTTGCCCTTTCCATAATGGCAGGTGTTTGAATGCTGGTTTTTGAGGCACTTGTTTCACCTGGATTTTCCAGCTTCTCTATATCAGGCTTGCTTACATGGGAGAATGCAGCATATGTGTTCTCAACCCTTTTCTAAGAAATTATTCCATGCGGATCATAAGGCCATTTTTCTCCCAAAAACAACTGTGTCCCTTCCAACATTTTTGAGACTTCATCAAAAGCTTGTCTCGTGTTGACCACAAAAGGTCCCACACTCATAGGCAATTTGTACATCAAACCTTTCTTCATGGGAAGAAAGTGAACTTGGTCTACATTAAGACTTTTCCTTATGAATTCCAGGGCGAAAAGTCGCATGGGTACAAAAGTTGGGAGCCTATAGGGCTCAATGCTAACTCCATACAACCTTATCTCTGAGTATTCTTCGAATACAAACCAATCTCCAAATTTGCAATTGAGTCCTATCTGTAGGAACTCCCGGGCTTTTGGTAGAAAGCATGGAGGAAGAGTTCCATTCAAAATTTTATAAGCAATAGACATGAAATGATTAGAAAATTCAAACAGCCCTGCTTCATTCTCTTCTTTTGTAATCATGTCAGTCCAGAATAAAACTTATTGCTTATTTTTATTACTATCAACTATATTTAAACCCAAACTCATGAAATCTTCAACATTTTGATACAAAAATAAGTAAACAACCAATGATGGAAATCTAAAGAAACCTGTTAGAGGAAAAGCTATCAATTGGGAATTTACTATTTCCTGCCAAAAAGACAGAATGTTAAGGACCACCCCTGGTTTCATCATCAGTGGAAACATCCCCAAGACTAATTTATTAATTTTGTGGTCATCGTCTTTCCCCAAAATCTCCGTAATGCAGCTAAGAACTGGCCTGTACTGAACATTGAACGCCTCCAAACTGAACTCTTCTCCTTCAAATTGAGTTTTTTTCTAGATTTGATTTCAAAAATGACTAAAATCTTCATTTGAAAGGTCTTCAAAATACTGAACCAATGAATCTTCGGAGAATTGTACCAGAGACTTATCTTCTGGAAAGAACAATGCTTGGCAAATTAATTGTGTTGATACTTGCAAGACATTTTCTCCCTGAGAATTCATGACGAAACATTTACCAGGGTACATTGATGAGACTAACCATGAGATGAACTCGGGGAAGAAGTGAGTTTTCGGAACACAGGCGAACAACACACCAGAACTTTTCATAGCAGATAATACAGGGGATTTATCAGTGTTTAGGGTTACTTGGTAATGCAATAAGGGATGATTGATGGACGACGCAGTATTCTGGACGTCCTTTTCACTATCCAGGAGGGGACTGAGGTTTGATGAACCAGACAAGGATATTCATTTTTCCATGACTAACAGGAACTGAAAACAATTCGCGGGGTAACAAAAAATGCAAAGGTGGCAAGAACACAGTTCAAAAGGGGAAAAACAGTCACACATGGACAAAAAGGGACTAAAGAACTCTTTAATAAGCTACGGGAATCCGTAATAAATGCCGACATGATGTGGACAAACCATTGAGAGTGGATGACAGCTGTTTTCCACTTCGCCTGATGACATCACTGCGGGGGGTCCTGGAGTACGGCGGAAAACTTCAACCTATACCCCCCGTAATGAATCCAAGCCATTGATCACGGCTCATCCAAGATTTGACTAGTCAACTATGGGGGGTCAAGATTTGATAAACAATGAGCTACTTCTCCCCCCGCAATAACTTATCTGAAAGCACTTTTCTGTGATCACCGCTTCCGCTTGGGAAGTTGTTCAGAGCTTAAGCTTGAAATCATATATATCAAAATAAATTTTTATGACTACTTTATGTACATCATTCTTTGTAAAAACATTGCATTTCTTTTTTTTTTTATGCTAAAGTATAAAAATTTCATACTATAGCATATTTTTCGAATTTCCATATTTTTTTATTTTCGAAATAAAATATAAAAAAGGATATGCAGATAATGATCCACAACAAAGGGTAAGAAAGAACTGGTATGCAGGTTGAAGAAGTCTCTGTATGGGTTAAAACAGTCACCAAGGATGTGGTATCATAAATTTGATACCTATATACGGGGACTTGGATTCACCAGAAGCAAGGAGGATCACTGTGTTTATTTTAAATTAATTGGTGACCGTGTTATTTATTTGGTCTTGTATGTGGATGATATGTTGTTGATTGGAAATGACAAAGGGTATCAAGATTTGAAGACCCAAACTATTCTCAAATTCGACATGAAGGGGATATGGGTGCTGAAAACTATATTTTGGGCATGGAAATTAAGAGAGATCGGGCAAGAAACCTAGTTAAACCGGAGGAAGTATGTCGAGACTATATTCTCGGTTCAATATTGAAGATAATGCTTGGTTAATGTTACTATTCTGTAGGTGTAAAACTATGTGACAGTTTCCCAAGACACAAGAAGAAGAGGAGGATATGTCCCGTGTTCCATATGCAAGTGCAGTTGGTAGCCCGATGTATGCAATGGTTTGTCCTAGACCAGACATTTCACATGCAGTGGGAGTATTGAGCAGGTTTATGTCAAACCCAAGGAAGGAGCATTGGACAACAGTGAAGCGGGTTTTCAGATATTTACGTGGCACTAGTGATTATGGCTTTTGCTACCAGGGAAGACCAGGATTGGAAAGAAAGTTGGACATTCTTGGTTTTGTTGATGCAGACTGGGCTGGAGATCTGGACCAAAGAATATCTACAAGTGGGTATGTATTTAGCCTATTTGGAGGCACAGTCAGTTGGATAAGTAAAATACAGTCTGTAGTGGCTCTGTCAACTATAGAGGCAGAATACATGGCAGCCACTCATGCAAGAAAGGAAGCAATTTGGTTGTAGAGATTGTATTCAAGTATGGGGTTGGTACATCAAGCTATAAGGATAGACTGTGATAGCCAAGTGCAATTTTCTTGGCTAAGAACCCTACTTATTATTCAAAGACAAAGCACATTGATGTTCAATATCACTTTGTTAGAGATATGGTTGAGGCTAAAAGGGTGTTGCTAGTAAAGGTGGACACTTTGAAGAATGTTACTAGAGATGCATTAAAAAAGTCTCGTGACACTCATAAGTTCTCTTGGTGTAGAGAAACAATGGGTGTTGAAGAATTGGGCCAATGACTAAGCTCTCTTGTGGCCCCCTGTGGAAAGAAAACAACAAGTGGGAGAATGTTGGGTATGTGTTATATTCTTTCCACGACTAAGCATGCGCGGGGGGGTGATAGCCCCCCCTTTGCGCTGGGCGCAACAGGGGGGTCACAGGGGGGGTGGTAGCCCCCCCTGTCGGGGTCCGGGGTAGCGCCTCGGCGAAAATTTTTGGTCCTTAATTTCCGGTGGGTAGTCCGCGTCCATGGTTTTGCACATGGTTTTGGGGTACGATGGTTTTCGGCCCCTAGTATTTTTGTAGATCCGGTCAAGGGAACTACGGTTATGTTCTAATCTAGGGTTTATGGATTGGGGTTTATGTATGCTTCGGCATGTATATATATTTGTTGTAACATTAAAAGAAATATATTGAAAAATCAAGCTGGTCGTCCCAATTTTGGATCCAGGGGAAAATCTTTGTGTTTATCTGTTTTATGGTTTATGCTCTCGCTATTGTTTATTTTCTGTTATAAGATTTGTGTGTAGATAATTTCTGTTTAGGGTTAAAACCTACAGATCAAAGGGCAGAAGTTGTGTAGGCACGCACAGGCTCAGAATGACCCGACCTACCCACATTTCACATGGAACTGTGCTCCGAAAGGGCCTGACAGCCCGTTTAACCACCTGACTCACCCACTGAAGGCCTCAGGCACTACGCACAGACCTGCCAGCCCAACCCGACCTGAACGTGCAGTCGGGTGGCACTACGCACCTACAATGTTTTGTCAAAGTTGCTCAAAAATGGCTTAAATTCAATTTTCTTGCCTCCAAAGCTACAACATCAGTTAAGCAAGGTTGGTGGCTCTCTTTCTTACCCTTCAAGTAGTCTTTTTCATAAACAAGGAGAACATTTAAAGCCTAATGTGACCAAACCCTAATCTGCATGAAACTCAAATTATTGACCTTCTAGGGCATGGTTTGCATTAGGGAAGTTGAAATTAGCCTAAAGACACTCAAATACAAGAAAACCTCCTCCTAAAGCTCTAAATTTTTCCTAGAACTACCTCATACTGCCTTCATTTTCCAAAATTTTCCCTCACATCATTAATTTAGCCTCCCTACACCTAAAAGCCCTCATCAAACAACAAACCAATTTATTCAAGGTTATAATTAGCCACCATGTCTGAGAAAGAGATCAATACAAGCAATGATGAAGGCCAAAGGCCTATCAAGCCAAAACACAAGGGAGGAAGGGTTAATAGGTTTGAGCCTTTAGACACCATTCAAATCACATCTTCTCCCATTATCCTTTCATGTTTTCAAGATTTTGGATGTTATCAGTTTTGTGAGAGGGTTAAACAAGTCCAAAGCCACTCATACTTGACTAGGTTGTTCATTCTTAGCCTAAAAAACCACCAAGTCAACCTAGTAGGAGTGAATTTTCAACTCTCATCTGAATCCATTGCTAAAGCCACAGGAATACTAAATATTGATGAGAGATGGTTTAAACAGAAGAAATTGGACTTGAGCTATTATGAGCCCTACCTCAAACCTAGCTGTAAAGAAGGTTGCAAGGTTTTTTTCCCCTTCTCCCACCTGCTAGAGAGGTATGCCCTACTAATGAGGCAGATTATCAAGTACTTCACCTGTGAGGGGAGGTACTCTAGGTTTTATTCTTATCACATAAGGCTTCTAATGCACTTCAACAGGGTTAAATTTCTAAACCTACCTTACTATCTCTACTAGAGCATTGAAAAAATGGCTTCAGTGGTCAAGAAGAGGAGTTATGCCCACCAAATGCAGATCCTTTTTCACCACTCCTTGGTTAAGATGATTGTTTTACACTAGTTGGAGGAGCAAGGAATCTCTTGGTAATTTTTTATATCACATGATGTATTTGCAAATCCCTAAACCTTCATTCAGCAAAATTTTCCTTCCACTTCACACCCACCTACCTCCACTCCTCCATCATCTCCACCTATGCCTTCTCCATAAGGAAAATTACCTCCTGTGTCTCCTCCTGATGCATCAAATGAAGAGGATAATAGCGGTAATGATGAACAATGACATGAAAGTAGCTATAATGAGGAGAAAACAGATGACAATGGAAAGGAAAAGGACAGTGAGGTAGAAACAAAGTTAGATGAAAAAAAAGAAGAGGACAAAAATGCTAAGGAAGAAGATGATGGAAGTAGCCATGAAGAACAAAACAATATCAATGAAAATAAAGAATACAGTGAGGTAGACAAAGCTTAATCAAGAAGATCAAAATGATGAAAATGATAAAGACAGTGGGGAAGAAATAGAGCCTAGTAATGAGGAAGAAGATGATAATGACATGGAGGAGAGTGATGAAAATGGAAGTCAAAAAGAGGAAGATAGTGAGAAATTGGAGCAAAAAATTGATAACAATGACACCAATAAATCAATCTCAAGTGCAAAAAAGAGTGTTGATGATGAACAAGATCAAGACCAAGAGGATGATGAAGAAAACAATGAAGGTGGCAGTCAGCAAGAGAGTGCACAAGACAGCCAAGAGGAAGATGTGATTGAGCATGAAAGTGAGCACAATGATAGTGAAAAAAATGTTGAAATGAATGAAGACAATTAAAATGAAGAAACAGAAGGAGAGGATGAAGAAATTGAAGGCCAGGAATAGATAAATGATGAAACTGAGACAGAGTTTGAAGGGGAAGACAATGACCAAGGCAGTGGCACAAATGAGACAGTCAATGATGAGCAAGGAAATAGTCATGACAATCATGACAGCTGTCATGACTGTCATGACACAAAGCAGTCTCTAAATGACCAAGAAAATCAATATGACAGTGCAAAAAGTGACAGATAAAAGGACCTCAGTGAAGGATAGAGCCAAAATGAGGCAAGTGAGGAGAGTAGTGATCAATTTTAAGGCCAAAAAGATAGTATGGAAAACAATGAGGAAAATGAAGATGATGATGAAGCTCAATGTCAAGAAATTAGTGACCCAATGGAGCATGAAGTGACTCATGAAATCCATGACAAAGTTGGAAAGGCTCGTGACTTCACCAAATATCAAGGCACCCTCATCACTCCTCTCACATGCACCTACCACAGGGGCAAAAGAGATGTGTTTGTTACCTCAAAAAGGAAAAGGGCCATCTCTCCTCCAACAATCAAGAACAAAGAAAAAGGAAAGGAAAATATGGAAAAAGGCGAGCAACAGGTAAGGGTAAGGAGAAGCCAAAGGATCAAGAAGACTTCTCAAGGGCCTCAATTCATTGATCTAGACAGTGACAATGAGGACAAGGAGATGACCACTAGATTGATTCTCATGGACAAAGTTGCATAGCTTAGGGAGTGGGAAAGAGAGTTTGATATGGTAAATTGTGTCATCCACTATTACAAAGGGGAGCATAAGCATTTCAAGGAGGTAAAGAGAGGCCTTGCCCTACAAAATAAAATGACCAAGCATTATGCTAGGAAAAACATGCTTTCTTGTGCCAAACAGAAGAAGGCCCTCATGGAGCTAGAAGACCTAAAAAGTGAAAAAGTTATTGAAATCTTTGGAATTTTGGATGAGGCTTCTCAACAGGTGTTGAAGACCTCTTGAGGGACCTCTCCACAAATTTTGGGGAAATTTGAGCAAAATTTTGTTTTATTTCTTATTTTTTACCACTCTGTTCGCAACACCCTAGGTGCTACGCACACCATTGGTGCATCCTTAGCTCAAAAAATTTTCATTTTTTCTTTCCTCACATCCCCATCAGTCTTCTCACCAAATTTCAGATGATTTGAATCATTTTTTACCCCCCAAAAGGTCAAAAACCATCAAAATTTTGACCTTTCTACCTCATTTTCAGACCAGGCGCTACGCATAGAGTAGTGTTGGGAAAATTGGTTTTTTAATAGGTGAATTGTGTCCACTTAGGATATCCCAAGTATTTTTGTAAAGTAGACTCATCAGGCTTTCCAACAAGCCATCACGAATCCAAATTCGGTGTCAGGAAGGGGTCCAAAACTTAGCCACAAGAGACCCTATTTTCAGCTGAAGTGGCACTACGCACAGAGGCTGTCTAGTGTGTTTTGGACCAAAAGTCAGAAAAACACACTCATTTATTGCAAATATATATTTTTGAGTTTTTCAAGGTAAATTACTCTAGAAGTAGGTGGAAATAGTTATTTTGGCATTTATTTCTTAGGACATTATGTGCCTTGGGCCTTGCATGGTGTCTTGGCCATAAATGACATTTATGGTTAATTTTGACATTTACCTACCATATTTAGGGTTTTAGTCCTCCTTTTCTCCATAAATAAAGCATGATTCCCCTATGTATTTTGTTGTCATTTGATGAGCTTGAAGAGAAATATACATGGTTTCATGAGCTTGGAGAAGAAATTGGTTTTTTGAAGTGGATGAATGGCTTGTTTGGCTTAATGATGGAGAAGCTTGTTTGCAGGATTCCATAGCTTGGTGAATGGTGATGTATTCCTAATTTGTCTATTTCTTCCTTTGTTATCATTATGTTTCACGTTTCTTGGCCGCTATAAAATAGAAAAGTATAGGTTGAGACATGTTCTTTGAGGCACCTCAGTCCTCTTGTTTGTTATAGCTTTTATGTTTTCTCTTTTGGCCATCTTAAGGAATTCTTGATTGCTCCTTAGGTCCACCAATTTTTTTTTTTTTTTTTATGTATGGCTAGTATGCCAGCTTACAAGTATTATTCATGGTATGCCCTGCTTATTTGAAGTTTTCAAAACCCTCTCTTGAAGCCTTTCTGTGAAATACTGATTGTTAGGTTAATTCAAAGAGGTCTTGTTCAATACTGCCCTTTTTTCATGCTTACAAACTTGTTTTAGAGTTCCCAATAACTTGATACATGTTTTTTAGGAGTTCCCTCTCCATAAATTGATTTATTTTTATTGTCTTATGTGTTTTCCCAAAATCTGAAAGTGAATTTCTAAAGTTAGAAGATCTTATGCTTTCTATGTTTCACTGGAATGTTTCTCTTGGATGTTTATTAGTTTAGAGTATTGTTTATTGAGCTTAATGATTTTCCCTACCTCATGAATTGTAACTTTTAAACTATATATGTTTAATACCTCTTAGTCTTTCCCAAACTTAATGTTCACTACACCTCATACATCACCTTTAGTATCCATTAACCTTGCTAAATCGGCCCTACAACACACTATGTTTCATCATTTAGACACTCTTGACTTTCACTTGACTCCATAGCCTAATGGCTTTGACAGACTCTCACTCCACCTATTCCATTTGACCATCTTACCCAACCAAAACAATCAACAAACCCTATGCTTAAATCTAGCCTAAAATCAAAACCATAGAGAAAAAACAACACATACTTTGCACCCAATAGAGAGATCCCTCTCTGAGTCCAGGAAGGCTAGGTCCTAGGACTCCAAAGACTGGTTCCATGTTACCCTGTCATTTGGTCTTCCAATCTGCCAAATCATGGGACTCTAACATAATCCTCATGGGTCTGAACGGAGTAAAATTTAGACGTGGGCTAAAATTCAGATGATTTTTCAGGCGGAACAAACCAAGGATGTCGGGCCCATCAGATGGCACAAACCTGGTGACACAACATTCCACAATTTTATGCCATTGGGTGCCCTTGTAAATCTTGTTAACAACCTAGGTTGACCGAAGATCAATAGAGGAGATGGATTCCGAGAGCACCCCAACGTATTTCCTCCATATTGGTGTGTTCCCCTGTAGAATTTTGGCAATCGAGCACGGATTTCACTCTTATCTCCCCGTCGTCATTTTTTCACCACCATTTCACTGCCCCATCACCTCCATGTAACTTACCACATCACCTTGTCACTTCATCCAGTATTTTCAGCACGTCAACATTCGCACATGCCATGTATGAATTTATTCCCATCCCCCCCCCCCCCCATTTTTCCATTTATTCCATAAATCTTATTTCCCTTATTCCCTTCTTTACCATTTTCTTCAGTTCTTTGTCTCCGTAAGTCGCAGTTATATAGCTCAAATATCCATTCAGCATCAAAAATTTGGTAACTAGGTATTTACATGTCATTCCCACCTATCCAAGTTGTCATAATGTTTAAGAAAGCAATGTTAGCAGGGTCTTCCTCTCACATTTTCCCAGAATTCATCTATTGGCTAGTTTCTACTTTTTATCCAAAAAAGTGTTTTGTGATGAAAAAATTGGGTGATAATATTTTCCAAGTGTCCTCTCTCTTAATTCAACAAGCCCTAGTTTTCCCATCTTCAATTTCTTACACTTCATTCTCATAGGAAACCTTGTTTTCAACCTTTCAAAATCTATCTAGGGAAAATTATGCCCATATCAATTTCTTTTTAATTCCCACTAGACAAAATTTGACTTTGGAACCCACTCAGTTTGCTCTTAAACCTTTGTTAAAGAGGTAAGACCAATTATGCAAATTATTTCTAAGGTTTTGGGAAGGGAGGATACACATGTCATTGACCGGGCTATTCTAGGAATTTTTAAATTAATGTTGCAACCTAAGAAACTCTTTGATTCACCTCCTTTATGGGAAAAAATGGTTAATTCACAATTAACAGACCTTTCTCTTAGTAGATGTTTTAGATTTCCCTCTTTGGTAGCATACATCTTTTTGTATACTCATGTGGAGAGAATTATGCACCTGGGACTGAATATAATGGAATCTCATAAAAACAAGAAATAAATGGTGATTTGGATAGATACCATAAGAAGTAATGTTAATTAGGATGGGTTTATAAATTTCAAAACTTCTCTCTTGTCAGTTTCTTATTCAATTATAAACAGTTCTTCTTCACCTTGTATCTTACCAAACTCTCAATCTCTCCTTCATCTTAGCAAAGATGCTAAAGTGGGTGATTCATTCCTATTTGAAGATCATGCTGAAATTAAACTATTGGAGCAGAGGTTTCCATTTAAAGACTCCCCACATTTGTGCCTATGACATTGTTTTATTTATAGTTCATCATACAAATTATAAATGTCATTCAGGTGCATTTTTTCCTAGCAAAGAAGGGATATTTGTTCAAATTTCCAAGGATAGTTAGGCCTTTTATTGTGAATAACAGGGAATCCATGGGAGAGGTGCAGAAATTCCTTGAAAGTATGAAGCTACAACTTGGTTAAAAATGGCCATATGACCCTCAACATATTATTTCAATTATAAGAGTTGAAAATTCCTATGCTCCTTATGTGAATCAACCTTGAACATATGTAGAAAAAATGGAAAATGGAGGTCAGGAAAATGCACCAGGAGGAATGGAGTTTGAGACTCCATATCCAAGTGAGAAAATTTTGAAAAGAGGCAGTTAATATATTTTTTATTTGGAAGATGAAGCAGGTAAAGGTTCAATAAGGGAAAAGATGTCAGAGAAGTAGACAAATCTTGTATCTTTCGGTGTTAGTTCCTCAACCTCAATGGGTTTTAAATTATAGATGGGAGATGTTATTTTTACATGTTATAAAGAAAATATATACTCAAATCGAAGAAAGCAAGAGGAAGGAAAAGGAAAATATGGAGTCTCAGTTGGAAGCTTGTAATATTCCTAACTATCTTTCGGCTAGTTGGAATATTAAATTTTTCTTTTGTCATTTAGATAGATGAATAAGAGGGTAGGGAGACCCATAAATATCCTTAGTAGGAATAAAACCACTTCTAATGTCAATGTGGATCATCTTATCAGCTAGATAAAGCACTCTTATGTATGAGTTGAGGTTGAAGCATGTGGATGGGGTCAATTTTGACCAAATCAACAGAACTGGTATGGAGGTAGTGAAGAATTATTGAGGGATAACACAATGTTAGTGGCAGGGAGTTTCCATGAGAGTAGCATATTTAATGTGTGGGACCAAGGGTGAGGAGGCTCACAAATCATAGCCCAATATCCTTCAGAAACTGCGTTATTTTGCAGGGCAGTTGCAGTGGAGGGCTTAGTGCCCAAGTTTGTGAGTTAGATTCCCAGTGAGGGGAGCAGCCCTTCATCTGGGAGATCTGTTGGAGGAGTATCAACCATTTATATATCATATTATCGAACTCCCAGTATTTATCTAGTTGTAGAGTGTTATTTAGCCCTAGGGCTTCATTTTGGAATTTTTGCATTTTGTGTATTTCTAGAAACCCATTGTGGGTTGTTTTGGAATTGTGCTAGAAAGCCTAGATCTCTGATCTCAACATTTTCTAAGCACTATATCAATAGATCCATTTAATTTCATTTATAATAGTAGTTGTGATGTATTAGCCTTCCACATTCTTATATAGCAGTTGTTCTTCATGTTTTATGTATTATTTTCTTAGAGGCTTGTTTTTCCTAGCTTGAGTGTATTTTTCCTCAATATTTTGTACACATTTTCTGCTATAATTTCTAATCTAATGGCTTCATGATTTTATCTCATTTGATGTGTTTATATTTCACTGCAATTTCCAGTTATATGTTATACATTCCTATTTTTCCTAATTTGGAATATTATAGTGGTATCATAGGATAATCTTGGCTCAGCCTTTGTAGTACAACAACTATGTCGTTAGAAGAAGAAGGGCCTCTCACAGAAAGGGGAAATTGGTATCTTAATAGAAACCAGGGATATGATTACACATACCCCAAAGGAGACAATGAAAAAAATCCAATATCAAGAGAGATGGATGAAAAGGAGTTTTCCAAGCTTCTTATCCAAACCATGCAGGATATTTCTTGAGAAATCAAATAGCTGAGGATGGAGAGACATAAATAATCCCCTAGATGGTTTCTACATGGAGAAATATCTGGAATTTCACATCATTGGTATGATCAACCAGTGAAGAAGCAAGTTTCCAAACACTCTACTATGCCGACATTCCTAGCAGTAGGTAATGGAGGTGGAGGATCCCAATAAAAAGATACTCTTGAAGACTATTTTCTAGAGTATGAGTCTCAATCTCATAGATTCAAATATAATCTGAATTTTTAGTAGTTTTTTCAGATAAGGACAATAGGAGACCCTGAAACAACAATAAAAGTGGAGGGTACATGCAGAACAATGATCTGCAACGTACTATGGGTAGATTATTTCTACGTGCTTTTGATGGATCATCCAAGTGCATAACCAAGTGTTGGGTGGAGAAAATAGACATCTATTTTCAGTTCAACCAAGTACCAGAGATTGAATTCATTAAGATAGTAGGGCTGCACCTTGAAGGTGAGGCACATTATTGGTGGTTTCATGGTCTTTCTAAATGAAGGCATGCCAATGTGACTGCATATTCAGAGTTGACCCGGAGGTTAGTAGAGAGGTTTGATCAAAGAGATCCAGAGGCACATTTTATTGAGCTAGCCAAGATCAAGAAATCAGATAATCGAAAGACCTATATCTTTTAATTTATATTTTTTTTTTTCATGGTTCCAGATTTATCTGCAGCTAGGAGGGTTTATATGTTCATTGATGGGCTAGCAAAGCCTCTGCATGGGTTGGTTAAATCTACAAAACCAGCTACACTCTAAGATTTTATTGATAGGGTTAGAGATTTACAATATTCTTTTCCAAGAGCAAGAGCTCCATTTCATCAAAGGCCACCCTTTCAGTCAAAGGGGAAAGATGAGAAGGTTCTACCTCCAAAGGAGAACCAGAATAAAGGACCTCTTAGTGATGATGTCCAAAGAAACTTGAGGAGAAGAAAGCTTTGCTTGACATGCCAAGAACGATGGGCACTGAGGCCTCGATGTGCTGCAGGGAAGGCACACTATATAGAGGTATTATCCGATAGTGAGGAGGAGGAAGATGAGCAGCCAGAAGGAGATAATAGTGTTGTGATAGAAAGGGAGGATCCACCACCACTAGGAGCCAGGAATGGGGAATTTTCCCTAGTTGGAGGGGCCCTTGCATTTTTGCAGGGAGTACCCAAGTATCTGACCTTGATAGGCTGAGTTACTATTTAGGATTATAGAGTGTTGGAACAAGGTCTCCTATGACCTGCGAAACTAGTCCGATTTGGTATATTTTTTATTATAGTTAATCTAATGCAGGGGTTTTGGGGTGGTTCAAAGCCCCGAAAGCATTTTAATGGGCAAAAGGGTAAACCAGGGGTCCGAAAACCATGGTTTGCAGACCATAGGAAACTTTAGGCTAGATTATTATAAATAGAGGAACATTTTGTATTGTAAGGTAGGCAATGGAGGGATATTGATGTGAATTGTGGTTTAAGATATCTGTTTGGGTTTTTGGGGAAGGGACTCCTGCTGGCTGTGTGCGTGGAGATCCAGAGTCCAGCTGTGTCCAAACCCTGCTTTTGTGTGTGCAGGCTGGGATGGGTATTGTAAGAAGGAATGATGAATTGATGAATGAGAAAGGTTTCTTGAGAACTAAATCTATGTATTCAAGCTATAAAAGATCTGTGTAAGTGTGTTTGCTGTATCTGGATCTATTCTGTTATGTTTTATGCAATAAAAGTATATTATTATAGATATAGCGCACATGGATGCAAAAAGAGATCTATCGACCATGCGCAGAAAGAGGCGATCTGGATATCATAGGGCTGGATGTAGCTCTGCTTACTTACCTATCCTTTCTCAGGGTGTGGAAACCTGGTTCTAGCACCCACCCATACTACTTTGGGTGAGACTTTGACCTGCGCAAGTAGGTCACTGCTGAAAAGGCCAGTAGTATAGGGGTTTGTTGGAAAACCTTGAAACTCCAAACTTGGGTCAGGACCCCTCGAGCCAACATAGAGTATCGGTGCTGATTGAAAATGGGGATACCCACAACTTTATTGATGCTTATTTAGTATAGAGAAGAGCAATATCCACTGATGATTTTGAGGGATTCTCAATTTTGGTCCCAGGAGTTAGAACCATGTTGTGTATGAGGTCTGTTTCAGCATTGTCTATAACCTTAGGGACATATAATTTGACTTATCACTTCTTTGTGGTCAACATTACTAACACCATTGTGATATTGGGTGTGTAGTGGTTGATTACATTGGGGAAAGTCACCATAGATTGGGAGACTTTGTAGATGGAATGGATAGATAAGAAGAGTGGTAATGATTAGATGATTAGGTGCATGCACACTTAACCACGTCAGATATCCTATGCACATAAGATGGAGCCTAATTTGCATAGTGGAAGCAAGGACACATCATTCCACTCAGATATGCAGTTGACTTTGAACCATGATGTTGTAATATTTGGAGGCATTCCACCAGGAAGGCCCCCAGACCAGGAGTTGGAGTTCTCACAATTCATAGATCTGGCTGAGATGGGAGCCTTGGGTGAGTCTAGCACAGTGCAGAGAGTCTTTGGTAGGCTCAAGGAGGAGATGGATATTTTCCCAGTATCGTTATTACCAACTCTCACCAAGCGTCTTGCACGGAGAGGAGATGTTTCAGGAGTGGATGATGGCATAATCATGGTGAAAAGGGGCTACTCCATAGCCTTTGAGAGCCAGGAGATACTTCCACACAGGAAGGAGTATTCCATATATGGTAGAGGGTTATTGGAATTCATGCATACATTAGCCAAACTCAAGAATTTTTGGATGGGAAATAGCTTCCAAGTGAAGACTAACCTCCATAAACTTCAACCCTTACTTGAGTAGAAGCAACTACAAGGGAGGCAACAAAAGCAGGATAATAATATTCCTGCATGTGGCTTTGGCATTGAGCATGTGAAAGAGGGGAGTAGTAAGGTGACATTTTCTTTATCACAAAGGTCAAAAACGTTGTCATTGTTGAGTATAGATCCATATTGGGAGTCCCAACTATTGGTGGAGTATTCCAAGAATCACTTCAAATGTGAAGTGCTTGATGGATAGGTGATAGATGAGAGGTATAAAGTGATGGGTGGAGTCATCTATTACCAGGATCAGATATTCTTGAATAGAGACTCTCAGCTCAAGAAGAAGATTCTAGATGCAACAAATGACTCACTACTTTTCGGTCACCAATATTTCATTAGGACCTATCAGGCCATGGGGGAGAGATTCTCATAGGAGGGTCTTAAGGAGGATGTGCTCCAGCATATGAAGAGATTTATGGTTTTCTTGAAGAATGAGGAGGAAAAAATCCACCCTGCAAGGTTGTTATAGCCAATTCCCTTTCTGGTAGAAAGATGGGAAATCTCATCTATGGATCTCTTCGACCAACTTGCCAACAGTACATGGTAAGGGTTGTGTATTGGTACTTATTGATCAACTAACGACATATTTTAATTACTTTGTCATTCATAAAAAGTGAATTTATCCACAATAGGGCAAGCCTCTATTTATACTTCATGGTCTTCTTGGGGCCACAATCAGTGATGGGGATGGCCACTTCCTAGGAGGCTTTGGAGAGATGATACCTTATTTGGGGGTGTGCTCAGTTGACACCAAACATCAGTTACCACCCTGAGGCAGATGAGAAGATAGGGGCATCAAGCAAGGGACTGGGAAGCTACTTTCCACATTATGTTCTGGGGCAGCAAGGAGAATAACTGCACTGGTTCTACTTGAGGGACTACTATCACCCTCTGGTATTTCATATGGAAGTCAGTGTATCTCTAGTTTTGATTCCTTATGTTGATGATGTTTTAATCATTTTTGTTGGAATGGTTGGAGGAATGGCACATGGATTGGAGCTGCTCATTGGGAGTAAGACCTCCAACATCTTTCATAGCCCATGCTTCAATGAGGACATTAGAAAACATATAGTTGCCACCATGGATCTCCTAATTCCTTAAGATGAGAGCTATTTGATTTCATCATCAAAGGCTAACTTGGACACTTGGGAGGAGCAGTTAAGGGGTAGATTGATTGGAGGACATCTAGTTCAGTGGGGGAGCTTATCAAATGTGCATGCCACCAAGGAAGGAGGAGAGATTTTGAAACATTACTCCTTGCAGTTACTTGAGGACAAGAAACATTTGGGAGGGGAGGACTGTAATATTCCTAATTAGCTTTCAGTTAGTTGGAATATTAAAATTTTCTTTTGTCATTTAGATAGAAGAATAAGAGGGTAGGGAGACCCATAAATCTCCTTAGTAGGAATAAAACCACTTCTAATGTGAATGTGGATCATCTTATCAGTTGGATAAATAACTCTTAGTTGTGAATGTAGGTTTAAGTGTGTGGATGGGATCAAGCTTGACCAAATAAAAAACGTTGGTATGGAGGTAGTGGAGATTTATTCAGGGACAATGCAGTGTTAGTGGGAGGGAGTCTCCATGAGAGTAACATATTTAATGTGTGGTACCAAGGGTGAGGAGGCTCACAAAGGATATAAGGAAGGGGATGGAAGCCATATAAGGAATTTTGGATATTTTTTTATGTCTTGGTATTTTATGACTTTTTGGATGCTTTAGTTGTTTAGCAGAGTCTGTTGTATTTTTTAGCACAAGAGTGTTTCCGAGTGGAAATCCCACCCTCATCCTCAGGGGAATTCAAGTGCCCACTCAAGAGCGGTTCATTGAGCTCCATTTCAACCATCTGGAATTAGGCATAGCTTTAACCATTATCCACAGTGTAGTCTCCTTCATGATTTTGTGGTTTTGCAGGGCAATAGCAGTGGAGGGTTGATAGACCCAGTTTCTGAGCTTGTTTTCTAATGAGTGGAGAAGCCTTTCATCTAGGAGGCTAGCAAGGAGGTTCCTTGAGCATAATTTCACCATCTAACAGCGGGCCAATTTTTTTCCATCATCTATAGCTCAATCTCCTTTAGAAATTGCGCTATTTTGTAGGGCATTTGCAATGAAGGGCTTAGTGCCCAAGTTTGTGAGTTAGATTCCTAGTTAGGGGAGAAAACCTTCATCTGGGAGATCTATTGGAGGAGTATAAACAATTTATATATCAGATTACTGACCTCCTAGCATTTATCCAATTGCAGAGTGTTTTTTTTCTTTTCTAAATTGAGCTAATTCTATTTATGTAAATATAATAGTACAAAACTGCCTCAGTTCAGCTGCACTAGCCTGAAACTGGGCCTGAAAGTCAAGCATAATTCTGAAACTGAGCTGCCCATATAGGGAAACTAGCTATATAATAACAGTCTCACCGCCCTTGTGTAGGGAAACCGGTGGAATAGTTATAATTGTTATGAGACAGTAACAAAAAGCTAGCACTATCATTAACGAAAACCAGGAAGCTGTAATGTACTGTAGAAAACCAGCATTGCTAACAAAATAAACAAGTTCAAAGACCATACTGCGCCATGTCATTGCTGAGTCAGTTGGAATTGGTAGGAGATGGCTGTTCCTCCACTATTGGGCAACTGAAATCATCTTCAGGATCCTCCGCTTCAGTTTTCTTGTTGTGGGCTTCTGCGCCCTGGTCAGCATCAGCGTCCACCTGCAATGAAGAGAGAACAGTGGGGGGATTGGCTAAGCCAGCGGGCACGGGTAAGTCCTCTTGAGGCGTAGAAGCTGAAGTGGACCGATGCTCGACAGAGGTGGGATGAGGGTCGAGATGAGCAGGAGAGGAAGCAGTCCAGGTAGGAGGGCTAAGGGTGGCATCCTCACGCAGAGTTATAGTGATAAATGTTGTGATAGAAGGGCAATTGAAGGCACTATCAAACCTCAACTCCACTCTCTGCGTGGTCTGGCGAATGTAATGGCTACTAGCAGGCTGAGGGGTGGGGGTGGAAAAGCGAAGGGGGGCTTCGGGCGGAAGGGAGGCCGGAGGACGACCATGGTCAGAAACTGAAGGAAATTTAGAAAATTGTCTGCTGGAGGAAGGGCCTTCCCAGACCGAGCTTCCTCGAGTGCCGCCACGACGAGCTGTCATGCGCTGCCTGAGTCGAGGCATGGCGGAGCCGAGAGACACTGTTTCGAGAGGCTCGCGAGTCTGGAGAGGAGCCGATGTAGTGAAAGAACCTGGAATGAGCTGAGGCGCAGCAGTAAGAATCAAATCAGCAGTCGTGTTGAAAGCACCAGGGCAGAAATTGCTGTTGGAGAAGTGCGCATCAAGTGCAAATTCAATACAGCTGTATAGTGAACAACGCTTGCCTGTGACTGTGCGAGCGCTCGGCTCAGCACAGTGGGCAGGGCATGCACCGCCCAAGGGTACCATACAACTATGCAGAGAGACGGTGAGCCCGTCGGACCAAGAACTGGCATCCATAATGCATGAACCAGGCGGAATAAGGCGTATGTAATGGCGGCGAGGAGGAGATTTAATGCTGTCTGCAGGCGGAATGAATGCAGTGTTTATGGCACCGTGGAGGGCCATGTGGCCACCACGCGCTGTGTGCATTGGGAAATGGCCGGGGCCAATTGTCCCCATGCGTCTAATGACCAACCGCATCCGGTGATCCAATTGCAGAGTGTTATTCAACCCCAAGGCTGCATTTTCACATTTTGTGTATTTCCAGAAACCCTTTCTGGGTTGTCTTGGAATTGTGATAGAAAGCCTAGATCTCTGATCGCGACATTTTCTAAGCACTATATTAGAATATCCATGTAATTTAAATTATGGCAAAAATTATCCCCAGCAAAAACTGCGGTGTCTTAGCCTCTAGCATTCTTATATAGCAGTTGCTCTTCTGTATTATGTACTAGGTTCTTAGAGGCTTGTTTTGCCTAGCTTGAGTGTCGCTTTCCTCAAGATTTTGTACAAATTTTCTGATATAATGTATAATATAATGGCTTCATGATCTTCTCTCATTTGATGTGTTGATATTTCACTGCAATTTCTAGTTATATTTTATACATTCTTGTTTTGACTAATTTGGAATATTACAAAGCTTAATCCATTTATGAATATCAAACTAGATTATTATCTTCCATGGACCTTGAGAGAAGTAACAAAAAGTTATATTTATATCACCCTTATGCTTTTACTATGTCATCATCATCAGGTTGCAAGCCTACCAACTTATCCCACTGCATGAAAATATCAATTTGCACAGGTGGACAGAAAAATTAACATATAGTGATTTAAATAAGACATCCTTGGATGCTAAAAAAGATGAAGCTTTTTTAGGGAAAGTGGTCAATAAATTGAAGCTGGAAGAGGAAAATTCCAGAGCTTTAACCAATCAAAATAAAGAACTCAAGAATTTTATTGTGAAGGTTAGTGTAAACCCTGAGGACGAGAGTGTTGTTCGTAAACGTTTGCAAGCAGTTGAAACTAAAATCCAAGTAGTAAGAAATAAACTTAAATTGCATTATGTGGAGCATGTTATGGCCCCAGATGTAGCCCAAGTGAAGAATGGAAAAGATATTTTAACTAATTAACTCCTACAAAGAAATAATGATATTTCTAATCTCAAGGAAATGAATTATGTTTTACAAAAGAAAATAGATTATCATGTTTGTACTATCTTAGTACAACTAGACTCTAAAGGCCTTCCAGATAAGTTGACCATAGTTATTACTGAGCTTAAAATATGAGAGAATGAAATGAAAAATATAAAATAAATTTTTATGATGCACAAAATATTATACATGTGACTATGAGAGAACTAGCCATGGCCTAGGAAACTGCTTCAAAATATAAAACTAATTTTCAGATTGCTTCTCATGATATCAAGGAATTGAAGGAGAAAGTGAAGGGAAACATGTCCCTTATTAAAGAGAGAGAAATAATATGGAATGACATTATACATACAATGAGGAATGTTTGGGATTATTCATTTATAATTGTAGAAGAAAAGGCCATTGTCAGATATCTGGAAAATATAATTGCTACCACCAAGAAAAAGCTTTAGCAATGTGCCGAGTTTTCCAGAAATATTATTGATTTCATTAACTCAAAATCATCCTAGGATTTAAGAGAATTAAAAATTGAAGATAGCAAATAATTGGTTTTGGAGATAAATAATATGATTTTGAAGAATTTATGCAAGAAAACAGTTGAGACAAAGCTGACAGAGGCCAAAGAAGTTGTTTTTAAATTCAATATTTATTTTGACAAAAGAACTAGAGCATGTCTACCTTCATGCTAGGACCAACAAGTAAATCTACTAGCCTGGGATACTTACGAAACTTTTCTAGTGGAATCTAAGTGAAAGATTGGCTCTTCACATGAAAAAAAAACAATTCTGAAGGGGGAAACAATTGCAAATTACTTGCATAAGTATTTTCATCTCTTGTGGTTAATGAGAACTATTTTTATTGACAAGCCAACTTATAGAAGGTTCACTAACTTCAGAATGGCACACACCAGGTTTGTCAAGAGTTTGAATTCAGATATGAAAGGCTGGAAAAAATGTAGAGAGTGCATGCCACCTATAGCAACAAGTACATAAGCTAGACCTTCAACTGCACCAAAATGTCAGCCAAATCAATGAGTTAATGCTACATGTTACCGCAACAGAATTTTTGGAAATATTTTTGAAAAATAATGTATTTTTATTTTATCCTCATTGCGAATATACTATTTCGGAAGACCATGCAGTTTGTAAGCAGTTTAGGTAGTTAACAATTTTTGAAAATTGACAATTTCATAATTTTCCTTGTTGTAATTATGTTATAAAAGAAAATTTCCAAGGAGGAGTGAGGGTTCTGAGTTTTGTACCCCAGAATAAATTTTTCCTTCATACTTTTGTATCTTCTTGGTGATTTTAATAAATCTTTCAAATTGATTCCAGACATATGTGCAGTGTGATATGTGTTTCCTGTAATCTTTAATTTTAATGTTATTCTTCTATAGAATAGAGTAATGAAGTTGTTTGACTTCAACATTACAATTTCACTGAAATTTTGATATCCTTAAGTTAAAGTTTAAGAACCTTAAATATGTGCTCCTCTTTTTTGTATTCCATTTCATCTTACATCCATATTTCTGCTAAATTTTAAGACAAAATATTATGCTTCAAGTAGCCTGTTGTTTACAGCTTTTTCATCATCTTTCACTCACTATAATACAATTAAAAAATCGCTTTCATAATCAAAAGGCCACTTTGAAAGAGTGTTTTTCCCATAGAATATTTGACAGGATTGTCTGTAAAATTAATATTTCCGAGGTTTTAAAAAATGGGACAGCTAGTTGATATATTCATATTTTTGTATAAATGTCTTGGACACTGAACTCTTTTCAACCATGGGTTGTATTCCAAGGTACAAAAATTGGCATTGGTTTTTTCGGGTTATCTAGTGGATTTTATCCTATCGTTGCCATTTCTGGATAGCCATGGTGTGATGGGGTTGTTTTTGGTTTGAGCTTTGTATTTCCAGAAGAATTTTTTATCCTAGTGCGGTGGTCTCATGAAAATTACCAAAATGCCTACGAATCCCTTGATTGGAAATGTCAAAATACATGGTAAAGACTGAGGGTGGAGACACGAAAATTCCTAAAGGTATTGGAGAAGAAATTATGAGGCATCCAAGCTCAGTTTGGTTTTGTGTTCACAACACTGGTTTAGGTTAGATCATGGTATGGTGAGGGTGGAGGTGGTTTAACCTTTGTATTCCCTTGGTTGTGTTTGGATTGGTATATCCCATGAGATCCCACATTCCTGATTGGAATATGGCATGGGGGTGATTGGATGAAAGAAATATTTGGTTCAATCAATCTAGGGTCGGGTGGTACATGGAAGTCCTGAACCTAGTTGGATTTTTCCTATGATTAATAAGAGCTAAGTTTCTCTTTCCTTTGATGATTAAATGTACTTTTTATTATCTGTCTTTAATGTTTTTTATATCATTTTTATTAATTAGGTTATATGTTGGCTATAAGCATGGTTATATAAAAGATATTGGTAATGGATCTATTCATGTTTTTACTTGTAACTGAATGCTTAATGAATTCAAGACCTAATTGGTGTTATGATAGCTAATGTGGGAAGGGAGTGACCCTTATTATTAACCCTCAGATAAGTTGTAAGTCCCTTATGCTTAGACTTGCATTCATGACCTATAGATTTCATATTTACCAAGTTTATGACGGAATGTCAGTCCCAGTTGGGGAAGGTCAGGTCAAGTCTTGGTTTCAGTTTTTTATTTTCAAACATTGTCTCTATGTCATTTATCATCTCTTTAAGTTTCACTGAGTTCTTGGCAGCGCCCTGAGTCTTGGATATGAAAAAGTGGCTCAGAATTTGGATTCGTTGGCATAAAACTAATCATAAAATTCCATAGTCACTAGGAAGCAGGTCTGTGGGAGTCATTGGAGACTCATAGTCTCTTTGAGGCCTTGGAAAGAGAACAATTGTTATAAGTTAGGGGAAAAGAGAGTTATCTCAAGGGTTAGACACCTAGAGGGGTTGAGTTTCTCCTAGAGGTCTTGTGGCATTTGAGGGAAGTTAGTAAGGTCTTAGGTTTCCGACTCCATTTCCTTAAGGTGATATGAGGTTGAGTCTTATCATAGTAACCCTCATCTCATGTTTATGCCAGGAAATCCAATGAAAGTGGGTAAATGTGGGAGTAGTCGAGTTATAGGCAAAAAAATTGGAGGACACCATCCAAATGGCTAAGTAATTCTATGAATGGTCCAAGCATAAGGCCAAGTTTCAAATTTATTGGAAAGTAATAGGTAGGACCAACTTTAAGGGAAAGGGGAAAAATCTTAACTACATCGTCCAGGGGGGAGGAATGTGAAGTTCGCCACTCTTGCCAAGGGTGAGTTTTAGTAAAAATCTACTATTTCTAGTAGATATTGACACTCTAAGCCAGTAAGAGAGGAAGGTAAGGGGTTCATAATAAGGCCCATATAGTGTTGGAAATGTGGAGAAAACCACTTACAAAAAAAATTCACTCAAAAACAAGAGAATGGCCCAATGATGTATAATTTGTAGGAAGAAGAAATGGTGAATGATGTGACTCATAACGTGCCGCAAATCCATGACACATTGGATGATAGGAAGACCGACCATCCAGCTTCAGTGATCAAGATGGAAGGAATATTGGTTTTTAACCAACCTATTTCGATTTTTACTCACCTTGGTTCTAATTTCAGTTATGTTATACTGGAGAAGATATAAAATGGTGCATTGGATAAGAGAGCCCATGACAAATAGTAGTTGGTTCATTTAGCCATGGGAACCGAAATTCTAGTGGAATAAATGGTGAAATTGTTCCAATTAATATTCAATGACATGTCCACATCAACTGTTGGGCTCATATGATGTCGTAGTTGGAATGGACTAGCTAGCGGCCAACAAGACAAAAATAAACTGTTACAACAAGTTTCTAGGATGTCTCAAAAATGAGGGAGAAAGTGTGATGTTGTAGAGAATAAGAAATCCTCTCACCCTCAGAAAAATATCATTGTTGTAAATGAAAAGGTGCAGTACGAAAAGGTGTGACTTGTATGTGGTCCAGGTGACCAATGAATCTGAAGATAATGGAGAAAAAATGGATGAGCACCTATTGCTAAGGTAATTTAGTGATGTGTTTCTAAAGGAAATACCAAGATCATCACCTAGAAGAGAACTTGATTTTTCCATTGAATTACTACCAATAATAATGCCAATTTCAAAAGTCCCATATTACATGAGTACATTAGAGCTAGTGGAGATAAAGCTAGAGCTTAAAGAAATGCTGGAAAAAGGGTATATTAGACCTAGTGTGTCACCCCGAGGAGCTCCAACACTATTTTTGAATAAGAAATATGGTATTTTGTGACTCTGCATTGACCACGGACAACTAAACAGATCCATAGAAAATAGAAATTAACCTCTACATAGGATTGATAACTTGTTTCAATAGCTAAGAATGGTTGCAGTATTCTCAAAAATAGATTTGAGATCTAGGTACCATAAATTTTGGATTAAAGATGAAGACATCTACAATACAACCTTTGGAACCAAATATGGACACTATGATTTTTTGGTGGTGTCATTTAGGGTCACAAATGCTCCAACCACATTTATGCATTTAATGAACAATGTCCTTAGCCCATATTTGGACAATTTTATATTGGTCATCATAGATGACATCTTGGTTTACTCTAAACGAATTAATAAGATGAAGAAAAATTGAATGCAATATCAAAATTACTGAGCACAAGCTCTATTCCAAGATCAACAAATGTGATTTCTTCAAGTCATAAGTTTTGTACTTAGTACATACAATTTATAGTGAAGGAGTGGCATTGGACCTTCAGAATATCAAAGCCGTCATAGAATATCTTACTCCCAAAAATGTTACAGAAGTTAGATCCTTCATGGGATTGGCCAGGTAATATTGGAGGTTCATTTGGAATTTTTCAAATATTTGGAATTCAATCACAACCTTTCATAGGAAAGGAGTTAAATTCTAATGGGAATAAGAGTTTGTAGGCAGTATTGAATAACTCAAACACTCTCCCATGCATGTAGCTAGCTTGAGAATAACATATCCATAAAATTATTATATGATTTGCACAGATTCTTTCAAGTAAGGGATAGGTGGAGTCCTAATGCAATAAGGGTGTGATATTTGTGATGAATTGAAAATTAAATGAGCATGAGAGAAATTATGTCACTTGTGACTTGGAGCTTGTAGCAATAGTGTATGGATTAAAAATGTGGAGGAACTACTTTCTTGGAAGAAAAATTGTTTTAATGTCAAACCACAAAGGGTTGAGATATCTATTTGACCAACCCAAGTTAAATTCATATAATGAACCCCCTAAAGCACATTTAAATTTTTTTTCTTTTTTTATGAACTTTAGTACTCAAATAGTACTTCAAAGGTTTATGATTAAACTCTTTGTTACAATGATGTTTTTTAAGATCCTGTGGTTGTTAATTGAAGAAGAGATATTCAGATTATCCATAGTTTTAACATAACTTTGTCCTCCGGAAGTGAAAGTGTGCTTGATGCGTGCAAATGGGGAAATAAGGTTCTTGTCATGGAAATGTTTAAGAAATTGCAGGTTTGTAGCCCTCCTTTCAATCTTCATTCTAGAGTTTTCTGGAGAAAAAATATATTTCCATGCATCCCCTCCATGCAGGGAAATGATGATGGTTTTTAAGCTTATGTGGTTGTTAATTTAATAATAGCTATTTGGATTATCTATAGTGTTAACATAACTTTGTCCTCCGGAAGTGAAAATTGTGCTTGATGCGTGAAAATTGTGAAATACGGTAGTTGTCATCGAAAATTTTAAGAAATTCTAGATTTTCATCCCTACTTTCAATATTCATTCTATATTTTTCTAGAGAAAAAAACTCTTTCCATGTATCCCCTCTATGCAGGGAATTGGTGATGTTTTTTAATATTTTGTGGTTGTTAATTGAAGAATAGCTATTCAAATTATCAACAATGTTTATAGAACTTTGTCCTCCGAAATGATAATTCTAGTTCTCTTACAAACTTAAAATCCTCACACACAATGGAGCTATATTCTGAATAATCACATGTGTTTCGTTAATTTTAATATTACAAAACCGTGATTAGGGTTTCTTAATTTCTTTTTTTTTTCATTTAAATGTGTTATTAAACCAATCCCTCATTTTGTTTTTTTTGGTCATTGGGTCCTTCATTTTTTTATGAAAAATTTTGACCATTTTTTATAGAATAAGGTTGTAGTTATAAGAAGCCTTCAGGGAAAATAAAATGGTCAAAAGGGTTGGAAATAAGAACGTAGTAAGAGATAAAAGAATACAATTACATTGGGACTCACCAACGTTGCGAAAGAAGAATCGAGGTGTCGATTTTGAAGGAATCAAGTGGAAATTGGACCAATAAGTTATATTTCATCAAGTTGGCTAAGTTGTAGCAATTCAAGCGAGTGTGGAAAATATCCATGGAGAGAGAATCTATCTATAGTTGCATAAATATAGCTACAAAAGAAAGAGATTAGAGAAGGTTCTTCAGGTTACTAGAATGAACACATGATTTTTGCATATATTCTATTGTATTTTGATGTAATTCGTTCCTATAGAGAGAGTTTGGATAAATATTATGAAATTATCCTACAAGGAATTTGTAGCTCTATGATGTAATGGTTGATTTCTCAGGATATAATATGAAAGAATTTTGTTTCAGGTATCTATACATATCCACTTGTGATTGAATGTTATTGTGTTGTGTAGCCCCTTTTAAAAATTTTAAAGTCTTATATTATATTCATTGTTATGTCTTTATTAACTTTTGCATAAAATATCATTTGAAGGCACGTGAATGAATATTAGTTTAATGTACATTTTAATTGGTGGAATGAAGCTTGCTTCCTTCTAAATCCCCCGTACATCACTTGGAAGTCTCAGAACGCCTTAGGGGAGACCTTCTTCCCTAGAATATTGAAATTTTTGGTGTTATTCTAGACTACGAAGAAATCCTTTGTTGGCACCTTGTGGTCGAACCCTGGGTCAAGACAATAAAACTATTCACCAACAAATGGTTCTATTTTTGGGATCTCAAGATCAACTGGGGATTTAGATAATGGTGAAAAGGATTCTTAAGAGTGACATTATAGAATGGTGGGAAGGGAAGATTTATTCATGTCTTTATGAACAAGCTTAGTTACAACATAAAAACCTTTATTGGGTTAGGGACGAGATTCATTTTGCGGAGCCTGCATGCGACTAGTATGAAATATTTTGGTGTGGATTTCCTTTGGTTGAGTAGACTAGGAAATACCTTAGGAATTGGGAGCATTGGGAGAATATTCAAAACTTGGACCATAACTAACCTATATTCTCTACATTAGCTAGATAATGATACCACTAGGGATGTTGATTTTTTGGTGAAATCCACATTGGAAGGTTAAATTATTGAGTTCGATGTAAAGAATCATCAGTCATTTTATAAGGTTGAAGTAGTGTTCAAGTATGGTTTGTGAGGTATGATGCTAAAATAAATTAATTTTTGAATTAAGGTCCTTATGGTAGAATAAAGTCTAATATAATTCCAAAAAACCAATATGGCAGTGTAAAACCCTTGTACTGGGGTTAGGGTCTAGGGGAGAGATGTTGGCTAGTTGCAGAATATGAGAGGATGTTGTGATGGTCGGGGAGTAGTTTATAAAGGAACAATACTTTGTATAAATTAGAAGGGCATGATTGGATAATGGATGGTGGGAGTTTAAATTGTGTTTAGGAGAAGGTGAAGAGAGTTACAATGAATAGATGAAGTGTTGAGCAGTCTAAGGTTGTAGATAGGGGTAATGGGAAACTTGGAGTTGCAAAATGAGGAATTATGTAAGGGATCTGTTAGTGTTCCGTGATTTGGCATATTAGTAGAGAAAATGACAAGGTAACATGGAACCAATATTTGGAGTCCGAGGACCTAGCCTTCCTGGACTCAGAGAGGGATCTCTCTATTTGGTGCAAAGGATGTGTTTTTTTTGCTCTAGGGTTTTGATTTTAGGCTAGTTATTAGGTGTAGGGTTTCTTGATTGTTTTGGTTGGGTAAGATGGTCAAATGAATAGGTGGATTGAGAGTATTTCAAAGCCATTTGGATATGGACTCAAGTGAGAGTCAATAGTGTCTAAATGATGAAACAGAGTGTGTTGCAGGGCTTATTTAGCAAGTTTAATGGATCCTTAAGGTGATGTATGAGGTGCAATGAACATTAAGATTGGGAAAGACTAAGAGGTATTAAACATATATACTTTAAAAGTTACAATTCATGAGGTAGGTCAAACCATTAAGCTCAATAAACAATACTCTAAACTAATAAACATCCAAGAGAAACATTCCAGTGAAACATAGAAAGCATAAGATCTTCTAACTTTAGAAATTCACCTTCAGATTTTGGGAAAACACACAAGACAATACACATAGCTCAATTTATGGAGAGGGAACTCCTGAACAACATATATCAAGTTATTGGGAACTCTAAAACAAGTTTGTAAGCATGGACAAAGGGAAAGGTCGAGCGAGACCTCTTTGACTTAACCTAACAATCAATATTTCACAGAAAGCCTTCAAGATAGGGTTTTGAAAACTTCAAATAAGTAGGACATACCATGAATCATACTTGTAAGATAGCATACTAACCATATATGAAACAAAAAAAAAATTGGTGGACCTAAGGAGCAGTCAATAATTCCTTAAGATGGCCAAAAGAGAAAACATCAAAGCTATAACAAACAGGAAGACTGAGGTGCCACAAAGAGCATGCCTCAACCTATACTTTTTTGTTTAATAGCAGCCAAGAAACATGAAACATAATGATAACAAAGGAAACAATAGACAAATTAGGAAGACATCACCATTCACCAAGCTATGGAATCCTACAAACAAGCTTCTCCAACATCAAGCCAAACAATCCATTCATCCACTTCACAAAACCGATTTCTTCTCCAAGATCATGAAACCATGTATATTTCTCTTCAAGATCATCAAATGACAACAAAATACATAGGGGCCTTATTCTCTATTTATGGAGAAAATGAGGACTAAAGCCCTAAATATAGTAGGAAAATGTCAAATATAGTCATAAATATCATTTATGGTCAAGAGACCATGCAAGGCCCAAGGCACATAATATCCCAAGAAATAAATTCTAGAATAACTATTTTCACCTAATTCTAGCTTAATTTTCCTAAAAAAACTCAAAGATATCTATTTGTAATAAATGAGTGTGTTTTTTTTTAATTTTGGTCCAAAACACACTAGGCAGCCCCTGTGCGTAGCACCACTTCAACAGAAAATGGGGTCTTTTGCAGCTGCATTTTGGACCCCTTCCGGACACCAGATTTGGCTCCGTGATGGCTTTTTGGAAAGCCTGATGAGTATAATTTATCGAAATTATTGATTTGGGCTGAGTGGATTCAATTTACTTGTACAAAACTCAAATCTCCCAACACTTCTTTGTGCGCAACGCCTGGTCTGAAAAATGAGGCAGAAAGGTCAAATGTTTGATGTTTTGTGACCTTTCGAGGGGGTAAAAATGCTCCAAATGATCTAAAAATTGGTGAGAAGACTATTTGTGATGTGAGAAATCAAAAAATTAAAAATTTTAGAGCATAGGATGCACCAATTTTTTGCGTAGCGCCTAGGGTATTGTGCACAAAGGGGTCAAAATTTGGAAAAAACAAAAAATTGTCCAATTTGCCTCAAAATTTGTGGAGAAGTCCCTCAAGAGGTTTTGGACACCTGTTGAGAAGCCTCAGCCAAAATTTCAAGGTTTTCATGCACTTTTTCTCTTTTTAAGTCTTCTAGCTCTATGAGGGCCTTCTTTAGTTTGGCACAAGCAAGCATGTTTTTCCTTGCATAATGCTTGGTCATTTTCTTTTCTACGGCAAGGCCTCTCTTTACCTCCTTGAAATTATTATGATATTCTTTGTAATATTGGATGACACATTGTGTCATCTCAAAGTCTCTTTTCCACTCCTGAATCTGTACATATTTCTCCAAGATAAGCAACCTAGTTTTCATCTCCTTGTCCTCATTGTCACTGTCTAGATCAATGAATTGAGGCTCTTGAGAACTCTTCTTGATCCTTTTGCTTCTCCTTACCTTTACCTACTGCTCACCTTTTTCCACCTTTTCCTTGCCTTTTTCTTTGTGCTTGATAGCTAGAGGAGAGATGGCCCTTTTCCTTTTTGAGGCAGCAAACACATCTCTCTTACCTCTGTGGTAGGCGCATGTGAGAGGAGTGATGAGGGTGCCTTGACCTTTGGTGAATTTACAAGACTTTTCATATTTTTCATGGCTTTCATGAGTCACTTCATGCTCCATTGGGTCACTGATTTCATGACCTTTAGCCTCATCATCATCATTTATTTCCTCACTATTTTCTTCACTATCATCTTGGCCTTCAAACTGACCACTACCCTCCTCACTTGCCTCATTTTTTCTCTGCCCTTCAATGAGGTCCTCTTCTCTGTATCTTTTTGCACTGTCATATTGATTTTATTGGTAATTTAGTGGTTGATTTGTATCATGACAGTCATGATAGCTGTCATGAATGACATGATTATTTCCTTGCTCATCACTAACTGTCTCATTTGTGCCATTTCCTTGGTCACTGTCTGCCCCTTCAAACTCTGTTTCAGCCTCATCAGTTTTCTATTCTTGGTCTTCAATTTCTTCATCCCCTCCCTTTGTCTCTTCATTTTCATTTTCTTCATTCATGTTAGCACTTTTTTCACTATCATTGGGCTCATTGTCATGCTCAAATGCATCTTCCTCTTGGATGTCTTGTGCACTCTATTGTTGACTGTCCTCTTCGTTGTTTTCTTCATAATCCTCTGGGTCCTCATCTTGTTCATCATCAACACCCTTTTCTGCACTTGATATTGATTTAATGGTGTCATCGTTATCAATGTCTTGCTTAGATCCATCACGATTTTTCCTTTCATGGCTGCCATGTTCATTTTCCTCATCCATGTCATCATCATCTTCTTTATCATTGTTGTTATCATCATCTTCCTACTCACTAAGCTCTATATTTGCCTCATTGTCCTTTTCCTCTCCACTGTCATCTACTTGTTCATCGGTGCTACTGACCTTGTTATCACCTCATTTAATGGATCAAGAGGAGAAAAAGTAGGTAAGTTTCCTTGTGGAGAAGGCATAGGTGGAGATGATGGAGGAGTGGAGGTAGTTTGGTGTGAAGTGGAAGGCAAATTTTGTTGAATGAAGGCTTGCGGATTTGCAAATACATCATGTGAGATAAAAAATTCCCAAGGGATTCCTTGCTCCACCAGCTGGTGTAAAAAAATCATCTTAACCAAGGAGTGGTGAAAAAGGCTCTACATTTGGTGGGCATAACTCCTCTTCTTGACTACTGAAGCCATTTTTTCAATGCTCTGGTAGAGATAGTATGGTAGGTTTAGAAATTTAACCCTGGTGAAGTGCATTAGTAGCCTTATGTGATAAGAATAAACCCTGGAGTACCCCCCCTCATAGGTAAAGTACTTTATAATCTGCCTCATCAGTAGGGCATACCACTCTAGTAGGTGGAAGAAGGGGAAAACAACCTTGTAGCCTTGTTGACAGCTAGGTTTGAGGTAGGGCTCATAATAGCTCAAGTCCAATTTATTTTGTTTAAACTACCTCTCACCAATATCTGGTATTCCTGTGGCTTTATCAATGGATTCAGATGAGAGTTCAAAATTCACTCCTGCAAGGTTGACTTGGTGGTTTTGTAGGCTGAGGATAAACAACCTAGTCAAGTCTGAATGGCTTTGGACTTGTTTAATCCTCTCACAAAAAAGATAACACCCAACATCCTAAAAACATGCAAGGATCATGGGAGAAGAATTGATTTGAATGATATCCAAGGGCTCAAACCTATTAACCCTTCCTCCCTTGTGCTTTGGCTTGATAAGTCTTTGGTCTTCATCACTGCTGGTATGAATTTTTTCTTCAGACATGGTGACTGGTTTAGCACAGAAGGATTTTTAGCTTGGTGAGAGTCTTCAGGTTTAGGGATGGAAAATGAGTGATGTGAGGGAAAAGTTTTGCAAATGAGAGTAAGATGAAACAATCATGGAGTGTTTTCAGTTTTTAGAAGTAGATTTGCTGTCACTAAGTGTATTTACACATATAACAACCTTTCCCTTGGTAATTTCTGTCCCTAGAGGGTACAAATTTGATTTCTATGCAGCTAAGGGTTTGGTATATTTTTTTAGGTTTTTAAACTCTCCCTTGATTATGTATGAAAAGAAAAAAATTTAGGGAAAACAAAGAAATGCCACCAACCTTGTCTAACCCTTTGTAATGTTCCCAATTTTTATGGAACATTAATGTTTGCCATTTCCACATAGAAGATAAATAAAATGGGTAGGAGACCCATTCATTTCATGAATAGGTAATAAAAATCCTCTTGGTATGAAGAAGGATCACTTATACAGCTGGATTTCACACCTCCATGTGTGAAAGGGGGCTTTTACAAGAAGGCTAGGTCAAGTTTGACCAAGTCAAACTGCGCAGTAGCATTAGGTGGAGAGCACATTGTGGGCTAGCGCAGTGGGATAAGGAGGGAAGCTTCTAGAGGAAGGAAACCCTAATGAGTGGGGTCCATTGAGAGGGATCTTACATTGTTTAAAAGGAGGGCACAATAGCCATTTTAAATCATCTTAAGTATTATTCATCTTTGGTCCTGTGGACTTGCTGCAACTTCTTGCTGGCTAGCAAGAATTTCCGAGGGAATTCCTGTTTAGGATTTCATCTCCTTCTTGAGTAGCTCTTGCAGGATTTCACTCCATTCCCCATATTAAAAAATTGAGTTCAAGTATCATCCATCTTCATCAATGCAGTTTCAGCTGGAGATTGTGCAGTGTTGCTAGGTGTTGCTGGGGAGGTTTTATACAACACCATTCTTGGCTAGTTTTTCAGAGGAGGGAGCTTCCATCTCATTGGGAGATCAACAAAGGAGGTTCATGAGGTTATTCCACCATCTTTTGCACCAGGCCAACTGCTTGTCATCATATGCAGTGCAGTCCCTCTCTTAGACAACTTTATTCTTGGAGAGCATTTTCTTTGAGGGATTAGCAGATAGTTGGGGGGTAAGATCTTAGGTGAAGGGATTAGCCTTTCACTTCAGATTTCCATTGGATGAGGGTTCTTCATTTTTTTCAGAAATTTCAGCCTTCTCCGTCTATTTCCAGTTCTTCAGTTGCTACTCCTACCCAGCAACTCTGGCATTTCTACAGGAATGCCATTTTTCTTGTATTTTAGCCAATCCTTCTAGAGGATTGATGTATTGCATTTTTAGGGGTTGAGATCATGCTTCCCCACTTTATTTGAGCTTCATATTGTCATATCTTTTTATTTTCATCATTTTTTAGTAGTACTCTATAAAATACTTCACATTCATAGCCTCCAGTTTCTTATCTATAGCAGTGTGCTTCATATTTATCATGTACGTAATGAGAGGCTTGTATTGTATTGGTTGAATGACTAAATCCTCAAGTTATTGCATCCCTTTTACTTCTATAATCACATATGTTGGCTATTTACTTCTTCTCATAAGCAATCCTAGAGAAATAATGTAGAGAATCCATTTTATGTTCATACATTGTTGCAGCCCCATCCTTTGGGAAATTTCTGAAGGGAACTAGGTGTGGTAGGCTTGTCACACCACCCTAGAAGGATTTATTTGATCCCAATCCTTGGATTTTGGTCTTAGAAACATTGGTATAAGGGATATAGGTATTGGTATCAAACCCTGCTACCTCCATTTCTAGAAAATGCATTTTCCAGCCATGGATTGCTAGCTATTCCAAAAAAGGATCATTACAGTGGTATCAGAGCACCTTTCTTAGCTTAGCCTGTGGCTTTCATGCCCAAGAAAGAAGAAGAAGAAGAAGATGATGTAGAATATGAGCTTGATCTCATCTATTTTCAGGACAAAGAAGAACCTCCCCAAGGATGACAAGCAAAGAGAAGAAGAGGAAGGTCCATGCACTTCAAGAAGATAAGCATGGAGGATACTTGGATCATAAAATCTTAAGTAAGTACCTGGGTGAATATAAACCCCATTCTGCAACATTCAGAGAAGCTACAACGTTGCCACAGTTTATTCAGCAGAAGTAGGAAAGAAGGCCCTATGGAAAAAGAGAAATCAGAGGAAATAGATTTCTATTGTCTACATTTGATGGGAACTCTTTAGCTAGAGCTTGGGTGAGAAATCTAGAAGCATTTTTCTTGCTACATCCAGTGGTAGAGGAAAAAGAACTGGAGATTGCAGCGTTGCACATGGAGGAGGAAGCCTCTGTTTGGTGGTTCAAACCTTTGGTCCATTCAAGGGTGAGTTCTTTTGCAGAATTTTCTCAAAGGTTGATCCAAACCTTTGATGGAGAAATGGAAAAGGAAGGGAAAGCCATACCACCATGGGAGGAGGATTGCACCAATTCTATTACAACTTTGGAGGAGAAACCCTCTACATCTATGGCTGAGGTAGCCATTTCGTTGGAGGAGATAGCTACTGCAGCTACACAAGAAAACCCCAAGATCCACCAAGGTATGAGTGAAGTTCCACTTTTCATTTTAGCAAATCATTTAGAATATTGTGGAAATTCATCTTTAAGGGTCCAAGAATATACACATTATGCTATTATAGAGCACCATGATTGCATTGCGCTGTGCAAAGGGTTTAAGGAGGAGATGAACCCTCATCCTCATACACTTTTAGTGAGTCTCATTCAGACCTTGAGGTTGGGATGTGAACCATTGGATGATGGAACAAACCATGGCACCTTCATGATAAACAAGGAACCATATTTTGAACCATAGGTTGAGACAACTGCTACATCATTGGAGGAATTAGTAGCACTGTTAAACATGGGTGGAAGGGAGATATTACCTCCATCACATTTGGGTCCTCATGGATCCAACATAGTCATGGGTGAGAGATCTTTCCTAAGAGGTCTCCAAGGAGTTTCATTTCAAACTCTCATGAAATGCAAAGAGAGTGATTTGGTTTGGGAGAATGGTAGCCCTCACGGGAGGAGTACCAAAGGAGGAAGAAATAGAATACATCCAAAAGGAGCTGAGTGGGTGAGGAGAAAGAGGCTAATTAGCTATGTGAAAATATATGATACTAGGCAGCAAGATGCTTGGCTATGTTGGCTCCTCTTGAAGGAGTTTGGCCATCACTTGGTGTACCCTTTTCCCAGGAGGATAGGAGTGGAGAAGAGGTGGCAGGATGTTTACATCATTGAGTAGAAGAGAGTAGGGATACATGGAGCTAATATGGCATATATATCAGTCATGATACCTTCAACACATGAGTTACATGATGTGAGCATGAGGAGGCAGCAAGCACTTGTTTTTCTTGAACTATCTTGGAGAGAGCACAAGCAGATTTGATCTCATATGATGTATGGTGTTGCAAGAGTAGAGGAGGGCACTCTCATAGTGCAAAGGGATTACTCCTTATCTTGGACTGATCAGGAGGAATTTCCATCTTGGGAGAAGCTTCACATTTGCAGCAGCATCACCAGAGGTGTTCTTGATAAGGAGCATGTCAAGAAACAAAGATTCGCATGGGCAAGAGCCTTTTTGCATGAGCTCACATTGATGACACTTGGGAGCAGGATCATATACATGGATCCATCTATAATATTACTTCCAGCCTATGGTAAGAACATTGTGTTTACATTTTCTGATTTACATATTCTTATCATTATGTGGCAATGCATGGTTCCTCAAAGGGGCAGATTTTTCATGTTGCTCCATGAGAAAAGTGGGGCCAAACCATATGATGGAGACAACCATATTTCACATGGCCTTAGGAAAAAAAAATTCCATTCTACACATGATCAGCTAATTCATATTATTAGCATTGTATTTCAAAATATTTTGCCTTGTACATTTCTTGAGCAGAAGTTTGAAAAACTGTGTTATGCACCCATGGGAGACTGTTCATACTTTCCAGCACCATATGAAACCATCAATACTTCCTCTATTTTGATGATGATCATGTTCCCATTTTCTGATATTGTCCATGTTATTGGTGAGATGACACATGAGTTGAATGTTTCTTTGAGGGGAGATGATTCCCATAGTTTATGCATTGCATGTTCTAGTGGGAACGTGAGGGGAGACATGGAAACCATAGCCACCTACTTGCCTTATTTTGGTGTGGGCCATGAATTTGATGATGATATCCATCCATTACATATATGGGCATGTATTTGATATTGTATTATTAATTCACTCGTCTATTTACTATTCAGTAGTAGAGGTGATATTTTCTATATAGTACTTGCCATGTTATTTTTTGCAGCTGCAATGGTGAGGTTGCGTTGTACCCCTATGAATGTTGATGCACATGGTATAACCTATAGAAAACATTTCATTGGGGTATTCTATGATGATCATGTCCTACTCATCATGGATGAAATTTCTTGGGCCAACCAGATTATCATTGATGGAGGAGAAGTCCTTGGAGGATTGCTCTTCATTTTGCCACTTGAGGGGAATAATTTTGCAGCCCATGATCAGCACACACTCTACACTTATCATAAGTGGAGAGGAGGACATCATGGGGAAAGCTATGAGGCTTGCCATATTTAGATTTTCAGCCCACCTTCATTTCTGGAGCTCAAGGTGGAGGGAGAGTTATGTGAGTTGCCATGTTGGGAGGCAACTTATGATGTATGGATGATTGCTTGGGGATGGGAGATTCATATGGGGATGATGAGTCCCATTGTATATCAGATATCATGCCTCAAGAAGGCCCTTAGACAACCCATTGTTCCCTTCATGGATATTTTTTTCTACATGACAACTATTTGGGGATGTTCACCAAAAGCTGGATTACATATGTTGGAGGGACAACTTGGACTCTTGATTGATGATATCACATCATTTTTCTCGGAGGATTTTATCATGCATGGATGCTACAGGGAAATTAAGGGGAAATAAATCAGTCTATCCTTGTACTTTCTTGAGGACAAGTAATCTTTGAGGGGGGAGGACTGTAATGTTCCCAATTTTTATGAAACATTATTTTTTTCCATTTCCACATAGGAGATAAATAAAATGGGTAGGAGACTCATTCATTTCATGAATAGGTAATAAAAATACTTTTGGTATGAAGGAGGATCACTTATAGAGCTGGATTTCACACCTGCATGTGTGAAAGCAGGCTTTTACAAGAAGGCTAGGTCAAGTTGACCAAGTCAAACTGCGTAGTAGCATGAGGTGGAGAGCACATTGTGGGCTAGCTCAGTGGGATAAGGAGGGAATATTATAGAGGATGGAAACCCTAATGAGTGAGGTCCATTGAGAGGGAGCTCACATTATTTAAAAGGAGGGAAATGTAGTCATTGCAAATCATCTTGAGTATTATTTATCTTTGGTCCTGTGGACTTGCTGCAACTTCTTGCTAGTTAGCAAGAATTGCCGAGGGAATTCATGTTTAGGATTTCCTCTCCTTATTGAGTAACTCTTGGAGGATTTCACTCCATTCCCCATATTCAGAAATTGAGGTCAAGTATCATCCATCTTCATCAGTGTAGTTTCAGCTGGAGATTGTGCAGTATTGTTGGGTGTTGCTGGGGAGGTTTTCTACAACACCATCCTTGGCTAGTTTTTCAGAGGAGGGAGCTTCCATCTCTTTGGGAGATCAGAAAAGGAGGTTCATGAGCTTATTACACCATATTTGGCACCAGGCCAACCACTTTCCATCATATGCAGCGCAGTCCCTCTCTTAGACAGTGTTATTCTTGGAGAGCATTTGCTGTGAGGGATTAGTAGATAGTTGGGGGGTGAGATCTTAGGTGAAGGGATCAACCTTTCACTTCAGATTTCCATTGGATGAGGGTTCTTCATTTTTTGCAGCCATTTCAGCCTTCTCCATCTATTTCCAGTTATTGAGTTGCTGCTACTATCCAGAAACTTTGGAATTTCTACAGGAATGCCATTTTTCTTGTATTTAGGCCAATCCTTCTGGAAGATTGATGTATTGCATTTTTAGGGGTTGATATCATACTTCCCCACTTTATTTGAGCTTCATATTTTCATATCTTTTTATTGTCATCATTTTTCAGTAGTGCTCTATAAAATATTGTGCAGTCATAGCCTGCATTTTCTTATCTATAGCATCGTGCTTCATATTTATCATGTACGTAATGAGAGGCTTGTATTGTATTGGTTGAATGACTAAATCCTCAAGTTATTGCATCCCTTTTATTGCTATAATCACATATGTTGGCTAATTACTTCTTCTCATAAGAAATCTTAGAGAAATAACATAGAGAATCCATTATATGTTCATACATTGTTGCAACCCCATCCTTTGGGAAATTTCTAAAGGGAACTAGCTGTGGTAGGCTTGTCTCACCACCCTAGGAGGATTTATTTGATCCCAATCCTTGGATTTTTGTCTTAGACACATTGGTCTAAGGGATCCAGGTCTTGGTATCAAATCCTGCTCCCTCTATTTCTGGAAAATGCATTTTCCAGCCATGGATTGCTAGCTATTCCAAAAAAGGATCATTACACCCTTTAGGAGGAATATGGAGGCAAAAAATTCGTTTTTTGGGAAAATTTGACAAAAAGGTTGCAAGAGTGTAGCGCCAGCTGACTGTACATTTAGCTCGGGTCGAGGCAGGCTTGTGTGTAGCGTCAGGTTGAGTTGGGCCCGTCGGAGCACAACGCCAGCATGTAGTGGGCAGGCTTGGCCATTCTGGGCCTATGCGTAGCACCCACTCACATGCATAGCACCGCCATCCCGATGCGTAGCACAGTGTTAATTTACACTACTGCTGCCTCCTCTGTGCATAGCACCGATGGCTAGGGGTATAGCACCAGCCTCGGGGCACAACACCTGAAATTTTTCTTCAAACTTGCACAAAAAACCTCAAAACTTGCTTTCAACGGCTCTCTCTCTCTTTTGCAATGACAATGATGTCGAGGGAAAGGGAAAGGAGGCTTTATAGCCCTTTGAAAAAAATAAACTTATGAGCCCAACCCCACTTTCCAAATGTTGATTTCTCTTTTTATTTATCTCACTGTGCTTTTGGCCTTTTTGGTCCTGTAGGTGGCATTTTGACATAAGTAAAATGGCTTTTTCCTTTGTTGGAGTATCTTGATGATCTCCTTGTGCTCAGAAACCCTTCAACCAACTCAAATAGTTCCCTTTACCCTCTTTTGTAAACATGAACCTTTTTTTAATGTTTTAAAATTTGTAAACAACATATTTATGATCATTTTACATATTTTCCTTTGTCTGACATTCTGTCAGGTGTTCTCACTGTGAATCAGTGGAAAAAATTCCTAATGTGAAAACCCTATCATCAACAACCCTTTTATCCTTCATGTGGGCCATCATTGTGAAAAACGTTTGGTTTGTTTTCCCTTATCAGTTTTCCTATAGGTAGCTATTTTGACAGTCCTATAGAGGTATCATTTATGACTAACCCATCTCTTGTAGAATATACCTTTATAAAGAAACCTTTGTTGGGGTTTTATTGCCCTTCTTTAAATCAGTTGCATATTTGTTTCTTATACCATTCTGACAATGATGTATGTCGAGTGAGGGAGCTGAGATATTTAAACCATTTTTGTGTTTTTGCTGGCCGCTTATGTTCTTGCAGGTGCCTACACAACTTCTACCTTAGATCACTGTCCCTTTTGGATTTGGACAACTCATTTTATCAACCATGAACCTAGGATTGTCATAGTTGCATCCTTTGGCAATTTTTCCCCTCGTGCTTGTCTCCTTTGACCCTTTAAAAATGTTTCTATCCTTTCTTCGAGAAGTCAAACCTTGAATTAATATTTTTGTCCCTTTTTTTGATACCCTTTATCATATTTATTCCTTTGGTGTGGTGGAGTATTGGTTTTTATGTTTGCTTCCTTTGATCCCTTTAGTTCTCTGATTTTACCCCTTGAAACCTCATACTTTTGTACCAATACTCTTTACCTTTTTGTACCTTTGGTGATGTGGAGTCAATGCCTCTTTGACAAACCTGAGAGGGCAGCTTGAAAGCCTTTGAAACCCTCTGTTGTTATGAAGGAGGTCCTGTCATCAGCTTTGACAAATTTGTCAATTTTCCCAAACTCCTAGGTTTTAGGGTTGCTTAGAAAAAATTAACTAGTGTTGTCTTCTAAGTTCTCAAAAACTTCTCAAAAATCATTAATAATGTCTAAATACCTTCAATAGTGCACCGATGGAGCTTAAGGTGACCTTTTCTCTTGCAACCCTAGTACCGATTTATTTCTTGGTAAAAAACAATCACAAACCCTGATTTTCATCAAACATATGCTTGTTACGTTCTTCTTGCTACGAATGGTATTATTATGATGATTTTCTATTTTTACCTTACCTCATTGCTAGTCTGATGGATTTTTGATCCTCCTACAGAAATGTGAGCAAAAGGAAGCTATCCTCTTGCAATATTTGTGCTTTAAGCCAAAGAGCCTTCCCTGAATGACCTTTTTGATCAGTTTGGACAAGATCACCCATCCTTTCTTCTTTGAATGCAATTTCTGTATACATGAAAAACATAATTGTTAGGATACCAAATCCACCCTATGACCTTGTGAAACCCTAGGTGACCTAATGGAAGCTCTCTTAGACTTATTTTTTGGACTGAGACCTAGAATTTGGGATCATCAAGTGTAAGATAGAGTTTATGATAAACTAATGTATTGAAGATCCAAAATCCAATGTACTTGATTTATCTTAAATAGCATACAGAGGTAGTTTGAGACCATTAGTGTTTGGGAGTATTTTTGGATACACAACCAAGCTGTTTGATTGGTGGTCTTAGGTAGCAGTGGGGGGTTTTTTAGGCAAAAAAAAAAAGATGATTTGGGCCAAAGGTGAAAGCATATAGACAGAAAGAGTGACATAAGCCACTAATGGGTTCTGTGAGACTGGTAAGCAGAGCTGGGTATGATGGAGAGATAAAATAGTGAAAAACTATCTTTAAGGATGATGAACGCAGTGAGATTTATAGAACTCACAATGTCTATAAACTTTCTTTCTAGAAATCTAGGGAAATAATTTATTTAGCTATGAAGGAAAAAATTATTGATGACTAATAGTGGCTCCACTTAGGGAGGGAAGCTCCTTTTCAGGAGGTTTCTAGAACTTCAAATTTTTGGCTTTGTGGAGACTAATGCCTCATCCATTAGGTAGATTTTTAACTCTTTCTCTCGTTGATGCTTGCTTGAAGCTTATGATATCAACCAAGTTTTTTGATTGGTGGGCTTATGTATCAGTGAGAGGTTTTTTAGGCAAAAAAAAATAGAGAATTTGGGCCAAATGTGAAAACATATATACAGAAAAAGTGACATAAGCCACTAATGGGTTTTCTGTGATTGGTAAGCAGAGTTGGGTATGATGGAGAGATAAAATAGTGAAAAATTATCTTTAACGATGATGAAGGCAGTGATATTTCTAGAACTCACAATGTCTATATACTTTGTTTCTAGAAATATAGGGAAATCATTTAGTCATATATGAAGGAAAAAATTACTGATGACTAACAGTGGCTCCACTTGGGGAGGGGAGCTCCTTTTCAAGAGGTGTCCAAAACTTCATATTTATGTCTTTATGAAAACTAGTGCCTCATCCATTAGGTAGATTTTTACCTCTTTCTCTCGTTGATGCTTGCTTGAAGCTTATGATCTCAATAATCTGAAAGACATGATTAGCTCAAATCCATCTCTACCTACCCAACCTACTTGCCTAACATTTTTTTCTTCTTTAGGTGCATTTGGACTAGCAACCTTGACATCCTTTTGTTTTTGAAAGAAAAATAAACTATCTACTTATATCTTATGTCTTCCCGGAGCCCAGATTATGTTGATGAACTACTTTGATTCTCTACCTATACTATTCAACTGTCAAGGTGAAATTGTTTGACAGGATTTATTCACTAAGCTACAAACATGAAATTGAAAACACGACTAAATTAGGATTAGACAATCTGACTCACCATGGGTTTGTGGCATAAAAACAAGCTGCACACAAACATAATTTTTGTACAAAATAAGACCAGAAAAATCAGGGCTAGGATATATTGTTTGCTGCTAATCCCTATTTTTTTCTTTGGTTATGTTTTAGGCATGTGGAACTAGTATCTTTCTTCCCTAATATCTTTTGAAAATTCAAGCTTGAATAATTTGACCCACTATCTTTCACTAACTTATCAAAAATAAATTTAAAACATGTTTTAGCCATGATTAGGCTAGATGACTGAAACAAGACTCCTTTATGCACTAGTAGTGGTATTTAGGC
Source organism: Pinus albicaulis (assembly GCA_034641835.2). Classification (NCBI taxonomy): domain Eukaryota; kingdom Viridiplantae; phylum Streptophyta; class Pinopsida; order Pinales; family Pinaceae; genus Pinus; species Pinus albicaulis. The sequence continues at coordinate 1,152,662,135 of CM076575.1, read as the reverse complement.
TTACCCACTTTCAGTAGTTCTATTTTTTGGGTATGGGGCTTTACCTCTTTTCAAATTTTCCCTCTTTTCCATTTTTCAGTTTTGTATTTTTTGTGATTTCTCTCAATATCTTTTCATCAAACAGTGATATGTAAAATGAATGAGAAATTATAACTAAGACTCTAAATGGCCATGGTATTTGATTATCCTGTCTTCAATAGGATCATCCACTAATTCTCTTTCATTCAACTATTGTAGATAGGGAGTAGGGCTATCTACTTTTGAGGGCATGGTATAGGACTTCTGCCAAGAATTTTCAAACATGGTAAGTTCTTCTTTATATTTCTCCTTTGAGTTTAGTTTCCAAACCTTGTTTCTGTGAGAGAAGCTATCTAGGTGAATAAGGCATTATTCATCAGCTCCCAAACTAATGACAATGTCATCAACATACATTATAGTGAAAAATTTGCTAATAGGAGACCTGGCCTCTTGCAAGGTGTCTTTAGCTTTCCTTATTCCAGAAAAAAATTGGTCAAGCATGTAGTCATCCCAAGGAACTTTGAAAATGTCTTTGTGTTGATTGATTTGTAGTGTTATCATCTCATGAAAACCTGAAACATTACCAATCAAAGTCACCTTGTTAGAAATTCATATTTTGACATAGGATGACTTATCTTGGGAAAAGGGTGTTTGTATTCCATGGAGGGTTTGCCGAAGTGTCTAAAGTCCATGCATAGTCTGCATCCTTTGGTTTTTTTTGCTAGTGATAGAATTTACCCAAAGGTTTCATAGATCTCCTTGGAAAAAGGTATTTTTTGAACAATGTCTATGTCATCAGGTTTGAGCTTTTACTTCTATAAACAAGAGCATCTTGGTATTTCTTGAATAACCTCAAGTATTTTTTTTTTTTTTGTGTAATGGCAAGTCTTTGGATAAGTTAATCACCTAGGGTCTTCTTAGGCTGCCTATATTTTATCCCTCTATATCAGTTTCGAAAAACATCCCATTAGGATTGATGGCAACATTAGTGAGAGTAAACAGCTTTTCTGGAGGAACAAGACCCTTTGATAATGAGGTGTCTAGAAAAGGTAAGAACATAAGACTCCTTTGATTCAGATCACCCAATTTTTTTGTTCTGTGAGGGAATATTAGAATTTTGGAATAGGTAAAAGGGAAGGGTTTTATTTATGATGTTTGTGCTCCCTTTCGGAAACCTAATCTATATGTTAAACTAACCATTGGTTTTGAGGTTTCATTGTTAGTTTGTAGAGAGTCAAGTTTGATTTTGTCATGATGTGTTTGTTCAAGGTTGTTATAGTTCTGAATACTGAGTTCTTCATGAAAATACTGGTTTGACTGTTGCAGTGTATCTTGATGTGTTTCAACTTCATATACCTGCTCATCAGTATCTACTTCATCATATAATATGAATGAATCAAGATTGAAGTGAATAGAATGAAGAGGGGTGTTGTCTGGTCTGTCCTGACTACTAACCATATACTTCATATGTGACTCTCGGTATAATCTCCTTTTCTGATTGAAAACAGGGATGGTTGCATAGGAAATATCTAGTTGAAGGTTCCCATGAATCTTGGCTCCCCAAGATCTGGATAAGAGCATGCCATACTTGGGAGGAATATATGTTGCTACTATGTCCATGACTAGATTCTTAGCAGGTACTTGTGCTAGGTTGACACAAAGGTCCTTGATAAGGCCCAAACATTTGACCCTACTGGAATCGAAGGAGTATAGGTCTTTGTAAGGTTTAGTTATTTCTACGCCTAATCTTTCCATCACAACTTTGGGCATCAGATTGTGAGAGGCACCGGAATCTAGCATGGCATTATGTAAGATTTTGTCATGTATGTTTAGGTTAATATAGAAAGGGGGAATGGATCCTTATTGATACTTTCCTTCTATTTTGGGTCCAAAAAACAACTCAGGTGTGTCATCATCCAAGTGCAAAGTGTCAGCATCATTTCCTATGTTTAGTACCTTCAACATTTGAGACCTATATATGGGTTCGGTAACCAGTTCAATGAGGGGAATATTTATCTTGATTTTGGCAATCTCTCCCTCAAAAATGAAAGGCACTAGTGTTTTGGACATATTAACATCAGCTTAATCAACCATGATCTTTTCTACATTCTTAATTTTTTGATCCTGATTTGGAATTTTAGTCAAAATGGTCTTCTTAGGGTCACTGGTGGAGGTACTAGGATAGCTAGGGTCTTTGTTTGGCCAGCTAATTTTCCTTTTTTTGCTTCAGCTTTCTTAACCATAATGTTCACATTCTCTACTATTTTCTTATAGGTGTTTTCAGGTACTTTCTGAACAGCAACATCCATTTGGTCTTTCTTGGCTGAATCTAGGTATATTTTTCTCCTGAGATCATACTGCTTATGGATTTCCATGATGGAATTTTCAAATCCCAAGCGATAGTCTTCAGAATCCTCATATTTTGTGTTAGTTTGATCTGAGGAAAAGAAGCCTTGTTCTTCTTCGGTGAGAAAAACATCTTCTTCATTATCAAAACCTATTAGATTTATATGGTTTTCCTCAGGTTCTATAATTTCTCCTTCTTCCTCATCTACACAGTTTTTTTGAAAGGGAGGTCTGATTTGTTGGTCATTTTCCCTTTGTTTAATTTGAGGGGTATCTCTTCTGAAGTTTTAAGTTTTTTTTTGGTTTTGGGAGTTGACTTGGTTGTACCTAGGAGGTGTCCTTTCATTTAAGTTTATCTTCTCAAGCATTCTCTCCACAATCCTAATTAGGCTGTCCAATTTAGAATTAGAGGATGAGGTTGAAGGCATGGTTTCATCCTTATGGGTTAATCTCTTCTCTGATTTCAACCTAGCTCTCTTTTTAATTAAGTTTACATCTGCATTAATTGCTGCTTTTTTCATTTCTTCTAAAGTTTCAGGGTCTCTTTCTCTTGATTGGAAAGTCATGTTGGGATGAAAACCTTCTGGGAATTTCACTAGCCCTAGGCCTTGTGGAGGTTTCATGTGAGGTGGGAGAGAATTATACACATTGTTAAACCTGGTGCAATAGTCTTTCACACTTTCTCCTACGTTCCTTTTAAGATTGTTGTATTCAAACAGGATTTGGAGGGGATTTTTCTTGATTTCCCATTTGTTTATAAAGGTTTGGTAGAGGGAAGGGAGGTCATGTATTGAATTAGGAGTTAATTCTTTGAATCATTTTTTGGACTCTCCTCCTAGGCTTTGTGCAAATATTCTCATCTTAGTGGCTTCTTCCTCGATCTCCATGTAATCAAAAGAATCATTGATTCTATCTACATGATGTTGGGTAGTGATGGATTCAACCCCTGTGAAATTAGGGATCTTAGACTGGTAGTCATTTGGAAAAGGTATTAGGGGTTGAGGTAAGGCCAAAGGTGCATACCAGGCTGCCATGATGGGAGCTAGTGGAGGATTTATAAGAGGTGGGTTTGTGATAGGGGGCATATGATGAAGTGGATTGGTTTGCACAGTGGTGGTATGGATGGGTGTCGTGGAAGTACTTGGACCAACAAACTGATTTTGAGTAGACTTGGTATGGAAAGAGTTGAAGTGATGGAGAAGCTGAAAGTCACGTGTTGTGGAAGGAGAGGCTTCTCTACTGAAACTCTAGTGAAAATATAAGGGTTCAAGGTCAGTTTGGTCAATATCAGTTTGAGACCTATTTCTAAAGAGGTTCCTGGTATGGTGCAAGTCAAACTAGGGATCTTGAAAAGCTGTAAGGTTTTTAGGTATAGATCATGTTCTATGGATGGTCCTAACAGTGGTTAAGTTTTCAGATCTAGAAGTTTACCACAAAATATTCTCTAGGTCATACTCTATGTTGGGAGGGTTTGGGTCCGGATGAGATCCGGTATAGATCCTATGTGAAGCTAGATTTCAAGTTTCAAAATTCAACGAGGCTGAAAGTGTTTAGGACTATTTCCGAAGGTTGAACTCTCTTACAGCTTGGTACTTATTACAATATATGGATGGGTTCATAAGCTTCTTAGGGTTGGTGTGAAACAAATCTAGGAATTCAAATGAGTGCTAATGAAGTAATGGGCCTACTGCAGGCTAGTGGAGTCGTTAGGTGGATATTTTTTACTATTTTAAGGATGTATGTTTATGGTCCACCACCAATATCTAACAAGAAACCAATCTAAGGGATTTTTTGGGTTTTTTGGGTCTCTTAAAGTTTGTGAGAGTATCCTATAACTGAGTAATAATTTTGAAAGGATGATAAAAAAAATAGAGTCTACTCTATGGCTGATAATTTGAGTTGTCTATGAACTGATAAGTGTATCTGAATTCCTAAGGGGTACTTAGTTTGTCACTGACTCAAAAGGTCCCACCGTGATCGCCAGAATGTTAGTGTGGCGATGAGGTGGCAGATTAATCACTGGATGCTCTTTAACAAGGGATTATGGATTCCTAAGGAATACTTAGATTTTTACTAACTTAGAAGGTCCCACTGTGATCACCAAAATGTTAGTGTGGTGATGAGGTGGCAGATTAATCACTGAATGCTCTTTAACAAGGGATTTTGGAGTCCTAAGGAATACTTAGATTGTCACTAACTCAGAAGGTCCCACCATGATCGCCAGAATGTTAGTGTGGCGATGAGGTGGCAGATTAATCACTAGATGCTCTTTAACAAGGGATTCTAGAGTCCTAAGGAATAATTAGATTGTCACTAACTTAGAAGGTCCCACCGTGATCGCCAGAATGTTAGTGTCCTGTAATTTGGAAGATTGGAAGACTAGATGACAAGGTAACATGGAAGCAAGATTTGGAGTTCGAGGAACTAGCCTTCCTGGACTCCGAGAGGGATCTCTCTATTGGGTGCAAAGGATGTGTTCTTTTTGCTCGAGGGTTTCGATTTTAGGCTAGTTATTAGGTGTAGGGTTTGTTGATTGTTTTGGTTGGGTAAGATGGTGAAATTAATATGTGGAGTGAGAGTATGTAAAATCCATTTGGCTATGGAGTCAAGTGAAATTCAAGAGTGTCTAAATGATGAAACAAAGTGTGTTGCAGGGCCAATTTAAAAAGGTTAATGGAAACTTAAGGTGATGTATGAGGTTTAATGAACACTAAGGTTGGGAAAGACTAAGAGGTCTTAAACATATATAGTTTAAAATTTACAATTCATGAGGTAGGGCAAACCATTAAGCTCAATAAACAATACTATAAACTAATAGACATCCAAGAGAAACATTCCAGTGAAACATAGAAATCATAAGAGCTTCTAACGTTATAAATTCACCTTCAGATTTTGGGAAAACACATAATACAATACAAATAAATAAATTTATGGACAGGGAACTCCTAAAAAAAATATATCAAGTTATTGGGAACTCTGAAACAAGTTTTTAAGCATGGACAAAGAGCAAGATCAAGCAAGACCTCTTTGACTTAACCTAATAATCAATATTTCACAGAAAGGCTTCAAGATAGGGTTTTGAAAACTTCAAATAAGTAGGGCATACCATGAATTGTACATGTAAGCTAGCATACTAACCATACATGAAACAAAATCAATTTTTGGTGGACCTAACGAGCAGTCAAGAACTCCTTAAGATGGCCAAAAGAGAAAACATCAAAGCTATAAAAAACAGGAGGACTGAGGTGCCTTAAAGAACATGTCTCAACCTATACTTTTATGTTTAATAGCAGCTAAGAAACATGAAACATAATGATAGCAAAGGAAACAATAGAAAAATTAGGAAGACATCACCATTCACCAAGCTCTGGAATCCTGCAAACAAGCTTCTCCATCATCAAGCCAAACAAGCCATTCATCCACTTCACAAAACCAATTTCTTCTCCAAGCTCATGAAACCATGTATATTGCTCTTCAAGCTCATCAAATGCCAAGAAAATACATAGGGGCCTCATGCTCTATTTATGGATAAAATGAGGACTAAAACCCTAAATGTGGTAGGAAAATGTCAAATATAGTCATAAATATCATTTATGGCCAAGAGACCATGCAAGGCCCAAGACACATAATATCCCAAGAAATAAATGCTAAAATAACTATTTGCACCTAATTCTAGCTTAATTTGCCACAAAAAACTCAAAAAGATCTATTTGCAATAAATGAGTGCGTTTTGTTGGCTTTTTTCCAAAACAGATTAGGTAGCCTTTGTGCGTAGCGTCACTTCAGCAGAAAATAGGGTCTCTTGCAGCTGAGATTTGGACCCCTTCCTGACACCGTATTTGGCTCCATGATGGCTCGTTGGAAATCCTAATGAGTCTATGTTATAGAAATTCTTGATTTGTGTTGATTGGATTTCATTTACCTATCCAAAAATCAAATCTCCCAACACTTCTCTGTGCACAGTGCCTAGTTTGAAAATGAGGCAGAATAGTCAAAGGTTTGATGTTTTTTGACCTTTTGAGGGGGGTAAAAGTGCTCCAACTGATCTGAAAATTGGTGAGCAGACTGCTGGTGATGTGAGAAATCCAAAAATGCAAACTTTGAGAGCTGAGTATGCACCAATTTTTTGTGTAGTGCCTAGGGTGCTGCGCTCAGTGGGGTCAAAAATTTGGAAGAAACAAAAAAATGTCCAAATTGCCTCAAAATTTTTGGAGAGGTCCCTCAAGAGGTATTGGACACCTATTGAGAATACTAAACCAAAATTCCAATGCTTTCATGTAGTTTTTATCCTTTTAGGTCTTTTATCTCTATGAGGGCCTTCCTCAGTTTTGCACAAGCAAGCATGTTTTTTCTTGCATAATGCTTGGTCATTTTCTTTTGTAGGGCAAGGCCTCTCTTTACCTCCTTGAAATGCTTATGCTCTTCTTTGTAATAGTGGATGACATGCTATGCCATCTCAAATTCTCTTTCCCAGTCCTAAATATGTGCATATTTCTCCAAGAGAAGCAACCTAGTGTTCATCTCCTTGTCCTAATTGTCACTATATAGATCAATGAATTGAGGCTCTTGAGAAGTATTCTTGATCCTTTTGCTTGCCTTTGTCTTTGTGCTTGATATAGGGAGGAGAGATGGCCCTTTTCCCTTTTGAGGTAGCAAACAGATCTCTCTTGCCTCTGTGGTAGGTGCATGTGAGAGGAGTGATGAGGGTGCCTTGATATTTGGTGAATTTATAAGCCTTTTCATTTTTGTCATGGCTTTCATGAGTCACTTCATGCTCCATTGGGTCACTGATTTCTTGACCTTTAGCCTCATCATCATCATTACTTTCCTCACTATTTTCTTCACTGTCATCTTGGCCTTCAAACTAATCACTACCCTCCTCACTTGCCTCATTTTGGCTCTTCCCTTTACCGAGGTCCTCTTCTCTATCACTTTCTACACTGTCATATTGAGTTTCTTGGTAATTTATAGGCTGATTTGTGTCATGAAAATCATGATAGCTATCATGACTGACATGACTATTTCCTTGCTCATAACTGACTGTCTCATTTGTGCCAATGCCTTGGTCACTGTCTGCCCCTTCAAACTCTGTTTCAGCCTCATCAGTTGTCTATTCTTGGTCTTCAATTTCTTCATCCTCTCCCTCTATCTCTTCATTTTCATTGTCTTCATTCATTTCAACACTTTTTTTACTGTCATTGGGCTCACTGTCATGCTCAAACCCATATTTCTCTTGGTTTTCTTGTGGAGTCTCTTGCTGACTGACCTCTTCATTGTTTCCTTCATAATATTCTTGGTCTTCATCTTTTTCATCATCAACACCCTTTTCTGCACTTGAGATTGATTTAATGGTGTCATAATTATCACAGTCTTTCTCAAATTCATCACTGTTTCTCCCTTCATGGCTACCATGTTCATCTTCCTCCTCCATGTCATCATCATCTTCTTCACCATTGCTGTTATCATCATATTCCTGCTCACTAAGCAATATATTTTTCTCACTGTTCTTTTCCTCTACACTATCATCTGTTTGTTCATCGGTGCTATTACCCTTTTTATCACCTTCATTTGATGCGTTGGGAGGAGAAACATGAGGTAAGTTTCCTTGTGGAGAAGGCATAGGTGCAGATGATGGAGGAGTGGAGGTAGGTGGGTGTGAATTGGAAGGAAAATTGTGTTTTGAATGAAGGCTTGGAGATTTTCAAATACATCATGTGAGATAAAAAATTCCCAAGGTATTCCTTGCTCCTCCAGCTGGTGTAAAACAATCATCTTAACCAAGGATGGGTGAAAAAGGCTTTGCATTTGGTGGGCATAACTCCTCTTCTTAACTACTAAAGCAATTTTGTCAATGCTCCAGTAGAGATATTATGGTAGGTTTACCAATTTAAACCCGGTGAATTGAATTAGAAGCCTTATGTGATAAGAATAAACCTTGGAGTACCTCCCCTCACAAGTGAAGTACTTGAAAATTTGCCTCATCAGTAGGGAATACCTCTCTAGCATGTGGGAGAAGGGGAAAACAACCTTGCAGCCTTGTTGACAACTAGGTTTGAGGTAGGGCTCATAATAGCTCAATTCAAATTTCTTCTGTTTAAACCACCTCTCACCAATATCTAGTATTCATGTGGCTTTAGCAATGGATTCAGATGAGAGTTCAAAATTCACTCCTGCAAGGTTGACTTGGTGGCTTTATAGGCTGAGGATAAGCAACCTAGTCAAGTTTGAGTGGCTTTGGACTTGTTTAATCCTCTCAAAAAACTAATAACATCCAACATCCTGAAAACATGAAAGGATCATGGGAGAAGAAGTGATTTGAATGGTGTCCAAGGGCTCAAACCTATTAACCCTTCCTCCCTTGTGCTTTGGCTTGATAGGCCTTTGGTCTTCATCACTGCTGGTATGAATTTCTTCTTTAGACATGGTGACTAGTTTAGCGTAGAAGGATTTTCAGCTTGGTGAGGGTCTTTAGGTTTAGGGATGGCAAATGAGTGCTGTGAGGGAAAAAAATTTCAAATGAGGGAAAGATGAAACAATCAGGGAGTGTTTGAAGTTTTTAGAAGCAGATTTACTATCACTGAGTGTCTTTACACATATCACAACCTTTATATTGGTAATTTCTTTCCCTAGTGGGTCAAAATTTGATTTCCATGCATCTTAGGGTTTTGTCTATTTTTTTAGGTTTTGATCCTCTCCCTTCATTATGTATGCAAAGAAAAACTTGGAGGGAAAACAACGAAATTCCACCAAGCTTTTCCAACCCTTTAGGAGGAATCTGGAGGAAAAAATTTTGTATTTTTCGCACCTATGGGAAAATTTGACAAAAACGGTTAGAGGAGCATAGCGACACCCGAATGCATGTTCAGGTCTGGTCGGGCTGGCAAGTCTGTGCATAGCGCCTGGTCGAGTTGGGCCTTTCGGAGAGTAGCACCAACATGCAGTGGATAGGTCTGGCCATTCTGGGCCTGTGCGTAGTGCCACCCTCCCGGTGCGTAGCGCAGTGTTAATTTACACTTCCGCTACCTCCTCTCTGCGTAGTGTCGATGGCCAGGTGCATAGTGTTGACCTCGGTGCGTAGTGCCTGAAATTTTTCTTCAAACTCACACAAAAACCCTCAAAACTTGCTTTCAACGAATCTCTCTCTCTTTTGAAATGAAAATGACGTTGAAGGAAAGGGAAAGGAGGCTTTATAGTCCTTTGAAAAAATAAATTTATGAGCCCAAACCCACTTTCCTAATGTCGATTTCTCTTTTTATTTATCTCACTATGCTTTTGTCCTTTTTGGTCCTATAAGTGGCATTTTGACATAAGGAAAATGGATTTTTCCTTTGCTGGAGTATCTTGATGTTCTCCTTGTGCTCACAAACCCTTCAACCAACTAAAACAGTGCCCTTTACCCTCTTTTGTAAACATGAACCTTTTTATGATGTTTTAATATTTGTAAATAGCATATTTGTGATCATTTGACATATTTTCCTTTTTCTGACATTCTTTCAGGTTTTCTCATTGTGAATCAGTGGAAAATGTTCTTAATGTGAAAACCCTATCATCAACAACCCTTTTATCCTTCATGTGGCCCATCATTATGAAAAACATTTGGTCTATTTGTCTTTATCAATTTTCCTGAAGGTATCTATTTTGACAGTCCTGCAGAAGTTTCATTTATGGCTAACCTATCTGTTGTAGAATATACCTTGGTAAACAAACCTTTGTTGGGATTTTACTGCCCTACTTTAAATCAATGGTATATTTGTTTCTTAGACCATTGTAACAATGATGTATGTCAAGTGAGGGAGGTGAGCTATTTAAACCATTTTTGTGTTTTTGCTGGCCACTTCAATTCTTGCAGGTGCCTACACAACTTATACCTTAGATCACTATCTCTTTTGGAGTTGGAAAACTCATTTTATTAACCATGAACCTAGGCTTGTCATAGTTGCTTCCTTTGGCAATTTTTTCCCGCATGATCGTCTCCTTTTACCCTTTAAAATTTTTTATGTCCTTTCTTTGACAAGTCAAACCTTGAAATGATATTTTTGTCCCTTCTACTGATACCATTTATCACCTTTCTTCCTTCGGTGTGGTGGAGTATTGGTTTTTATGTCTTCCTCCTTTGATCCCTTTAGTTCTCTGATTTTACCCTTTGAAACCTCATACTTTTGTACCAATACTCTTTACCTTTTTGTACCTTTGGTGATGTGGAGTCAATTACTCTTTGAAAAAACTTAGAGGGTAGCTTGAAATCCTCTAAAACCCTCTGCTATTATGAAGGAGGTCCTGTCATCACCTTTGACCAATTTTTCAATTTTCCCAAACTCCTAGGTTTTAGGGTTTCTTAGAAAAAAGTAACTAGTGTTGTCTTCTAAGTTCTCAAAAACTTCTCAAAACTCATTAATAATGTCTAAAGACCTTCAATAGTGCACTAATGGAGCTTGAGGTGACATTTGCTCTTGCAACCCTAGTACTGATTTATTTCTTGGTAAAAAAAAGTCACAAACCCTGATATTCATCAAACATATGCTTGCTGCTTTCTTCTTGCTATGAATGGTCTTAGTATGATTATTTTCGTTTTTTACATTACCTCATTGCTAGTCTGATGGATTGTTGATCCTCTTACAGAAATGTGAGCAAAAGGCAGCTGTCCTCTTGCAAGATTTGTGCTTTAAACCAAAGATCCTTCCTTGAATGACCTTTTTAATCAATTTAGACAAGATCACATGTCCTTTCTTCTTTGAATGCAGTTTATTTATACAGGAAAAACCTAGTTGTTAGGATACCAAATCTACCCTATGACCTTGTGAAAACCTAGGTGACCTAGTGGACACTTTCTTGACCTTGGTTTTTGGACTGAGACCTAGAATTTGGGATCATCAAGTGTAAGATAGAGTTTATGATAAACTAACGCATTGAAGATCCAAAATCCAATGTACTTGATTTATCTTAAATAGCATAAAAAGATAGTTTGAGACCATCAGTGTTTGGGAGTATTTTGGGATACACAACCAAGTTTTTTGATTGGTGGGCTTAGGTAGCAGTGGGGGGATTTTTAGGAAAAACTAAACAGATGATTTTGGCCAAAGGTGAAAGAATATAGACAGAAAGAGTGACACAAGCCACTAATGGGTTTTCTGAGACTGGTAAGAAGAGCTGGGTATGATGGAGAGATAAAATAGTGAAAAATTATCTTTAAAGATGATGAAGGCAGTGAGATTTCCAGAACTCACAATGTCTATAAACTTTCTTTCTATAAATCTAGGGAAATAATTTAGTCAACTATGAAGGAAAATATTACTGATTACTAACAGGATCAAGTTCTAATGAAATAGGAGGATCTAGAAGGAATGAGATAGGATATTAGAATAGGGATAGTGGGACCCCCCAAGAATCAGAGGGAATCCGAACACCAGAAATTCCAAGCCTAGAGGATCGTAATTATTGATCACAATACTCTCATGTAGGAGTAGGTGTATTTCGTCATGAGGAAGTTATTTCTTGAGGATGATTCCTTCTGTTAGAAAATTAAATATTACAGAACAATGCAACACATAAAATATGCGGAAAATACAAGCACAAAAAACACATAAAACTAGAGAGACACAGATATATGTGGTTCACCTAGTTTGGGCTACATCCACCTCGAACAGCCAGTCCTTCCTTTCTATTATCCAGCGAAAAAAATGAAGAGACAAAACCTACAGCAGATCCTCTGTAATATCCTCTGTTCTCTCTCACAGTCTCCCTCTCTGTTTCTCGCTCAGAGAATACACATACAATACACAGCCGCAATACAATGCCCTCATAAAAGCGAGGGGTTTCCTTCTAGGGAAAAAAACCCTAAACTAAACATAACTTCTACCATCAGATCATTTTCCTAATGAACTGCCCAAATTGACTAGAAATTACTATACTTTACAAGGCAATTTTACATTTGTTTTTAGCTTTGGGGGCGCTGCCCTCGAAACCCCCACTAGGGGGGAGGGGGTGGCAGCGATTAATTACGGGCGACGTTGCCACCCATTTTAAGGTACAGGGGTCCAAATTAAACAAGATAATCAGGCTCCACACCCAACAATCTCCCACTTGGAGACTGATTCTAGCAACTCCACCACTGCTTCATTTGCTGGACAATGACTCCTCTTTGGACCTAGCTATTTCTCATCTTCATCGTCGTCCTTGAAGACCAATTGAAACTGAGCATGTCCTCAGTTTCTCCCTAGTTACAACTTTTGTTAGCATATCTGCAAGATTCTGGCTAGTGTGTATCTTTTCCAGCTTCAACTCTCCATCTTCCAATACTGACCGTATGAAATGGTACTTGAGATGTATGTGTTTAGTCCTGGAATGAAATTCTGAGTTCTTTGAAAGATGAATAGAACTTTGGCTATCACTGTATAGTGTGCCCATATCACGATTCTTACCCAATTCATCCATTAGCCTTTGTAACCAAATCATTTCTTTACTAGCCTCTGTAGCAGCAACATACTCGGCTTCTATTGTTGAAAGTGCAACAACACTTTGGATTTTTGAAACCAAACTGACAGTTGTTCCACCTAAAGTAAATACATATCCTGTAGTGCTCCTCCTGTTATCTCTATCACCTGCCATATCTGCATCAACATATCCCTGTAGAGCAATGTTTAAACCACCAAAGCATAATGCTTGATTTTTGGTACCTCTCAAATATTTGAGAATCCATTTTACTGCCATCCAATGTTATTTTCCTGGATTGTTCATGTACCTGCTTACAACTCCCACTGCATGTGCAATATCAGGCCTTGTGCAGACCATTGCATACATTAAGCTTCCAACTGCTGATGCATATGGAACTTTAGACATATAATCCATGTCTTCTTGGGTCTTTAGGCACATCTCCTTACTAAGTTTTAAATGGCTAGCAAAAGGTGTACTAACTGGTTTTGCATTCTGCATATTAAATCTTTTCAACACCTTTTCTATGTACTCATTCTGAGACAGTGTTAATTTGCGATTTTTCCTATCTCTAGTTATCCTCGTACCAAGGATTTGTTTTGCAGCTCCCAAATCCTTCATTGCAAATGAATTTGCCAATTTTCTTTTGAGCACATTTATTTCCTGCATGTTAGATCCTGCAACAAGCATGCCATCTACATACAATAACAATATAATATAGCTGCCATCATTTTGTCTTTTTAGATAAACACAATGATCAGAGTGACATCTAGTATAACCTTGTTCAGACATAAACTTGTCAAATTTTAGATACCACTGCCTTGGAGCCTGTTTTAAGCCATACAAGCTCTTCTTTAACCTGCACACCAATTTTTATTTCCCTTTTACCACATATCCTTCTGGTTGCTGCATGTATATCTCTTCCTCCAAATCTCCATGGAGAAATGTTGTATTTACATCTAATTGTTCAAGATGTAAATCTTCCACTGCTACAAGACTTAAGATAGTTCTAATTGAAGTCATTTTAATAACAGGAGAAAATATTTCATCAAAATCAATACCTTTCTTCTGTGCAAACCCCTTCACCACAAGTCTAGCTTTGTACCTCTGTTTTCCTCCATCTTCTTCCTTCAGCCTGTAAACCCATTTATTCTGTAATGTAGTTTTACCTGCAGGAAACCTAACTAAGTCCCAAGTCTGGTTATGCATTAAGGAGTCCATCTCTTCTTCCATGGCTAGCTCCCACTTCTTCCTGCTTTCAACCTGCATTGCTTCTTCATAACATTCGGGTTCACCAGAATCAGTCAACAATAAATAATATAATGAAGGAGAGTATCGTTCAGGGGGTCTACTTATTCTGGTAGATCTTCTAACACCACTTTCAGGTGTTTGAGGTGCCTGTTGCTGTTGTGGTGGTTGTTGCTGCTGTGGTTGTTGATTATTATTATTTTCAGGCACCTTTACTTTTTCAAATATCTCATCAAGAACCGCGTATTCCTTGCTTTCTTTTTCCTGTTTCTTTTCCTGCAACTGATTCTTATACAAGACCTTTTCATTGAATATTACATCTCTGCTCCTAATGATTTTTTTATTTTCATAATCATATAAGCGATAACCAAAATCATTAACACCATATCCAATAAAGGTACATTTATTTGATTTTGCCTCAAGCTTTGTTCTATTTTATTTATTAATATGGACAAAGGCCTCACAACCAAAAGGCTTTAAAAAAGAGTAGTTTACCTTTTTACCTGTCCATGCTTCCTCTGGAATACCACCATCCAAGGAAATTGAAGGCCCTCTGTTTATTAGATAAACAGCAGTATCTACAGCATCTGCCCAAAATTGTAAAGGCAATCCTGCATGCAATCTCATGCACCTTGCACGCTCCATGATCGTTCTGTTCATCCTTTCTGACACACCATTTTCTTGTGGTGTTCTTGGAACTGTCTTCTCTCTACGAATTCCATGCTCTGAACAGTACCTATCAAACTCTTTGCTACAATATTCACCTCCATTGTCTGATCCGAGACACTTCAACTTCTTTCCTGTCTCAATCTCAACCAAAGCTTTCCATTTCTTGAAAGTATCAAATACATCAGATTTATTCTGAATACAATAAATCCATGCTTTTCTAGTTGCATCATCAATAAAAGTAACATAATAACGAGAGCCACCGAGAGATGATACCTGAGCAGGTCCCCATACATCCGTATGCACAAGCTCCAATTTTTCGCTCTTCTTTTCTTTCCCAACTCTGAGAAATCTGACTCTCTTTTGTTTTCCATAAATGCAATTCTCACAGAAATCCAAATCAACATTCTTCAAACTTGGCAACAAATTTCTTGAGTGAAGAATCTTCATTCCCTTCTCACTCATATGTCTAAGCCTATGATGCCATAATGCTGCATCTGCTCCTTTGGAAGTTAAAGCATTAACAGAGTTAGAAATACCATTGCATAAATACAATGTACCAACCTTTTCACCTTTTGCTATTACCAGCGCTCCTTTTGTGACCTTCCAAGTTTTATCTATGAAAGTTGTCACACAACCTTCACTGCCTAACTGCCCCGTTGAAATCAGATTTTTCTTCAGATCTGGAACATGCCTTACCTCCTTTAGTAGCCATTGGTTTCCATTCTGTTGTTTTACAAGAACTTTACCCATTCCAACAATTTTACAGGGTTTATCATCACCCAACGAACTTGTCCAAAATCTCCTTGAACATAGTCATGAAAATATTTCTTATCAGGTGTGGCATGGAATGAAGCCCCTGAATCTACAACCCAAGAATCAGTAACATTTTCGAAAGAAAGAATCAAAGCATCTTGTAACACATCACCTGTCACATTTGTTTCATGATTGTTTTCTTGCTGTGTGTCTCCTTCTTTTCCCTTCCGAGATCTACAGTCTTTCTTTAGGTGTCCTTTCTTTCCGCAATTCCAGCACACTATCCTCGATCTGGACTTGGATCTGCCTTTCATTGATTTACTGCGATATCTCGAGCTCTTTCCTCTTTCCATTATTCTTCCCCTAGACTCTGCACTCAAAGCATTACCTAATGTCTGACTGAAGCTTTTCCGTCGCATTTCCTCGCTAAGGATAGCACCAACAACATCATCAAACTTTAAAGTACTAGATCCAGAGACAAAGTTACTAATGGCCATTACTAAACCATTCCAACTCTCTGGAAATGAGCACAAGAATAACAGAGCTCTAACTTCATCATCAAAGTTTACCCCTACAGAACTTAACTGACTATTAACTGTATTAAATTCATTTAAATGGTCTACAACAGATCCACTTTCCGACATCTTCATATTAAATAGTCGTTTCATAAGAAATACCTTGTTTGAGGCCGAGGGTTTTTCATATAGTTTCACCAACATCTGCATCAAACCCTTTGTTGTTGTTTCTTTCGAAATATTGAAGGCGACTGATGCCGCAAGACACAACCGTACTGTTCCGAGTGCCTTTCTATTGAGAATGTGCTATTCCGCGTCTGTCATGGCCACCGACTTCTTTGTTTTTCCACTCAATGGTAGGTACATATATTTCTGATACAGATAATCTTCCATCTGCATCTTCCACAGTGGAAAGTTTTGGCCATTAAATTTCTCGACCTTAAAATTACCATCTTCTGCCATTGCTCCCACTCGAACTAGGAACCCTCCTTTCCTGCGATTTTATCAGCCAAATATACCTTTGGCTCTGATACCAGTTGTTAGAAAATTAAATATTACAGAGCAATGAAACACATAAAATATGCAGAAAATATAAGCACACAGAACACATAAAACTAGAGAGACATAGATATACGTGGTTCACCTAGTTTGGGCTACATCCACCCCGAACAGCCAGTCCTTCCTTTCTATTATCCAGCAAAAAAAATGAAGAGACAAAACCTACATCAGATCTGTTGTAATATCCTTTGTTCTCTCTCATAGTCTCCCTCTCTATTTCTCACTCCGATAATACACATACAATACACAGCCGCAATACAATGCCCTCATAAAAGTGAGGGGTTGCCTTCTAGGGAAAAAAACCGTAAACTAAACATAACTTCTACTGTCAGATCATTTTCCTAATGAACGACCCAGATTGACTAGAAATTACTATACTTTTACAAGGCAATTTTACATCTATTTTTAGCTTCGGGGGTGCTGCCACTCCCCCCTGGACCCCCCACGGTAGTGATTAATTACGGGCAGCATTGCCGCCCCTTTTAAGGTACAGGGGTCCAATGTTGTGATACAAAGTAAACAAGATAATCAGGCTCCACACCCAACACCTTCCCTACAAGTGGAAATCTGCAAGACACCAGTGTGGTTATATCTCTCCCTAACCTCCATGTGGTACTTTATCAAAATCATGTTAGTATTTACATGGACTGGTTCCTTAGATTGCTTTTGGCCCCCATAGGTAAAGATGTCGCTTCACGCTCCCTCAATCTAAGAAATATGCGCTCCAAGTAGATTTTAAATATTACTTCATCTATTCTCAATAAGGTTATGTTTATAACTTTCTCCCTAATCTGCCTTAACCTAGTGTTGTTAATGCACCAGTGGCATCTCATGTTGTTGACGGTATCATTGGATCCATTTCACACACTCACCCAAAACCATATACTCCACCTCCTATGAGTTATGGTAAACCCCACGGGGTGGGGGAAACTTCCTCTTACAAGTATCTGCCTCCTTAATTCATCCCTTATCTAGATCAAAGCACTACATATTCATATCCCCAACCGCATCGGCAGATGTCATGGCTAGTGGTTTCTCAACCTATTTATCCAAATGTTTCCCCTCCTTATTTTCCATATGCATCACCTAGTTCTCCAAACACTCTAGAACCAGCACCTCATCCCCCCATGCCTCCTCAACCTCTCCCATAGCAACAAAATCCTCCTCAAGGTCAATTGTATGCTTATAATATTGTGACAAATCCCCTCAATCCCAAGAAAAAGAATAAGGGGAAAGGTAACTAGAACCAAAATCTCAAGGTAATGAGGGTGACAACGGTCCACCACCTAATACACCATAGGGAAATCAACCTCTAATCCCATAAAATAGCAATAGGGTAGAAAACCCAATAAAATCAAGGCTCTTCATACGAATAATCCTTGTGCATGTTGCGGCATATATGGCAATTACACTCCTGATTTTCCCCTTTTACCTAATATGTGTCAAGTATGGGAAGCTCAAGGAGCTTCCCCTAGAGGAAAGAAACCCATGGCTCTACTTCCTTCGGCTACTGCTTCACCTCAACCAACTATTCTTACCAATCCTTTTCCTCACCAAGGGTATCTAGCTACCAAACTACATAAGGTCTGTGTTGCCTTGAGGGGTCCTGACCGAAGTTCAGAGATTAATTTTTTCCAAAAAAACCCTATACTACTAGCCCTTTAGGAAATGACCTACTTACAGAGGCCAAGGTCTCAACCGAAGCAGTATGGGAGGGTGCTAGAACCAAGTTTCCGCACCTTGAGAGAGAGAGTAGGTAAGTCGAGGAAGACTTGTGTTATAACTCACAAGGTTCGCATAGAATGAGTCTATTTGCAGTTATTTTAACAATGTAATCAACAGATAAATATAACAAATCTTATCAGATCTAATCAGTACATTCACATCCACGTGTGCATTATTAATGACCATCACAAAGCACTATAATCACATCCAATATTATATGAAAGTTATACTTATGCTAATTTAAAAACATAGATACATTCGTAGCTTAAATAAACATCACAGATGTGCTTTCAATAGTTAACATAACCAATTCAGATAACACAAAAATACTTTAACCATACTTTGCATTCATTAACATTCAGATCCACTTACAACCAAAACACAGGATGCACACACAGCCTAACCGAGGATATTTGCGCACATAGCTAGCAGGAGTCCTTACCCAAACAACCCAATACAGATCTAACAGTTCGCACGTAGCATTAATCTATTGACTTACTTCTTTTCTAGACCCAACTATTTATCTATTTATAATATCGTAGCCTTCACTATCCTATGGTCCTCAAACCATGGTTTGCGGACCCTAGAGCTACCCTTTAACCCATTATAACACAATAAGGGCTTTGACCTACCCCAAAACCCCTACGCAGGACCAACTTTACCAAAATTGTACCAAAAATGTAGATTAGGGAACCCCATTCCAACAGGCCCCCAACACAATCTTATGACTCATCCCGAGTCACTGCGGCCATGGGTTTTCCATCTTCACCTACAGCTGCTTGATTGCATCAACCAGTGGGGCCAGCACTCCTTCGATCGACACAACCGCATTCTGAGCAATCTCCACCAAATTTTGCGAAGTTGGACGATTTGTAGCAGCTGTGACACTCTCCAAAGTCTGGTTCAGCTGCTTGACTACAATATAGACCTCCTGAGATTTCATGAGGGCTTCGTCAGCCCAAGGCTTAAGGTGGTCACTAAGAACCTTCATTTTCTGGTGGAGATCTTCAATGTTGTCTCTCAGCATGTGGTTGGTATGCAGTCGTGCTAGGCATTGAGTAGGGATGAAATTAGCCACAGTAGCTTGCAACTGCTCAAACTCTTCTTCCTTGTGGCACAACACTTGAGCAAGTCTGCGTAGGAGAGGATCTCATTGCACCTTAGTCCACAACTGCATAGTTGTCTCCAACAGTCATGTGCCCTGAGAAATATTATCTGTGATGACATTGATGGCCTCTCTAACTAGCACGACTCACTGGGCCCTTACCTTAGGTGAAATTTCTGGCTGTAATCTGGCCTGCAAGGCCACAATCTATTGTTCCATCTCTGACTTGAATACCTAGATCTCAGTCCATGAAGCCCTGAGTGCTGCAACAAGCCCTTCAATTTTTCCCTGGGGGGTGATAGAAACTGGCATATATTCAATGAAATCTGCATAGAGCCTATTTATTAGGCATTCCAAATCTCTCTACTACGCAGTGGTGAGGGTACATGAAACCTGTGCCTAGGATACTTTAGCGGTTTTCTCTTCTATCATCTGCTCAACTGTACTGAGTTGTTAGTGCATGCGGTAGTCCCTGTGTTGAATCTCCTTGAACAGGGATGCATGGAGGACATGTAATGGTTCATGTGGCAGGCGGACTAGGTTTAATTGCACCTCTGTGCAGGCTTGGACTTGTGCTCCTAAGTCGGGTGGACTTAGCTTGAGGGCTACGCCTGACAAAGGGCAAAGGCGGCTCTCTATTGTAATGATTAAGGTGATGCTTGGGGCCATTCTTGCCTAAATCATACTTGTTTGAAAGGTTTCAGTTTTGAGCTACAGAGCCCAGAGCTCAGCCTGGAGCGTATTGATCATGGCCTTCTATTGTTCTTCCAGAGCCAGCCATTTATCTTTTACAGTGAGGGTGACTGTGTCTACAATCTACTCTAGGTCCTTTTCTGTCAGAGTAACTCCTATGTCACATTATAACCGTTGAGCTCGTTACTTCTTCCATGGTCCCTTAATAGGATCACTAATCTGCTTCTTACTTCGAGGCGAGTCAGCACCTCCCACATCCAGTCCTTCTGCACCAAGATCCTTTTGTGAATCCTTCTGTAAACTCTTCTATGATTCTGAGTCCAATCCCTTCCCAGTACTCTTACCATATCATTCCTTTTGTGGTTCCAGGTCCACCCCCTTCCCAGTACTCTTACCCTGTCCTTCCTTCTATGGTTCTGAGTCCATCCCCTTCCCAGTACTCCTACCCTGTCCTCCGGTCTCTTTAATGTTGGTGGGTGAGGTGACCTTTGAGGTTCTCATACCTGTAGTGTCCTTCATACCTGACTTGAAGCCGAGTTTACAGTGTGGGGGCCAAGTATCAATAAGGAAATCAATCTCCTCATCCGTAACCATATATAGGAGTGATACCCATGCTGGATCCTTATGGCCCCTGATCTGTACATTGTGAAATGTTACCTGAAATGTTGCAATGTTCTTGTACTTATCATAAATTTCTGGTGACAAGCATGGCCGGGAATTGATAGAAGCTACAAGCTCGCTCTTAAATAGGACCCAGAAGACTTGATTATCCTCAGTACACTACGCGTCATTTGAATCCCACAAGTTCACCTATTGTGCTCCCTCACACATACCTGGCTCGAGCTCAGGGAGAACTGAGTCTTCATGGGCTTCCCATGTGACCAACACGATAAGGAGCAATAGCCATGAGTAGTGGAGTGCTTTTCCCTGATCCTGGGCCTCGCGCACATTCTCCATAAATTCGTTGCACAAGAACAGGGATCAGTTGTAGCCAACCCCCTTTTCGCAGCGCCTAGCCAACTAAATCACATACGAAGGGACAGTTGAAACCTAGAATTTGTGCGTCATTTTGCATGCTAACAACAAGGTGCCCATGCGCGCACCAGGGTTGTTGATGGTGCTGATCATGAACCCCCTAGTGTTTTTTTCAACGTGATAATCCTCACGCACCTTATCAGTGATTTTTTTTTCATATTTCCTGCTAACACATTCCATGGGATTCAAACCCTTCATGGGCATACCAGTTATATGGTGAATGAGTGCTGCGTTGATGGGAATGTGATCATAGATCCATAAGTTGTCCTCATAGACCAGGGAAAGCAGCTGGTGCACAAGTCGATCTGTGACATTGTAGTGGCCAAAATGAGGCATCCGTAGCAGGTTTAATAGCCCAAAAATAGCCAACCTGCTTTCCCATGGCATGGGGACTACCTTCAACATGTTATCCTCCAATACCCTTTCAAGATATAGCTTAAGTTCTAGTTCTGGGAAGGTGTGCAAATTTTTCAGATCGTGGTCATCGAATTTTACCAAGTGGAGTTTTCCAAAGGAATATCCAATTATGGGAACGCCTCCTGGAATTAGTGGCATTTGCAAATAGGTGCACAGGTATTTGATACTCTTGGGTGTACACCTCGAGGGCCTCTGAGGCCAGCCATAGGGTGGAAGCCAATTTATCAGTTTAGGGGTCCCGGCCTATTCATCAGTAGAAAAAGGTTGCTTTAAAGGGTTAGGCGAACGTGACTAGGGCACCGTTCAGGGGGATTTCACATTTCGAGGGGAGGTGTGGGGCTTCTCGCCAACCCATTTCGCAAGTTTCCCCAACCCTTTCTCCTGGCTCTTTCCTTTCCCCTTCTGCTTTCCCTTGCTTGGCGTGAACATAACCTCCTAAACATCAGGGGTGGCTTCTAGTACTTCATAAGATTATTTCTCCATTGAGGCCACAGTCTACGAAGATTTGGCAGGATTATATGTAGTCATTTTGGCGTGAAAAATGAACTCAGGGTGGCTACTATCAAAGGAGGAAGCACAATCAAACATGAACAAGGCACAATAGTTGTAAAATATTTCAAAGCACAAACTTCCCAAGATACACGAAACCCTCTTCTGAGCTATCTGTCTACTTTTATAACCTTGGAGATTCGAAAAATGGTTGGGTGAAGCTTATCAGGAACTTACCATCAAGTAAATGGTAAAGAATCTTCGGAAATTGCTTCATTAATTGATGGGCGCCTGCTCCTTTCAACCGTAAAATTTGCTTTTACCTAGTTTTATTGTTCCAACGACTATTTTTCATAGTTGTAGATTATCCCTACACTTCCAGTGCACCTTCTGTACTCTGAGTGCACCCCTACGCTCCCAGTGCACCTCCTGCACCTTGAGCACACCCCTACGCTCCCAGTGCACCCCTCCAGGCCTCCAAAATTGCGATTGATCCCTATGCGTACCATGGTTCTGCCTGTAATTATCTCCCTTCCTGCGCGTGTTCCACTCCATACAACTACTTTTACCATCTAGTCATTTGATACGATATGGTTTGAGCTAGATTGAATTGACATATCTTGGTACCATACCACACAACATGGCTAACTGGACCACTCCTCCATTAGTAATTTCCTTTACCATCATCACAGGCCATCTGTTTAAGCTGGGAGCTAACGAGGTGTTGCAAAGATATGCGTTGGAACATGAAAGGAAAGCCATCTTAGCAGAAGCTCATGGGGGCATAGCAGGAGGTCACTACACAGGGAAAGCAATGGCACAAAAGATTTTAAGAGTTGGACTATGGTGGCCCACACTGTATAGCGACTCTCACTATTATTGCAAAGGCTGTGATACATGCCAAAGGACAGGAAGCCCATCACCAAGAGATGAAATTCCTTGAATGAAATTCCTGTAGTAGTCTCTGTGTCCAAGGATAGAGCACAACTGTTTCTCAGTTGTCGGTACTGCCAGGTTTATGATAACTGCTACTTTGGTAGGATCAACCATCAATCCTTGTCGACAAACTATGTGACTGGGCAAGATCCCGAAGGGTATGAAAAATATGCACTTATTGATATTCAGGGAAATCTGATGCTTTCTACAGGAGTCCAACATCATGCACAGGTTTGAGACATGCTTCTATACCAACCTGAAGATGGTCCAGTCATAAAAATATACCTCCAAAAACTTGTGGATTAATTCCTTGAATACTGCAACCACCACCCGCGAAAATATGGCAGGGGAATTCTTGAGCCCAAACGGCATGACAATATACTGAAAATATCCCCATTCAATGGCAAACATAGTTTTTATATGATCTTTAGGTGTGATCTTGATCTGATGGTACCCTGAGAACCCTTCCATGAACGAGTGTGCTTCCTGCCCCCCCATGCTATCAAGGATTTCATCTGAGAATGGCGTAGGAAAGGGATCATGTACCCAAGCATCATTCAATTTATGCAGGTCAACACAGATCCATAGGACTTACCCAATCTGACCATTTGACTAGTTTGATGATACCTGTGGCGAGCATTTTTTCGATTTCTTCCTTGAATTTTTGTTTGTACTTGGGGTTTAGCCGATAAGGGCGTTGCTTCACAAGGCGAACATCTAGTTTTAAAGTGATGTGCATGACCCCTAGGTCCCCTGTAATTTCGTTGAGTTCCGAGAATTTTGTCGAGAATAAGTCCTGGTATTCCGTGAGGAGTTTTTCAACTTTTCCCACAGTATCATCATCCTAGTAGTCCACAATTTTAGCTAGCTTATATTGCTCCTTCGTTCCAATGTTGACTTCTCGCAGCTTCAGAGGCTTAGTGACATTGACGATATGTTGTGGGGATCCAACAACTGTGCTCTCTCCCTCCGACTTTGGGATAGATATATTTCATGGATATTCATCACATTCCTCCATTGATAGACTGAGATAGTTTAAAATATCTTGCATTTGTGTCTCCCACGTTGGTGCCCCACGTGCTGCACAACGACATGATTCATCAAATACTAAGGCATCTATATCTGGTAGGGCTTCGTCGAGTGCCTCCATTCCTCCTATCAAACCGAATTTCCCTACAAACTCATCCTTCAGGTTTTCCCAGTGGCCGGTGCGCGGGTGTAATTCTGCATCTAAATACCATGCGGTCAGGATTGGCCCCAAGGCATGAATCAACAGGTGGACCCATTCCTTCGTATTTCTTTCACCCAATTCTTCCATCCATGTAGACAAGTGCTCACGCTGGTTCCCTAGCCCCAAGAAAGTCTTTACGCGTAGATGAACTGAAGGTTCAAACCGTAAGACCATCATGTCGCAACACTCTTCCCAATCCTAGAACGTCCCCTTATATGTGTCCCACCACCTCATAGGGGTTGTGTGCATGGCTAAATTAAGAGCCCACAATCTTTGCTCCCGTGAGACTTTAGCTTCAAATGCTCGCAAAAACTCCCTAATACTACCAGAACCATCAATGTAGGGTAGTTCTCTTACCTCTGAGGAGATACACTGGAAGATCTTTGTGATTCTAAGACATCACAACCCTGATACATCATGTAACCGATTCTCCCAATTTTCTATATCCCCGTTGGAGTCAGAGAAGAATTCTTTGTCCTTCTCCTAGCAAAGCACACCATCAGTCATAGGATTGATCCAATCTTTGTCTTGAGCGATTAATTTATAGATGTGATCCGCATCCCCTTCTTCGCGCACTAGTTCTATATACCATTCTCCTTCCACAGGGTCCAGTGGGACTATAACCCGCGTACCCCCATTCTCAAACACCATGCTTATTTTCTTTAGGTTGATAATTCCTCCCACATCTATAGCCCAATCCAGTCCTCAGAGCACAGGATAGGGGTCCGCATCTTCCACAATCTAAATGACCTCAAAGTCGGTGCAGACCTTAACTCCTACAATGTCTACCATAATATTTGACAGCCTCCCCAATGGTACGATCTTTTGTTGTTTGGAAGTGCACAACTAGATAGTAGACCATTCCAACTTAGGCTCTCCCATCCATTGCTAAGTTTTCTTGAGTAGTACGTTCGCATCTAACCCTAGGTCCAAAATAACCTGATCCATTTCATAGTCGTCAATCTGTGCTATTAGCCGCATTTCCCGACCAGTGCATTTTTTATGCTTGTAAATTTTGTGCACATCCTTGACTTCCAAAGGAGGGTTTGTTCTCTCTGTGCAGTTGTCTATTAGTGCTTGCAAATTTTCTACTGCCTTCTGGTTGCATAGCAGCTTCATACATGCCTTTAGAAATGGTTTAAGTTCATCATCTACTCTCAGGTTTGCTGGAGCTTTTGAGATAGGCGCCTCATCCTTAGTGAATTATTTGCAAGCTACGAAAAAGGTTTCCTTTCCCTTCTGTAGGTCCAATCTTTCCTATTTAACAATTTCTTTCCAGATAAGAGGTTTAGCTTCAGATTTCTCCTCAGTTCCTCCAGTAACCATGCCACTATGCGTTATGACATTAATACTTTGTCCTTCATCACACGGTTCCGCCTTAACCCTCTACACGTTCTATGTAGGTGTCTGTTGTTTTTCCTACATTTTTGTTATCAGAATTGGATAGTATTCACAAGAATGTCTCCCAGGGTTCATAAAATCCCTTGAAAAGTGCCCTATTTCTCCACAATTATAATAGATCAATTTTCCTCTTCCCCGACCTACGCCTCCACCCTTTCCCCTTCCCTATCCCTCGCTTGGGAGCCTCCTCTACTTGAGGGAGATAGTGGTGAATAAGGGTCATCCTATACCCTGTATAGGTTTCCTCAATCTATCATCAAGTCATAGGTCTGAAAATTATGCTCGTCATGCCCCATAGAGGAGTGGAATCAACACCATTGTTGCTTCAATTTGGGAACATAAGAAACAAGATGAGGATAGTAATTAGTATCGTGTAGCCTGGAAACACGAAAATCAGTGCACCATAATCTTGGGCCACTTGGCCCTGCAACCACCTTAGCGCGCAATGGGCTTGGTCCCCCAGCTTTCATGTAATCTGTTAGTAGAGGACACTGATCCTTGGTATGGCCGGACACCCCGCATCTTATGCACCATGTGTCGGGGATCACCTCTTTCCCCCATTATTTTCGCAGATTCCATATTTCTATGTGCATCACCTCCAGTTGTCCCTATATCTATTACACCCAAACTGAGCATCATCTCTCGGCACAGCCTCTAGTTTCACAGCAATATCCAAGACCTTCTCTTTCATTGCAATTGACTGCTGACCCATAGGTCCACGTAGGTGAGGTAGCAGCATAGCAATAGACCATTCCTTGTGCTACCTATCATCATACTAAAATTCCCCATTTCTGATAATGTTTTTTAACCGCTAATCAGCTTCCCATACCAATTCAATGGGTCCCCGTTTAAAGTCTTTCAATTCGACCACTATTTGAGAGTAGGACTTAGGCTTCTGAAACTATTGTTTTAATGCTATCTTAATCTCTCAAATATATGGATCCACATGTTATCCTATGTGCCCCATATACCAATCCAAGGCCCTTCCTTGAAAGGCAAGTGATAGCTGCACTCTCTTTACAACGTCGATAGCCACATTCTACACAGTCCATACTATCTGCAACAAACCAAAATCGGTACATATCTTCTTCCCCTACTCCCTTGAAATTTGGCAGCTTCATGTGGGTGGCCATATCTTCTTCCGGTGGCAGTGGAGGTGTGGGTGAGTTCTTACCCTTATGCTGACTTGAAGGTGGTGTAGTGGGAGGACTATGTGCAACCGATTCTCTTAATGGACTGTAAATGAATCTATCTCCTTCTTGATTAGTTTGGTAGTACTTACCACTTCGTGTTGTACTCTCTCTCAAATCATAGGTCATTCACTCCGTGTGGCTACACATAATGCCCTTTTCGCATAGTAAGATTTTGATTAACAAAGGCAATGTTTTCAAGAACTTACCCTAGAAACCCTTGAAGAACCTCTGCTCTGCCTCAGAGTAGGACATGAACTGATCGACTGAAAATTCTATCACGAATCCTCCCAACACGCTATCTACCCAGTGATCTACAGTACGGGTGATCATATTGTCAGTCCTTTCCAGCTGTTGAAAAAATTCTGGTGTCCACTGCGTAAATTGATCATCCTTCCAGCACGTCTAGAATTTTATGAGCCTTTCCAACCACTCCTGAAGCTTGTGCATAAAGGTTACAAATAAAATTTCAGATACTTCCATGAATATGTACTTGTTCTTCCACTTCTCAGCCATCAACTTTGTGTTGCGATTCTCTTTTACTCCAAACTCCTAAATCTGTCTTCCAAACCAATCTTCAATTTCCACCCTCTCAGGTCTCCAAGGACCTTGTGGCATTACTTGATCTCTCTCTCAAAATGCTCCCGGTCCTGGTAACAGAACAATTTAGTGGCTTTATGGGTCCTGACCAAGGTTCGGATGTTAAGGTTTGCCAACAAACCCCTATACTACTGGCCCTTTCAGAAATGACCTACTTGCATAGGCCAAGGTCTGACCTGAAGTAGTATGGGAGGGTTCTGGAACCATGTTTCCGGAACCTGAGAGAGAGAGTAGGTAAGTCGAGGCAGATCTATGTTATAACATGTGAGTTTCACACATAATGAGTCTATTCATAGCTATTTTAATAGTATAATCATCACATAACTATAAAAAATCTTATCATATATAATCAATACATTCTCATCCACGTGTGCATTACTAATTACCATAATAGAGCACTATAATCATAGCCAATATTGGATCACAGTTATAATTATGCTAATTTCAGAACACAGATACATTCCCAGCTTAAATAGGTGTCACAAATGTGCATTCAATAGTAAACATAACCAATTCAGATAACACACAGATATTTTAACAATGCTTCACATTCATTAACATTCAGATCCAATTACAACCAAAACATAGCCCATGCACACAGCCTAGCGGGGTCTGCACACAACAGGATTAAGGATCTCCGTGCACACAACTCTTACCCAAACAACCAAAAGAAAATCTAATAGTTCGCACGTAGCATCAATCTATTGACTTACTTCTTTTCTAGACCCAACTATTTATCTATTTATAATATCATATCCTTCGCTATCCTATGGTCTGAAAACCATGATTTTTGGACCTTAAAGCTACCCTTTAACCCATTACAACACATTACAAACTTTGACCCACCCCAAAACCCCTACGCAGGACTGAATTTACCAAAATTGTACAAAAAACGCAGGTTAGGGAACCCCGTTCCAATACTCCTGCAGCCCCCCAACCTCCATAATAATGCCACTGTGATTATCTAAT
Organism: Pinus albicaulis; assembly: GCA_034641835.2. Taxonomy (NCBI): domain Eukaryota; kingdom Viridiplantae; phylum Streptophyta; class Pinopsida; order Pinales; family Pinaceae; genus Pinus; species Pinus albicaulis. The sequence continues at coordinate 1,152,633,809 of CM076575.1, read as the reverse complement.
TCTGATGATGAATTCTGATGAGGCCAACACCAATGTAATATTCCAAAATTTATTATAATATTAAATTTATGTTTTGTCACTTTGATAGATGAATAAGTGGGTAGGGAGACCCATAAATCTCTTTATTATGAATAAAACCACTTCTCATGTGAAAGTGGATCATATTTTTAGCTTAATAAAGCACCCTAAGGTGTGAACATGGGCTAAAACATGTGGACTGGGTCAACTTTGACCAAATCAACAGCTTTTTCATGGAGGAGTGGACATTAATGGAGGGACTTTGCAGTTTTAGATGGAGACACATTGCATGGAATTAGTGTTATTAATGGATGGGGCTTAGGGTTTGGAAGATCATATCTTATAAAAGGAAGATGATGGAAGCCATATTCATTATGTTGATATATTTTAAGTTTTGATATATGGTATGTTTAGACATATAGCTTTCTTCAGCTGTTTAGCTAAGATTTCAGTTTTGTTCAACAGAGGGCGTTCCTGATCGAGAATCCCACCTCTTCCATTGATGATCTCTTGGAGTATTTTTCACTATAATTCCACATTCAAGCATTTGGTGAAGCTTCAGTCTCATGTGAAATGCAGTTCTACTTAGATTTGGGTTTTGTTGCAGGGGTGTAGCAATGGAGGAGAGAGATATCTAATTAATGAGCTAGTTTTCCATTGGAAGAATCATCCTTTCATCCAGGAGCTTGTCAAGAAGTCATTAGGGCTTCATTACATATTTTGGAACTAGGCCAAGTAGCATTCATCAGCTACAACGTAGTTTCCCTCAAGGACTGCGTTATTTTGGAGAGAAGTTGTAGCAGTGGGTTTATTACCCTATTTGGAGTGTTTGGGGTTCATGTGTAGGGATCAAACCTTAATTTAGGAGATTTTTTGGAGTAGGATCAACCATCTTGTATATCAGATCAACCATCTCCCATAAGGGATTTAGTTGCGGAGATTATTCAGACCTAGGGCCAACTCTTCTATAGTTTGTAAAGTGTGTATTTCTGGAAACCTTTTTTAGGTTGTCCTGGAAATCTGTTTTGAAGCATGGATCTCTAGCCTTAGAATTTTGGAGAATTATATTAGTAGAAATATATTTTTATATCTTTCAACTGTTATTCTCTCTTAGAAAGAAAATTTTTCTACATTCCTCTATTCCATGTATTAACATCATTTTAGATCTAGGTGTATGCTTTCATGGGAGGCTTGTTTTCCCAAATTGAGTGATCTTTTCCTCAAGATATTGTACCTATTTTTCTATTATACTCATAATGGAAGGGATATATTGTTGTCTCATGCTTTGATATATTCATATTTTTTCATATTTCCGATTTTATGCACTATATTCTTGCTTTTCCCATTTGGGAATATTACAGTGGTATCATAGCATAATCTTGGATTAGCTTGTGTACTTCAGCCATTATGTCATCTAAGGAGGCTTCTCATAGGATGGAGAAGATCTACATAAGAGATAAGGAAAAGCTTCATTATCAAGAGGGAAGGAGTTCTCAAAACTTCTTCTTCAAACTATGTAGTACATTAGCAAATACATTAAAGAGATGAGAATGGGGAGATGCAGAGATTCTCCAAGAGGGCTTGTACATGAAGGAAGCTCCAAATTTTCACATTATGGGCGTGATAATTCAACTACACTATCAGATCTGGAATGTGGTACCATGCATACACTCTTGGCAAGAGAAGAAGAAGAAGAAGAAGGCACATCTAAGGAGGAGACTCTTGGTGACTATATTCAAGAGTATGAATCCCAATCTCAGAGATTTAGAGATCATCCAAAATTCCAAGGGTTCTGCAAGATCAAGGAGAATAGAAGACCTAGAAACCATGATATAAGAACAAGGTGGAAGCAACATGATCTAGGTAGATTCTTTATATATACTTTTGATGGGTCACCTAAATGTTCAGCTAGGGCTTGGGTGGAGGAGCTAGACACCTATTTGCAGCAACACCAGGTTTCAGAAGATGAAGCCATTAGAGTAGCAATGCTACACTTTGAAGGTAAGGCTTATTCCTAGTGGTTCTATGAATCTTCTTCATTAAAACATGCAAATATATCTACTTATGAAAGGTTCACTAGGAGGTTAGTAAAAATATTTGATGAAAAACATTCTGAAACTTCCTTGGTTGAGCTAGCCAAACCTAAACAAACAAAACATTTGCATGATTTGGAAGGATATATAAACCCAATTCCATTTTAGAAAAATATTGAGGGGGTTAAAAAATTACATAATACCTTGCTAGAGGCAAGATCCCCATTTTAGAAATAGCTCTCTTCTCAAAAGGAACACATGGAGGTATATTTTTTAAAAGAGGATATAAACATAGTGAATCTTAATAATGATGAGGCAACCTCCATTCATGATGGAGGTAACAACATTGTACAACAGAAGCATATCTAGAACCTCATGAAGAGGAAGATGGAGCATTTTCTCAAAAGAGAGGCATTCTTGTACCCTTGCAAGGAGTTCCAAAGAATCTCACATGTGGAGATCAGGGCATAGTCCATGAGCAACATGTGGCATCATTGAAAGGTTGTGAGATCTTGAAAATGGAAGAAGAAGATAGGGGGGCGGACCAACATCATATGAATAGGAGAACACACCCCACTCTATTTCAAAAGTGCGATGCACAGAAGAGGCAAGATGATTTTCGTAGTGGGGACAGGGACAAATCAATCCACTCACATAGATAGCCTGCTCTAAGCCTTGATGTTTCATTACATGGACGAATTCCACTAGGGATGTAGAAATTTATTAATACTATGATGTATTACCAGACTCTCCTGATCTAACAATTATATCCACTATTAAATACAAAATCCTTCTACTTAATTCTTTGCGGAAATTTAATCGCCAATTTCAAACACATGAATAAAAATCAACCGCACATAACACATATTTTTTTACTGGGAAATATTAAAGCTAAAAACCCCAACTATCATATATTATGTATATCATGGATCATGAAAAAATCTCATACAAAACTCTACTCCAGGAGCTCTTAGTACAATATACAATCGTCTCACACCATCAAACAAAAATTGGCATAAACATGCACCAATTTACTGCCTCTTGACAACCTCCCTCCACTGTGCAATACCTGATGATGAATATCACTGAATGAATTAAATATTGCCTTGCCTTGATTGTGAAATCCTCATTGGTATCTCCAATGTGTGCATAGTTGCATTGAATGCACCACTATAGTCACAACTAATATTCAAACAGACCCTTTCACCTATCTCTCAAATGGGTCTCCATTGGATCTGACATGCATGTAGTTAACAATAGTACTTATTCAGCTGCATGTGAGCCCACTTCTTGTGAATTAATTAAATAATTAATTCATTGATCTCTCACTAGTGTATCTTTAGTTACAACTAGTTACAACTAGCACAACTGTGTTTAACTAACTTAACTGAGTTAAAATAAATAAAAACTCACATAACTACACGTCCAACTCCGTTACAAATTTGTATCACTCAGTTACAATGAATTCCACTATGCATGTCCCACCAACCAACCTTAGAACTCGTAATTCCTCCAGTCAACTAGTTTGCCACATCAGTTAACTGAAATCAGGAGCTTTAAGAGAATATATTATTATTTATTGTCTAATTATTATTAAGGGATAATAATAATTGACATATGATCTATTTTAGACATGCGATCTATAAATAGACTTCGCCCATGAATATAAAAATAGAATCTCATCTATAAACAAAATGTTCTCAACCATCTATAAATAGACTCCCACTATAAATAGAATATTCTCACCATTCTAAAAATAGGCATGCACCTAAAAATATCCTACGGGGCCAGCCTAGTGTAGGTACTTAATTTTCACTAGGATCGTCATCTTGTTGAATCTCAACACTCCCTCTGAACAAGAAAGAGATTATCCTTCACCCCAATCATGTCTCTATTGTATTCAAATTTTCTCCTGGTGAGCACCTTTGTCAGAATATCTACATCATGATCTTTCGTAGGAATGTACTAAGAAACATGATATTATGATGCACACAATATTTGATATGATGATATCGGATATCTATATGCTTAGATCTATCATGAAACACAATATTAATCGAGATTTTAATGCAAATTTGATTATCACAATGAATCACTGTAGGATATAAATGAGAACCGAACAAACCGACCAGGATCTTCCTCATCCAGATAGCCTCACATGCAGCTTGACTTGTTGCCATGTATTCTGCTTCCACTAAACTAAGTGCCATGGATCTCTATTTCCTACTGTACCAAGAAAAAATTGTAGATCTGATACTAAAAACCCCTCCTGATGTGCTATTTATGTCTATTGGGCTGCCTGCCCAATCTACATCTGAGAAGCCATGCAACTTCACCTCATCCATCTGTCTGTACCATAAGCCATACTCAAATGTGCCCCTGAGATATCTTAGGACATGCTTTCCCACCTTCCAAAAGAGCTTGGTAGGCTTAACCATCTCTTGAATAAGCTGGTTCACGGCATAGCATATTTCTGGTCTTGTATTAACTAAATACATGAGCGAACCCACCAACTGTCGATAGACAGTAGCATCCACTACCTCTCCAGATGTAGCGTCCTCTTTCCTCTAGTCTCCTAGAAGAGGAGTATCCATGGGTTTGCATCCCTCCATGTGAAACTTATCGAGTATCTCATTTGCATACTTTCCTTGAGACACAAACAGTTCACCTTCTTGCTTCCATATTTCCAATCCAAGGAAATAGTGAAGGAGGCCCATATCCTTATCTCAAACTCCTTTTCAAGATCCTCCTTGCATGAGTGTATCAGCCTCTCATCACCAATTAGTATTAAATCATCAACATAAATAACAACGATTAAAAGCTTACCCTCCACCACAATCTGCTATATTTTTGCATCCGCCTCACTCTTGTGGAAGCCAAGTCTATTGAAATAGCTGTCGATCTTAGTGTACCAACCATAGGGTGCTTGCTTCAGCCCATACAATGCTCTTTTGAGTCTACACACATGCAAATTGTAGCTGAATATCTCAAATCCTTCAAGTTTCTCAATATACACTTCTTCCTCAATGATCCCATTAAGGAACACAATCTTCACATCCATCTGATGAATGTGCCAACCCATCTGTGCTGAGAGAGTAAGGATGGTCCTTATGGAAGAATACTGTGTGACAGGTGCAAATTTTTCTTCATAATCAATCCCCTCGATCTGTGTGAAGCATCAGGCCACAAATATTGCCTTATACTTCTTAACACTCCCATCAACAACTTTCTTTACCTTGTATATCCATCTTGAACCTACCACTAATTTATCAATCAGCCTTGGAACACTTTCCCAATCACTGTTTCTAACAATGGAGTCATACTCCTCCACCATTGCATCTACCCATGTGGGCTCCTGCACTTCTTCCTGAAAGGGATATGGCTCAGTCACAATACACATGCTCATGAGAGCCATGTATCCAGCGAATCGGTCAGGAGACTATCTTTGTCTGTGTTGTGAATTATGGACTCCTACATTCTGTGCCACATCAAGCTTTAGCCTCCTAGCTTCTGTGGTATTCCTTCTTCTGGTTCTGATATTTGGCTCTACATGAGTGGACTCCTCCACTCCATGAAACTCCTCGTGTGGTTGATCCACATCTAGAGAATCATCTATGGGAACAAGAAGTTCCTCCTCTAAATGCAATTCTAGCTCCCTCTCAAGCAAAAACTTCATGGCTTTCTCCTCATTGAATTTTATATCCTGTCGCACCACTGTCATTTGACTATTTGGAAAATACACATGATAATTATGGGGTGTCTCTATGTACCCCAAAAATATACCAATTTCATCAGTCAGCTCTAACTTCTTCCTAGCATTCTTGGTCACATGCACATAAATAGATGAGCCAAAAATCTTAAAGCGACAAATGTCTGGTTTCTTACCAATAAAAGCTTCTTCAGCTGTACTCATGCCAACTACTCTATGAGGACAAATGTTTTGCACATAAACCGTAGTGTTGCATGCTTCTCCCAACAAGTGCATTGGTAGGCCCTGATCATGCAACATAGCTCGTGAAACACCCACGATCATTATGTTCTTCCTCTCCGCGACCCCATTTTGATGTGGGTTATGAGGCACTATGAGTTTTCTTTGAATTCCTTATTTGCTACAGAAGTATTTCAATTCATTCGAGATATATTCACCACCATTATCACTCCATAGAGCCTTCACTTTTTTCCCCGACTCTTTCTCCACCAATTATTTAAACTCATAGAAATTTGAGAATGTTTGATATTTCATCTACATGAAGAAGATCTAGCATCTACGAGAATAGGCATAAAATTTGAAGCAACCAAGAATGGCCCACACACGTGTGTGTGAACTCTCTCCAACATCACTAAAGCATGGTTATCCTTTTCATGAAATATGGTCTTCACAAACTTACCCATACTAAATCCATTGCATTGATCTACCTACACAAGTGTACCCTTTGGAATTCCAATAGAAATATACTACAAAATCTTCAGGGTGCCATGGTGAAGATGGACCAATCGTCTGTGCCATAATTCACCTTCATCCCGTCTCACCAATTCTTCTTATTTTCCCACCATTTCAGCACAACCAACTACCTCCAGCTTGTATATATTCTTAACTTGAATCCCTGTCCTCTTGGTTTGACCCATTTTTTTATATCGCAGGAAATCTTTTTCATTGCTGAAAACAACGTCATAACCTCTGTCCCCCAACAATGCGACTGTGACCAAGTTCTTCTTTAGACCTGGAACATGCATAACATCTTTCAACAAAAATGGTTTAGCTAACTCCCTATCAAAGGTAATGGTACCAATGCTAGTCACACTATATCATCCATTGTCACCCATCTCTATATTCATTTGGAGATATTTCTCCTCTAGGTCACTGAAAATATCCTTATCTCCCGTCATGTGGAAGGAAGCACCACTATCAAGATACCACACCAATCCCATTGCGCTTGAAACCAAGCATGCGATCAAAGATAAATCAAGTTCAAATTGTGAGGCAAAGGCCTCACTAGCTGTAGCTCTAGCAACCTTCTTGTTCTTCTTTTTCTGTGGGTAGTTACTGGCGAGATTCCCATGTTCCTGATAGTGAAAACACTTCACCTTGGAAAATTCCAGCTTCTTGCCTTTAGCCTCGGATTTTGAGTGGAATTTATTCCCCTTCCATTTCCTTGCTTTGGAAGCCAAAACACAATCCTCTTAATCATCATGCTTTGATGAAAAGCCATCCCTGGTGTTCTTCCCGAACTCCTGTTGCACTAGATCCGACCACAGTCGTTCCCAATCCGGCAGTTTTTCCTATCCGTTGATAGAGTCTTGATAACTATGCCAACTCTTAGGAAGTCCCAAGATATCCAAGCTCACCAAATCATCATCAAAAACTATGATTCCCACACTCCCCAATTCATCCTGACATTGGACAAACTTTTTGAGATACTTTGGAATACTTTCGCCCTTCTCCATTTTGATTTTTCTGAGTTTATCCTTCAGCACGAATTTCCTATGGTCACTGTTGCTTTCGAAAATGTCTGTCAAATCCTTCCACATTGTAAATGGAGTGGCTTTCCTATGAAGGCTTGAGACAATATGGTCTCACGCACCTTCAAAGAGAATCCTTTTTGTCTTCACTACTTTCTTTTGTCGGGCGTCAAGTAATGCAGCATCTGTCGAAGTGGGCTTACGAACATCACTATCAATGAATTCCTTCAAGACATTATCTTCAAGAACAACCTCCATCCCATCCTTCCATGCAATGTAGTTCAAACTGCCCTCGAGTCCATACTCTAACCACAAACCATTGAAATCCATTTTGATATTTACTCAATTGTCGCACCAAGAAATTCTTGCAACAAATTCGAATTGTTTCCACCAAAAAAACTCAGCTACTGCTTCAATATTTCAATATTATTTTCTATGATACCATGTAGAAATTTATTAGTACTATAATGTATTACTAGAATCTCCTGATCTAACAAGTATATCCACTGTTAAATACATAATCCTTCTACTTAATTCTTTGCGGAAATTTAATCGCCAATTGCAAACACATGAATAAAAATCAATCACACATAAAAAAAAAAATTACCAGTAAATATTAAAGCTAAAAACCCCAACTATCATATATTATGTATATCATGGATCATGAAACAGTATCATACAAAACTCTACTCCAATATCTCTCAGTACAATATAAAATCGTCTCACACTCTCATACAAAAATTGGCATAAACATGCACCAATTTACCGCCTCTTGATAGCCTGCCTCCACTGTGCAATCCCTACTGATGAATATCAGTAAATGAGTTCAATATTGCATTTCCTGGACTACGCAATCCTCATTTTCATCTCCTATGTGTGTGTAGTTTCATTGAATGCACCACTATAGTCACAACTGATAGCCAAATATACACTTTCACCTCTCTCTCAACTGGGTCTCCAATGGATCTGACATGCATGTAGTTAACATTAGTATTTCTTCAGTTGCATGTGAGACCACTGCTTGTGAATTAATTAAATAATTAATTCACTAATATCTCACTAGTGTATCTTTAGTTACAACTAGTTACAACTAGCACAACTGAGTTTAACTCACTTAACTGAGTAAAACTAAATAACTACTCACATAACTACACATCCAACTTTCTTAAAACTTTGTATCACTCAGTTACAACTAATTCCACTCTACATGTCCCACTAACCAACCTTAGAACTCGTAATTCCTTCAGTCAACTGGTTTTCCACATTATTTAACTAAAATCAAGTGCTTCAAGAGAATTGATCATTATTTATTGTCTAATTATTATTAAGGGCTAATAATAATTGACATATGATCTATTTTTAGGAATGCGATCTATAAATAGACTTCACCCATTAATCTAAAAATGTAATCTCATATATAAATAGAATTTTCTTAACCATCTATAAAGAGACTCCCGCTATAAATAGAACATGCTCACCATTATCAAAATAGACATACACCTAAAAATAGCTTGTGGGCCCCACCTAATGTAGGTGGTTAATTTTCACTAGGATCATCATCGCGTTGAATCTAAACAAGGGATACCCCCTGATTGGAAGATAAATGAAGATTTATCTCAACATGGTGAAACATTGATATATTTGGCTAAGACAGGAGCCTTGGGAGGAGCTAGCACAATGCAGAGAACCTTTGGAGGGTTCAAAGGAGGGATGATCAATTTTCTAATATGGACATTGCCATCTCCCACTCAGCTATTTGCACTGAAAGGTGATGATTTAGGAATCTATTAAGACATAAGCATGGGGTAAAAGGGCTACTCCATCTTATTGCGGCAACAAATGATGCTTCCAAACATGAGGCATATTTCTGAATATGACAAGAGGTTATTAACACTCTTGCATGCATTGGAAAAACTATGGAAGTTTTGGATGGGAAATACCTTCCAAAAGGAGGTTGACCTACATCTACTTCATCTTGTCTTGAGCAAGATCATCTGCAAAGGAGGCAGTAAAAGTGGGGTAACAGTACTCCAACATGTGACTTTGGCATTGAGACTGTCAAAGAGGAGAGTTATGATGAGACAACTACTTCATTTCATAGTTCTAAAAGGTTGTCATTGTTGGGAAGCCTAGATCCATATTGGGAGTTCCAAATTTTGGTGGAGTATTCCAAGAACCTGTTCACATGTAAGGTTCTTGATGGGAAAGTGGTATATGGGAGATATAGAGTTTTTGATCAAGTCATATATTTCCATGATCATATTTACTTGACTAGAGACTCCAATATCAAGGAGGGGATTCTACATGTAACATATGAGGCACTCTTTTTAGAGCATGAGGATTCCATTGATTCTTATCACACCATCATGGAGGGATTCTATTGGGAGGATCTCAAATAATATGTGCACCAACATATCAAGAGATATGTATCTTGTTTTATGTATGGGGAGGAAAGAAACCACCTTGCAAGGTTGTCTCATTCACTTCCCATTTTGATGAAGAGATGGGAAGGTTCATATAAGGACCTCTTCACCAACTTGTCTACAATATATGGTAAATATTGTGTTTTGATGCTTATTTATCAACTAACAATGTATGTACATTCTTTTACCATACATTTACAGCACATTTCTCCACAAGAGAGAAAGCCTCTTTGTGGATTTCATGGTCCTTTTGGGACTACATTCAGTGATTTAGATGACCACTTTATAGAAGACTTTGGGCAAGACATGTTTTTCTTGGATCATATTCAGCCAAAACCTAATGTCATCTACTATTTTCAAGCTTTTGAGGAGATTATGGCAGCAAGAAAGTGGTTGCATGGGCACTTATCATATCATCTTTTGAGACAACAAGAGGAAGAATAGCGCTGGTCTCACTTGAGGGACTATTATCACCATCCAACATGCTATATGACACATAGTCCATTTTTATTTTGGATCCCATATGGTGATGGCACTCTATTCACTATATGTAAGATGGATTGGGCAAGAGTGATTCATGGAACCAAAGAGTGGGATCATGAGCATCAAAGTGCATTTTGGATTCTTAATGACCATATGATTACAACCCAAGATCAACAGTTCCATATCTATCCTAAATGGAGAGAGATACAATGTGATTTGAACATATTTATCTCTCATTTTCAGCCATGCAGCCCCTATAAATTGCAGCAGCAGGGGATTGATGAGTTTTTCTATGGGCTACCAAGGATGGTTCACTTTGTTTGGATCAGGGAAAATTTGAAGGATGGAAAAGTATCTTGAAGTTTAAAAAATTGGCGAACCTCACTAGTCCCTAATATGAAAACTGTAAAATGTTTATGGATGTATTTCTATACTTATTCAAATTTATAATGATTTTATATATAATGTTGTCGATTTTTAAGGTAAAATAATTCTATATTGTAAATTTTGGGCGAATCATTTTTGTAAAAAATGGAAATTGGTGAATCGATTTTTGGAAATATCATGGAAAATTAGCCCAAATACGATTATTAGCTCCTAAAATTTTCCATAGTTTGGATGATAACATGGAGATTGGAGTTTCTCATTGGGGTTGAGGGACCCAACATTTATCATCTCTCATGCCTTATGGAGGTCAATGGACGTCATCTAACTTTCTCCATATATCTACCACTTCTTCATGATGAGATCTATTTGGTTTATTTATGAAAGGCTACTTTGTATACTTGGTAGGAGACATATCCATTGGAGGTTTTTCATTATCCTTACAGTTGCTTGAGGACAAGCAACATTTTGGAGGGGAGGACTGTAATATTCCAAAATTTATCAGAATATTAAATTTGTGTTTTGTCACTTAGATAGATGAATAAGTGGGTAGGGAGACCCATAAATCTCTTTATTGTGAATAAAACCACTTCTCATGTGTTATTGGATCATCTTTTCAGCTTAATAAAGCACCCTAAGGTGTGAACAGGCTAAAACATGTGGACTAGGTCAAATTTGACCAAATCAACAATGTTGTCATGGAGGAGCGGACATTAATGGAGGGGCAGCACAATTTTATATGGAGACACATTGCATGGAAGTAGTGTCATTAATGGATGGGGCTTAGGGTTTGGAAGCTCATATCTTATAAAAGGAAGAGGATGGCAGCCATATTCATGATGTTGATATATTTTATGTTTTGATATATGGTCTGTTTAGACACATATCTTTCTTCAGCTATTTAGCTAAGATTTCAGTGTTGTTTAGCATAGGGTGTTCCTCATCAGGAATCCCACCTCTTCCATTGAGAAGCTCTTGGAGGAGTTTTCACTATACTTCCACATTCAGGCATTTGGCCAAGATTTAGTCTCATGTACAACGCATTTCTGTTTAGAGTTGGGTTGTGTTGGAGGGGTGTAGTAGTGGAGGAGAGAGATATCCAATTTCTGAGATAGTTTTCCATTGGAAGGGTCATCCTTTCACCCGGGAGATTGTGAGGAAGTCATCAGTGCTTCATTACATATTTTGGCAATAGGATAGGTAGCATTCATCAACTACAGCGCAGTTTCCCTCAACGACTGCATTATTTTGGAGAGCAGCTGCAACAGTGGGTTTATTTCCCTATTTGGAGTGTTTGGGATTCTTGTGTGGGGATCAACCCTTCATTTAGGAGACCTGTTGGAGTAGGATCAACCATATTATATATCATATCAACCATCTCCCATCAGTGATTCAGTTTGTTAGGGTCTCATGATTTAGCAGATTGGTAGACAAAATGCAAAGGGTAACATGAAACCAATATTTGGAGTCCTAGGACCTAGCCTTCCTGGACTTAGAGAGGGCTCTCTCTATTGGATGAAAAGGATGTGAAATTTTTGCTATTTAGGGTTTGATTTTAGACTATTTGTTAAGTGTAGGGTTTGTTGTTTGTTTTGGCTGGGTAAGATGAAATAGGTAGAATAGGTGGAGTGAGAGATCATCAAATAATTGGGCTATGAAGTCAATGAAAATCATGGGTATATAAATAATAAATAAGAGTGCATTATAGGGCCAACCTAGCAAGGTTAATGGATCCTTACGGTTATGTGTGAAGTGGTATGGACATCAAGTTGGTGAATAAGGTAGGGAAAAGGGTAATCAAGAATCCTTTGTAAAATACCTATAACAAGGAGGTATTAAATACTGATAAGCAAAAGATATAACTCATGAGGTAGGGAAAACCATTAAGCTCAATGAAAATACTTAAAACAATAAACATTCAAGACAAACAATTTCAATGAAATATAGAAGGCGAAAAACTCATTTAATTTCTAGTGATTTCACCTTCAAGCTTTAGAAAAAATTTAAGATCACAACTAAATTTAGTTCATGAAGAGGGAATTCCTAAACATCATAAATCAAGCTATAAATAACTTTGAGGCAAACTTATAGGCATGGAAAAAGGGCAAGATCAAAAGAATACCTCTTTGACTTAGCCTAGCAAGCAGTACTTCAAAGAGATTTTTCAAGACAAAGTTTAGATAACATCAAATAAACAGGGCTTACCACGAAACATATTTGTAAACTAGCATACTAATCCACTAATGAAACAAATAGTTTAGGTTGGCCTAAGGAGAATTTAAGAATTCCTTAAGCCGACCCAACAAAGGAAAACATCAAGGCAATAGAAGGTAGGAGAACTAAGGTGCTTCAAAGATCATTTCTCAACCTATACATTTTTATTCTACTGCAACAAAGAAGGATGAAACATAATGATAACAAGAAAACATGAACAAATTAAGAATACATCACCATTATCCAAGCTTAGGGATTATACAAACAAGCTTCTCCATCATCAGTCCAAGCAAGCCATTCATAAACTCCACAACACCAATTTCTTCTCCAAGCTCATAAAAACCCTATATTTCTCTCAAAGCTCATAAAATGCCAACATTTAAAATGAAGCCCTCATGCTCTATTTAACTCAGCAAAGGAGGGAAAAAACCCTAGATATGGTTAGAAAAGTCAAAATCACCTATAAATGTCATTTATGCCTAAGAGACCATGCAAGGCCCAAGGCACAAAATATGTCATGAAATAAATGCTGAAATAACTTATTGCACCTAATTATAGAGTGATTTTCTTTAAAAAATACTAAAATATGATTTTGCAATAAATGAGTGTGTTTTTTTTACTTTTGGTCCAAAACACACAAGATAGTCCATTTGCGCAGCACCACTTTTAACAGAAAATAGGCTCTTTTGCAACCAAGTTTTCGACCCCTTCCTGATGTCGGATTTGGCTCCGTGATGGCTCGTTGGAAATCCTGATGAGTATAATTTCCAAAAATTCTTATATGTTCCTGATCTAGTGCCTATAGCCTATTAAAAATGCCAAAATCCCAAGTGTTCCATTAGCGCAGCGCCAGGTCTGAAATAGAGGCAGAATGGTGAAAAATGAGGGGGTTTTTTACCTTTTGAGGGGTCAAATCATCTCCAATCCCTCTGAAACTTGGTGAGTAAAGTGTACTAGCCATGAGATGTCCAAAAATTCTGATTTTTCCTCCTGAGGATGCTCCATGGATTAGCGTAGTGCCAGTTGCACTGCGCTAATGGGCCTCCAAAATCTCAAAAAAACAAAAACTTGTCCAAATTTCCTCAAATTTGGTGGATGCCTCCCTCATGGAGTTTGGGAGACCAATTGAGAAGCTTGGGCCAAAACTCCAAATTTTTCATGACCTTTACCCTCCTTTAGGGTTTGGACTTCAAGGAGGGATTTCTTCAGTTTGGCACAAGCAAGTTTGTTTTCTTTGGTCATAATGCCTAGTCATTCTTTCTTAGTTGGTCATAATGGAGTCATAGGCAAGGAAAAAATAGAGTAATGAGATTATGAGTGTAAATGGGCCAGAGATGAGAGGCATGAGTCAATGAGGGATATTCTGTGAGTGATAGGCTAACTATGACATGTTAGAGTAGGGAGATATTGAAAATTTATCTTAAGGATAATGAAGGCGGTGAGATTTCTAGAACTCACAATATTCATGAATTTTGTTTCTAGAAATATAGGATAAGTAATTATTCATCTATGAAAAGAAAAAATTATTGATGACTAATAGTGGCTCCACTTGGGGAGGAAAGCTCCTTTTCAGGAGGTGTTCAGAACATCAGATCTCTGATTCTATGAAGGCCAGTGCCTTATCCATTAGGCATATTTTCACTTCTTCTCATTTGCTAATGCTTCTTTGAAGTTGTGATCTCAATAATCTAAAAGAACATGATTACCTCAGCTTCATCTCTACCTAACCAACATACTTTCCTAACATTCTCTCTTCCTTGGGTGCACTTGGACTAGAAAACCTTTGAAATTTTCTTCTTTTGAAAGAAAAACAAACTATATACTTCTACTCTTATCACTTCAAAGAGTTCAGATTAGGCTAGTGAACTCTTTTTATTTTCTACCTAGACTATTTGACTGTCAAGATTAAGCTGTATGATAAACTTCATTCTATAAGCTATTGACATGAAATTGAAAACACAATTTAAATTAGGATTATGCAATATTACTTACCATGAGTTGTGGCATTATGACAAGCTGCACACAAACATTTTTTTTGTACAGACAAAACTAGAAAAACAAGGGCTGTGATTTATCATTTGGTATGCATCCCCATATTTCTCTTTGGTTCAGTTTTAAGCATGTGGAACCAGTATCTTTCACTCCTAATCTATCCTTTTTGACAAGTCAAGTTTGAATGATTTGACAAGCTCTCTTTCACTAACTTATCAGTAATAAATTGAAAACATGTTCATCCATGATTAGGGCCTAGGCTAAATGACTGAACAAGACTTTTTGGACAAGTAGTGGCATTTAGGCTTGCACACTTTCAGTACTATTATTTTTTGGGTATGGGGCTGTACCTCTTCTTTAAATCTGCCCTCTTTTTCTACCTTTCTTTGTTTTTGTGTTTTTTCATTTTTTCCAAACAATCTAGAACTAAAAAATATGCTCACAAGGCTGAGCTTATTTTTCATACCTATCTATCCTAATATAACCTATACATGATATAAGTTCATTTGGTGAACTCCATTTTCCAATATAACCAATCAAGTAGATGATTCCATGATTTATCTTGTTTCAACTCTTTGAGAGTGATGAAGAAATCAAAAGGCCACTTCCACCTCACTTGTTTTCGGACAGTAATGCTTAAAAAATTTCTCACACTTTGCAACAAACTGTTCTTGGTAGAACACACTCCTCCTTTAGATTTCTAAAGGAAAACAACAAATGGATCTTGGAATAATACCTGATCTAGAGGTTTGAGACATAAGCTTCATTCATGACTACTCCTTCTTCCACTTGGCTATGCTTGGGACTCTTTTGGGAAAGAAACTCCACCTCTTCCTCATGATGTTCTCTTCCTCATTTAAGATCACAAATAACTTTAATTCATGAAGATGGAACTCCTAAACATCATAAATCAATCTATAAATAACTTTGATGCAAATTGATAGGCATGGAAAGAGGGCAAGATCAAAACAAGACCTCTTTGACTTAACCTAGCAAGCAGTACTTCAAAGAGAAGTTTCAAGAAAGAGTGTAGATAGCATCAAATAAGAAGGGTTTACCATGAAATATATTTGTAAACTAGCATACTAATCCATTAATGAAACAAACAAGTTTAGGTGGGCCTAAGGAGTAGTTAAGAATTCCTTAAGCTGACCCAATAGAGGAAAACATCAATGCAATAGAAGGCAGGATGACTAAGGTGCTTCAAAGAGCATTTCTCAACCTATACTTATCTGTTCTACTGCAACAAAGAAGGATGAAACATAATGATGACAAGAAAAAATGAAAAAATTAAGAATACATCACCATTTTCCAAGCTTAGGGATCCTGCAAACAAGCTTCTCCATCATCAGTCCAAGCAAGCCATTCATAAACTCCACAACACCAATTTCTTCTCCGAGCTTATAAAAACCATGTATTTCTCTCAAAGCTCATCAAATGCCAACATTTACAATGAAGCCCTCATACTCTATTTAAATCAAAAAAGGAGGGAAAAAGCCCTATATAGGGTTGGAAAAAGTCAAAATCACCCGTAAAGGTCATTTATGCCTAAGAGACCATGAAAGGCCCAAGGCATAAAATATCTCATGAAATAAATGATAAAATAACTTCATGCACCTAATTTTAGAGTGATTTTAATCAAAAAACACTAAAATATGATTTTTCAATAAATGAGTGTGTTTTGCTGACTTTTGGTCCAAAACACACTAAACAGTCCATTTACGCAGCGCCACTTTTAGCAGAAAATAGGCTCTTTTGCAACCAAGTTTGGGACCCCTTCCCGATGTTAGATTTGTCTCTGTGATGGCTCATTGGAAAGCCTGATGATTCTACTTTCCCAAAATGATTGTAGTTTCCTGATCCAGTTCCTGTAGCCTAGTAAAAATGCCAAAATCCAAAGATTTCCATTAGCGCAGCACCAGGTCTGAAATAGAGGCATAATGGTGAGAAATGAGGGGTTTTTTGACCTTTTGAGGGGTTAAATCAGCTCCAATCCCTCTGAAACTTGGTGAGAAAAGTGTACTAGCCATGAAAAGTCAAAAAATGACAAGGTTTACTCTAGAGGATGTTCCATGGATTAGCGTAGCACCAGTGGCGCTGCGCTAATAGGCCTCCAAAATCTCAAACAACAAAAACTTGTCCAAATTTCCTCAAATTTGGTGGATGTCTCCCTCATGGAGTTTGGGAGACCTATTGAGAAGGTTGGGCTAGAACTCCAAATTTTTCATGACCTTTTGCCTCCTTTATGGTTTGGAATTCAAGGAGGGCTTTCTTCATTTTGGCACAAGCAAGTTTGTTTTCTTTGGTCATAATGCCTAGTCATTCTTTCTTTATAGGTCAAGGTCCTTATTCGCTTTTGTATAGCTCTGGAGTTGAGGTGGATGGCATGGTCCCTTGCCTTCTTTAGGCAGAAAACACAAGTATAGGTCCTCTTTGGTATGCTGATGAAAAAGGAGTGAGTTTGGTCTTATTAGTGTCTTTATCATGGCTCTGATCCTTTTTGTTGTCATTAAGCTTTTCATTTTCATCATTAGCATCATTAGTAATCACATTATCTATTTCATCACTTCCCTCTTGGTATTCATTTGGGCTACTTGCCTCTTCATTGCTATGATCCTCATTTTTATCATTACCCTCATCACTTTTCTCATTGTCACCATGACTGTCATGATTACCTTCAATATTTGCTTCACTTAGCTCATCATCATGGTCACTGTGGGGGTCACTGTCTTCAATGTTCTCATGACTGTCATGAATTTTTTCTTCCTCACTCATACTTCCCTTATCACCTTGTGCACTTTGGTCATTTGTTTCACCTATATCCATCCTACCCTTTGCTTCATTATCAGTGTCACTTTCTTGAATTCATTTTCATCCTCTTCCTTTCTGTCACTGTTTTTATTACTTTCATCTACCCCTGACATGGTTATAGGAGATGTTTGTGGACCAACTAGGGTTTGGAGGGGAAAAACGAAGATGGTGATGATGGCAACCTTTACAAAAGAGTGATATGGAGGCAAGTGTATGACTATTTTTAGAGTTCAAGGTTGCTTCTCTTGAAAATGAATTTTCAAACACCATAAATCATTCTCTCTCAAAATACACTTAGTTTGTTCAAGGAGGTCAAAATATAGGCTCACCTTGCATTTAAGACCTAGGGTTTGCACAACTAGGGTTTGATAATTTCATAGACACCAAATTATGAAAATTGCTTGGATTACAAGGGGGAGAGGCCACCTAATAGCTTTAATGCTTCTGCAATCCTTTGAATGCAACTTGGAGGATGAATTTTAGCCTTAGGGAAGGTTCTTTCCTTGTTTGAGGAGCCTTTGCATTAGCGCAATGCCACTTTTTTGCGCAGCGCCAAAAAAGGGTCCACTTGCATCAAATATTTTATGACCTTCCCGATGTTGGATTTGGGCCCATGATAGCTCGTTGGAAATATTAACCTGTATAATTTCCAAATATACCACTTTTTCCCTAAATGGAGTTTATTTTCACTGCCAAAAGTTGATTTTCCCACCATTGGTCAAAAAGTTTTGAATCATGGTGCAGAAGTGTAGAGTGCTGGTGCAGACAACTTTTGGATGCCTTATTCAACCTAAAATTTAGGTAATGATAGCTCATTGGAAATATATTCCAGTATATTTTTCATTTTAACCATCAAAAAATTCATTTGGACACTTCAGCTATGAGAAAAATGGATTTTCCCAAGGTCACTCAAGTAGTGTATAAATTCTCATGTGACACCTATATTTTTGACATTTCTCCCAAACCATGATACCTATGTAAAAAATGAAGTAGGTTTTTCTTATTAGGCCTATTTTGGACAATAACCTCTCTCACATTTTTCAAATTCATCTGTTTTTGGTCAAAAACATATTTTTAAACAAAACTGGCCCTAGGTGTGGCAAATGACTTGGCCCTTGGAATGAATTCTTGAAAAATTGAGGAGGCATGATGTTTATGAGTTGGTATGGAATTATGCTTACTAATATTATCTATAAAATGGATCCTTTTCTCTTATGCCTCCTTTCCATAACAAACCGTAGCTTAGTTGGAAGAGGAAATTAAGGTTTGGTGTAGGGGATTTAGGACTTCCTTGTAGAGGAAGGGGAATCAAGGGGTTAAGGGTTGTCTAAATTCTTGGGGAAATTTTTGGGGATAGGGATAGATTTTATAGAGTATGGAAAAGTATAATTTCAAGAATTTAGTGAGGGGACAGTGTCCAAAAGGGAAAAACACATGCCTAGTCTCAAAAAGTGTCAAATTGTAGCAATAGGTTAGGTTTTGTAGAAAAATGATGAATTTGAGGGATAGAAGTGATGGGAAGTGTTTATGAAGGTATATTAAGGATTGGAGGAGGTGTAAGAGCATTAGGATACAAGCCTTGTTGATTTTTTAACCATGGAGGTCATGAAACCAAGAAAAATGCCCTTAAAAACCCTAGTTGGATAATGGAGTCACAGGCAAGGGACAAACAGAGCAATGAGATTATGGGTGTGAAAATGGGCCAGAGATGAGAGGCATGATTCCATGATGGATCTTTCGTGAGTGATAGGCTGACTATGACATGATAGAGTAGGGAGATATTGAAAATTTATCTTAATGATAATGAAGGCAGTGAGATTTCTAGAACTCACAATAGTCATGAAGTTTGTTTATAGAAATCTAGGATTAGAAATTAGTCATCTATGAAAAGCAAAAATTACTGATGAATAACACAGTTGTGGAGATTATTCAGCCCTAGGGCCAAATTTGCTATAGTTTGAAAAGTGTGTATTTCCGGAAACCTTTTCTAGGCTGTCCTGGAAATCTCTTTTGGAGCATGGATCTCTAGCCTTAGAATTTTGGAGCATTATATTAGTAGAAATATGTGTTTATATATTTCAGATGCTATTCTCTCTTAGACATCGTTGTTTTCTGCATTCTTGTATTTCATGTATTAACAACATTTTAGATCTAGGTGTACGCTTTCATGGGAGGCTTGTTTTCCCCACTTGAGTGATCTTTTCCTCAAGGTCTTGTACATATTTTTCTATTATATTCATAATGGAATGGATCTATTGTTGTGTCATGCTTTGATCTATTCATATTTCTGCATATTTCAAGTTTTATGCACTCTATTCCTGCTTTTCCCATTTGGAAATATTACAATCGAACATGCCAACCTTCATACTCGATTACGCCAATATAAAAAGTCTCCTTCTAATTCTCTGACTGAGTCCCAACCTCAAGTTTACACTGAGCATCTATCATCATCAAATAGTACCTTACAGATCCATCAGACTAAGGTAGAATTTATACCTAACATCCCCAAAGGCCCATTACAGTTAAATTTTTCTTGAGCTAAAGTCACCCATACTATTGGGTATGTGTTATATTCTTTCCATGACTAGCCCCCACACACTGTACGTTGTGCTGGGTGTAGCAGGGGGCTCATAGGGGGGTGGCAGCCCCCCCTATTGGGGTCCGGGGTAGTGCCCCAACAAATTTTTTTTTGGCGTACAGACCCCCCCATGTTTTTTGCATGAGTTTGCACATGGTTTTGGGGTACGATGGTTTTTGGCCCCTGGTATTTTGTAGATCCGATCAAGGGAACTACGATTATGTTCTAATCCAAGGTTAATGGATTAGGGTTTATGTATTATTTGGCATGTATATATATATGTGTTGTAACACTAAAAGGAATATAATGAAAAATCAATCTGGTCGTCCCGATTTGGGATCCAGGGGAAAATCTCTATGTTTATCTATTTTATGTATTATGCTCTTGCTATTGTTTATTTTATGTTATAAGATTTGTGTGTAGATAATTTTTGTTCAGGGTTAAAACCTACATTTGGTATCAGAGCTATTTCGGCTTCAAGGGGACGCCTTTGCTACTGAGGGTTTTTTTCTTAGGCCTGAGGTAGACCCTGTTCAGTGGGAGATCTACGGGATTGATTCTTGCGATGAAAGAAGATGGCAAGCAGCGGAAAGATAGAGATAGAGAAATTTAGTGGTTAGAGTTTTGAGTTGTGGAAGCTCAAGATGGAGGATCTGCTGGTGGATAAAGATCAGTGGATTGCGGTATATCTGGGTACTAAACCAACGGTAATGTTAGATGAAGACTGGAAGAAACTGGATCGAAAGGCTAAGAGCACAATACGATTGTGTGTCTCAGATTCAGTATTGTTGAATGTATCTGGGGAAGCTACGATGAAGAATTTGTGGGAAAAACTTGGGACTTTGTACCAATCTAAGTCTCTGGTGAATAATTTGTTCCTGCGAAAAAAGTTGTATAACCTGAAGATGAAGGATGGAGACTCAGTGACAGAGCATCTGAACGCCTTCAATACTGTGGTAAGTCAGTTGTCATCTGTTGATATTGAAATCTCAGATGAAGATAAGTGCATTATTTTGTTGTGTTCTCTACTAGACTCATGGGACAGTCTAGTTATTGCAATAGGTAGCAATACAACTACCTTGAATTTTGATGACATTGTCTCAGCCTTGTTGTTGGAGGAAATGAGACGGAGAAATATGGAGGGTCAAAATGGAGATGCCTTATCTGTACGAGGAAGCTCCCAAAACAGAAAAAAGAATAAGGTTTCGAGTGGGAGATATAAATCTAGAGGGAGATCTAAATCTCCTAGAAAGTTTGTAAAGGTGTGATGGAAATGCGGAAAGGAAGGACACTACAAAAGGGACTGCAGATCTAAAGCTCCTGAGAAAGGAAAGGGATCTGATGATGCTCCTTCTGCAGAGGCAAAAACCACCTCGGATGAAGGTGGGGATGTGTATTTGGCTTCTTCTTCAAATACACATGTAGATCATGAGTCATGGTTGATTGGCTCAGGTGCATCCTTTCACTTCACTCCCCATAGGGAGTGGTTCTGTGAGTATGAGAAATATGATGGTGGTGATGTCTTCCTAGGGGATGATAGGAAGGTTAGAATCGTCGGACGTGGAAAAGTCAAGCTGAAGCTGCAAGGTGGAAGGATTAGAAAACTTCCTGGTGTTCTGCATATTCCTGCATTGGCCAGAAATCTAATTTCTGTAAGCAAGATGGATGATGCAGGTGTAAAAACAGTGTTCGAGAAAGATGCCTACAAGATGGTTCGGGGAGCACTGGTATTAATGCGGGGAGTTCGGACTGGAACTCTGTACAAGCTACAAGGTAGCACTGTTATTGATGGGTGTAACAGTTCTATGGTTCCTGAAAGTGGAGCGGAAAGCCTAGCTGTCTCTGGAGAAAAGACCATGCTATGGCATCAAAAGCTTGGACATATTGGAGAGAAGGGCCTTCGGATACTGCATAGAGATGGTATGGTAGAAGGTATGTCTAATTGTTCTCTGGATTTCGATTTCTGTGAACATTGTGTATATGGGAAGCAGAATCGGGTGAGTTTTCCTTTTGGTGCTAAGAGGGCGAACAAAATATTAGAACTTGTGCACAGTGATGTGTTTGGACCTGTGTCAGTTCCATCACTGGGAAAGTCTGTGTACTATGTTTCATTCATAGATGACTTCTCAAGGAATACATGGATATATTTCTTGAGGAAGAAATCTAAAATATTTGACAGATTTAAAGAATTTAAGGCTTTGGTGGAAAACTAGACAGAGAAGAATATAAAGGCACTGAGGACAGATAATGGTGGGGAGTTCTGCAAGAAGAAATTTGAAGAGTTCTGTAGAAGTGTGGTATATCATGACAGAAGTCTACTCTATACACACCTTAGCAAAATGGAGTTGCAGAAAGAATGAACCGAACACTGATGGAAAAGGCAAGAAGCATGCTGTCAAGGTATAAAAAGGTATCTTTTTAACACCTATTTATCTCACATTAATTATCAATCCAAGAGCGACTTTTTATTTCAAGAGTGTACTCTGTCTGAGGCTACAATTCGTCCAAGAGCAATGCTGTGAAGATGTAGTACATAATTCTAAATTCAAGAATAAACAAATGCTTGTAAAGGAACCTAGTTACAAATGGAAATGCTCTGAAACTTGAATTAAATCAAACTGCAAAACATCGATCAGGGATACAGTAGAAATAACTCTTTCCCTTAGAAATCGATGCAAGATAACCAATTTGGGGACTTGGGAGCAATAACCTCTGTCCTCTACAGTTGGTGATCTTAAAAAAATTGAAATGAAAGAAAACTCAATATTCTAGAAATTGATGCAATTGAAATCAAACTAGAACAAGACCATCAATATGAGAATGAGGAAGCAATAATCAATGTTCTCTACAGTTGACAATCCTGCTTGAAAGAAATTAAAAGGAAATAGAAATTTAACTAAAAGCTGTTAATGAAAGGAAACTAGGAAAGCTCTCAAAACCAAACTCTTTGCAATTAATCAATTGAAATGAACAACAATGTAAATGGACAACAAACTGTGATTAAAATAATTGAATAACCAATCCTATTGAACAACAATCTGTAATGAATATCAATCAAATGGAATAGCAAGTGGAATGAAACCATAATGGAAATAGAACAGCGAAGCTCCATTAAGGTATTAACAAGCTAAATTATATAGTGTTGAGATTCTTGTTAAATCATAAAGAAATAGCAACGCGATTCGTTAATATAACACAACAATACCAATAAGAATTTCAACAATAATTAACTCTGTAATGAAACCAAACACGATTATCACACTATAGTAATTAAAGAATAGAAATACAAACAACGGGTCGCTCCACTAGGGCCGGGCCCTCAACCGTCGGTGAAAGCGCCGCTGGGCTACTATAGAGCTTGAGGAATGGAACGAGAACGCCTCTTTGTATTAATAAACATGAATAGCTTTTACATCAGTTGCTCTTTTCTCACAAAAGTCAAGGAATTATAATGTTACAAAGGGAATTCAATAATCATCCATTGTTCTATTGTTCTCCAATACACAATACATGCTCTCCTTTTATAATCAGAAGGAAGAGAAATTAAATAGCAAATATGATCTCCCATAACAATATTGGATTGTTCCCAACAACTTGATCAACCAGAAAATACATTTCCAACAATCTTTCAACAAAATCAAGGCGAATTTGGCTTTGCAGCTGAGATTTGGAGGACGACCACAACAACAAATCTGAGAAAATCGTGCTCAAAGAACCCTACGTTTCTCTCAATACAGGCTAAATTTGGGAAAACCATTATTTGATAAAGTTAATTGGGCCCATTCTGGACAAAACCCATGTTATGGATTTTCCAGATTCTTCTTCACTTGCCCAAAATCTCAACCGCAAAACTGTCACTTCTTATTTCAACGAATTTCTGAGTTGGAATATTTAATGATGATTTCGAGATCAAATCTTCAATCTGGAAAATATCTTGGAGGCTAAAATGGTGAGTTATATAAAAAAATATATTAATAAACCATCATTGATAAAATTATGCATAATAATCATCAATTTATTAAAAATAAAGGAGAAGAAATAATATTCATCCATAAGAGAATAAATCATTATAAAATGGATTTATTTAATAAATTATAATAAATGATATGATAAAGAAGAGTAAAAATGGATGAAATAAGTGTTAAAAAGTGGTCGTATTCACGACCCAACACACCCCCAAATTGAATATATTGCATGTCGTCATGCAACCCAGAACTGAATATATTGCATGTTCTCATGCGACCCAAAGACAAAACCCATGTGTTAACCAAGCAAAGAAAATTGTTCATCCCAACTCATGAAATAGATGGAACAAATGAATGTTTCCTCAAATAATGAATATTAAATTTTGGTAATAAATGTGACATAAGTAACAACAACCCTCATTAATCATTTTCTCAAAAATCGGATCGTTTTGATGCACGGATCATGAGATATAAACAAAATGGTTGTAGGTGATAGTGCATAATTTTTGAAATTTTATGAACTAATTTAGTGTGAAATTATCTGGGTTTGTGTATTTTAATTATTCCTCTTTATTATCCAGAAATCACAAGAATTCAGTTCATAGTTTTAAATATATATGCAAAACAATTTGTACACCATATACAAATGAAATGGTATGCCTTAAATGAAAAAGAAAGTGGAAAACATCCATCATGTGTAGCAATTCCCTCCCCTCAAACTGAAGAATTAGCATGTCCTCATGCGATGCTAGAAAACAAAGAGAGGTGGTTGCTAAAATCTGTTGAAATCTATGCTTGTTATAACACAACATGGAATAAGGGAGGTGTTGAGAATGAATAAAAATATTAAAGAAGATTACTGACATGGTCATTAGAAAGAAATGAAAGAAATCAACACTCCCCCAAACTGAAAGATGAGACGTGTCTAGAAAAATGGGAAGTGGTAAAGATATGGAATGAATGATGATAAATAATGCTCAATGGATTTTCATGAAATTCTCCTAAATTCATAATAAATCAGAAAATTATGCTATTATACCTCAAGTGTTACCTCCGAAAAAATGTGAAAGGACATGTACAGACTGCCTTTGCTGAAGATGATGTAGGCTGAGCGAATACTGAAAGTGATGTAAAAGGTGGAAGCCATGTGCGCGTTCGCGAGCCTTTGCTATTAATTGCAATAGTGTGGTCGTGCTACGAATAGAATTTCCCCCCATATTTGTTGTTCTCCTGTAAACAAATCACAATTCTCTATGCAATTTTTTTGAATCCACAGTTTCAGTTTGGAATGACAACAGATAAGATGTATGCAAAAAAGTTCAAGCAGAAAAAAAATGCAGTAACAATATTGTGGCAAATCAGCAAAATAGAAGAGCAACATACTGTACAGCAATTATACAGGATGGAAAGGCATACATACTTATGATATGATCAGCAAATTATCGCATTACTAAAATCCATGCATGTGATAAATCGTAAATAGATATAGAAGCATTTTGTAATGATTCAAGGATAAGAAGAAGGGATAGCTTAAGATAAACATAAGTACAAATGCGTTTATTACCGACTTAAACTAATGTGATTGATTTATGATGATTTTTATGTATAATAGGTTCAAAATCAAAGGTTAAAGATTCATACTTTCATATGATATTTAAATAGAGATATAGGAAAAAGGGTTTAATATTACTATTGGTGTGTATAAATGTGACTCCAATACCATCAGCAGAGCTCTGTTGCCCACAGGTGTCCATAACCTTGATAGAGTTGCTCTCTCACCCTTGGAACCATTGCCTTTATTTATGTTGAGGAAGTGCTTGTTAATTGTCATAATGGAGGCCATTGTGCTGGCTTGGTGACCAGATCAATCACAATGCCATTCACTGGGAAGAAGTGAAAAGTGGGCAGGCCGGCTCGTGATGAGACCTCCTGTTCCAAGGACTGCTTAATTTTTCAATTGTCCATTGGACCATATCCCTGGTTTGGTGGCCATGATGGGAATGCCACTTCACTTGCTTCCTTATGAACATGGTAGGCCGGCTCTTGATGAGACTCCCTATCCTCCATCTATCAAATTATAAAATTATTAATGAAATATGTAAATATTTTTTTTTTCATATAGCACTTTCATATTTATTCATAAAGGATGGCTCAGCACTCCTTAAGAGCAGGGATGGTGGAAGAAGTCTGAATAGCTCAATAGAAAATAATATGCCCTTGTTCCTACTCCATAAGTAAAAATCAAAGAAAGTTATAAAATATAGGAAAGAACCAACATGATAAATATAATCGATCATATGAATTTAGTGGTAATAAGACAACAAAATTATGTTATTGATTATGTCCCTTTTTCCTTTTTCTTATCATTACTAAAAAACTTTCTTAAAAATGACGATTTCTTTTGATTTGCTGATTACAGTAAGCTCTAATTTGTGTATCCTTCCATAAATTGTATGTTTTCCTTTCAAAAAGTCTTGAAAAAATAAAAAAAAATTCTAAAAATGTTGTTTAAAAAACAAGAAAAATGCACTCAAAAAGTGTTGTTCCTTTGGAAAGGAACAACAAAAACAATCTGCGAAAATGTTGTTCCTTTCCATTCACTTGGAAAGGAACAACAAGAATAATCTGCGAAAATGTTGTTCCTTTGGAAAGGAACAACAAGAACAGTCGGCGAAAATGTTGTTCCTTTGGAAAGGAACAGCAAAAACAGTCGGTGTTGTTCCTTTAGAAAGGAACAGCAAAAATGAGCGGTGCTGTTCCTTTTGAAGGGAACAGCGAAATCATGCAAAAAAAAATATTGTTCTTTTTTAAAAGAACAACAAAACTAATTAGCGAAAATGTTGTTCATTTTGGAAGGAACAATAAAAATAAACACATAAATGCACTGCTTCTTAAGAGAAACAGCTGCTGTTCCTTAAGAGGAACAATAATTGTCCCTTAAGAGGAACAACAAACAAATATAAACATGCAAAAAGGAAAAAAAAAAAACAAAGAAAAGAACAAAGCTAATATGCAATCCATTGCCAAGCAAATCCAATCGAAAGGAAATTTTAGGTACAGGTTTCAAGAAAAAATATTTTTTTACAGAATTGGTGCTACTGAAGAATTGTCTTCTGCAATTGAAACTTGCATGGTGGAGTCCTTATTGTTCAATTTCCACTGGAGCGGAAATCATAATTTGAAGAGATGAACACCTGAAACACAAAAACATAAAAGAAATCAGAAAAGAAACAACACTTTATTAAGTTACAACAGCTATGATATTATTTCTAAGAGAATATCAAATCTATTAATGGAAAAAAATGATCTTTTTGAAAAATGTTTGGCAGCAGTGACATGAATCTTCAAATGGAAACCAATTCTTCATTCCTTCTTGTTATGAATCTGTTAGGTAATAAACTGGATGAAATGCCCTTGTTTCACTAAAATATCTCTCCAGAATCGCTCGTCCATAAATTGACCTTCTTTGTTTTGCTAAGACTTGCAAAAAACGAGTGTCTACCTGCAGTAAAACATTAAATCACGGAGAAAGAGAGGTGCGCAGGCTCTCCTGATCCAATAATTATGTAAAAAAAAATAACAAGTAGTTACTCTGTAGAACAAATCCACGGACAAAGTAAAATTAATTTATTACCTGCGGGAGAGGAGTGGCCAATCATGCTAACCAGCAGTGTTTCAATCATAAATTCTTTGTTTTTCGTCCGATTTGAGTGATTGCAAAGCCAAATGAGAGCCAATTCAAATTTTTATCTCCAATAGAAACAATTTTTAAAAATTAAATGTTGTGATATGTCAAATTGGCTTAAAACAACCTGCATAATAGAGTCATTTTTTATTTTCGAGCTTAGACTAACAGTTAATATTTCAAGCATAAATTTTTCGTTTGATGGCGGATTGAACCGATTCAAATTGGAGATTAAATTAGATTCATTTATTGATCTCCAATAGAAACAGGTTTTGAATACAAGAATAATTGATGGGTCAAATACGTTAATGAACAGCCGAGAAAACAGAGTTTCAAGAATGCTGATTTATGATAGGTAGTCAGTGTTTCGGTCATAAATTCCTCATACGATATCAAAATTGAGTGATTCAAATTGCGTTGTAGACTAGATTCATAGAGTAATATACCATAGAAACATGTTTTAAAAATATAGTCATTTAGGCCTCCAAAAACTGATTGTCCCAACTTTGTTCTTGAGCTGCCTACTAGACACCTTGTCAATGTTTTGGTTCTAACTTTTCCATTTCAAATCCAAATGGAGTGATTCAAATTGAGTTGGAAATCAGACATCAAGGTATACTTAGGATAGAAATAGGTTTTAAAAATTTTCAATTTTGGTCCTCCAAAACATGACTGTCCCAACTTTGTTTTCAGGATTTTCATCAAGCCCACAAGCCAAAAAAATGATATTCAAGCAATTTTTCCATATTGATGATAAAAATGAATATAAGTTTTTGTATAATTGTTATTTGTAATATAATTCATCTACATACACAAATAATTTATAATATTTATCATCAATGTTGATTTCCACAGTGTGTTGCAACAAAAACAACTATTTTTACAAAAATAAAAAAAATGTGTTTATTTCCTTATTTATTTTATTTTCTCCACTAATCTACTTTTCTTTGAAAATATAATATTCTTATATATAAGATTATTTCCAGTGGATCCATTTCCAAAATAAGGCCTCCAAAAATGCATGTTGATAAATAGTAGGGTATGAGAGGCCAACTTCCCTTCTTGTAAAAAAATTGGGCAAGAATTCCCAATTTCTTGGGAATCTTGCTCAGTCTCTTCTGTTTGGATATGTACCTCAGCAAAGGCTACATATGGTGACTCTGTGGCCCAAAGGGAACTAGTAGGTTTTCTAGAAATAACTTTTCTAGGTCCTACTGATGGCTGAGATTCAGTTTTCTTAAGAATTTCGTCAATAAAGGTCGTTTTCCCAAGGGTCACCAATCCCTTAGGTTTTTCAGGTTTGGGAGGAATTTTGTCTTGTTTAGATTTTTTAGTCATTTAAAACAGCAAGCCTTCATTCCTACCTAAAAAAAAAAATTACCCCAATTCTGCTGTGAAGCGGGCAGTGAGCAAGTATGTTCCTTGCTCGGTGTGTAGGTTCTTACCTTCCGTCTTTAAAACCCAATTCTTCCCAAGCAGAAAAAAGGTCAAATGTGCATCACTCCTTTCAAATGGCATACACTCTCCTCGGCAACGGCGCCAAAATGTCGAGGTATAAAAAGGTATCTTTTTAACACCTATTTATCTCACATTAATTATCAATCCGAGAGATACTTTTTATTTCAAGAGTGTACTCTATCTGAGGCTGCAATTCATTCAAGAGCAATGCTGTGAAGATGTAGTACAGAATTCTAAATTCAAGAATAAACAAATGCTTGTAAAGGAACCTAATTACAAATGGAAATGATCCGAAACTTGAATTAAATCAAACTGCAAAACATCGATCAGGGATACAGTAGCAATAACTCTTTCCCTTAGAAATCGATGCAAGATAACCAATCTGGGGACTTGGGACCAATAACCTCTGTCCTCTACAGTTGGTGATCTTAAAACAATCAAAATGAAAGAAAACTCAATCTTCTAGAAATTGATGCAATTGAAATCAAACTGGAACAAGACCATCAATCTGGGAATGAGGAAGCAATAACCAATGTTCTCTACAGTTGACAGTCTTGCTTGAATGAAATTAAAAGGAAATAGAAATTGAACTAAAAGCTGCTAATGAAAGGAAACTAGGAAATCTCTCAAAACCAAACTCTTTGCAATTAATCAATTGAAATGAACAGTAATGTAAATGGACAACAAACTGTGATTAAAATAATCGAATAACCAATCCTATTGAACAAAAATCTGTAATGAATATCAATCAAATGGAATAGCAAGTGGAATGAAACCATAATGGAAATAGAATAGCGAAGCTCCGTTAAGGTATTAACAAGATAAATTATGTAGTGTTGAGATTCTTGTTAAATCATAAAGAAATAGCAACGCGATTCATTAATATAACACAACAATACCAATACGAAATTCAACAATAATTAACTCTGTAATGAAACCAAACACAATTATCACACAATAGTAATTAAAGAATAGAAATACAAACAGTGGGTCGCTCCACCAAGGCCGGACCCTCAACCGCCAGTGAAAGCGCCACTGGGCTACTACAGAGCTTGAGGAATGGAACGAGGATGCCTCTTTGTATTAATAAAACATGAATAGCTTTTACATCAGTTGCTCTTTGCTCACAAGAGTCAAGGAATTATAATGTTACAAAGGGAATTCAATAATCATCCATTGTTCCATTGTTCTCTAATACACAATACATGCTCTCCTTTTATAATCAGAAGGAAGAGAAATTAAATAGAAAATATGATCTCCCATAACAATATTGGATTGTTCCCAACAACTTGATCAACCAAAAAATACATTTCCAACAATATTTCAACAAAAGCAAGGCGAATTTGGCTTTGCAGCTGAGATTTGGAGGACGACCGCAACAACAAATCTAAGAAAATCGTGCTCAAATAACCGTGCGTTTATCTCAATACAGGCTGAATTTGGGCAAACCGTTCTTAATAAAAGTTAATTGGGCCGATTGTGGACAAAACCCATGTTCCGGATTTTCCAGATTCTTCTTCATTTGCCCATAATCTCAACCGCAAAAATATCACTTCTTATTCCAGCGAATTTCTGAGTTGGAATATTTGATGATGATTTGGAGATCAAATCTTCAATCTGGAAAATATATTGGACGCTAAAATGGTGAGTGATATTACAAAATATATTAATAAACCATCATTGATAAAATTATGCATAATAATCATCAATTTATTAAAAATAAAGGAGAAGAAATAATATTCATCCATAAGAGCATAAATCATTATAAAATGGATTTATATAATAAATTATAATAAATGATATGATAAAGAAGAGTAAAAATAGATGAAATAGGTGTTAAAAAGTGGTCGTATTCATGACCCAACACATGCTAAGTGGTACCGTGTTAGGACAAGAATTCTGGGCAGAGGCAGTGGAGACTGCATGCTATCTGGTTAATATATCACCTTCATTAGTGTTGGAGGATAAGACTCCACATGAGGTATGGACTGGTAAGAAACCCTCTCTTTCACATCTAAGGTTATTTGGATGTGATGCATATGTACATGTTCCAAATGAGAAAAGGACCAAGTTGGATAATAAATCTGAAAGGTGCATCTTTATTGGGTATAAGGATGGTTTAAAGGGTTACAAGCTTTGGAACCCAGAAACAAGGAAGGTTGTGTATAGCCGAGGTGTGGTGTTTAGAGATGTGAAAGATGTTGTTACACATGAATTCATACCAAAGGAACCTGAGAATATAGAGTTTGAGCTAAAGGAGGATGAATCAGACTCTACAACAGAAGAGGACTCAGAAGAGGAAGAGCCACAAACTCTAGCTGTGAGAAGATCATCTCGGGAAAGAAGGCAACCAGAAAGGTATATTCCATCTGCTTTTTGTTCAGGTTTTTCCTTAACTATAACTGATGATGATCCCAGAACTGTTAGGGAGGCAGTAGATTCAGAGGATGGAAAACTATGGAAGGAGGCCATGGTTGATGAAATGGCATCCTTGCATAAAAATGATGCATGGGATCTGGTGGAGTTGTCGGCTGGAAGGAAGCCGATTGGGAGCAAATGGGTGTTTAAGAAGAAGATGAATGTAGAAGGAAAGGTGGAGAAATACAAATCTCGGTTGGTAGAAAAAGGTTATTCCCAGGTGCCGGGAATTGATTTTGGTGATATTTTTTCTTCTATTGCCAAGGTTACTTCTATTAGATTACTTTTATCTGTTGCTGCTGCATTTGATTTTGAGATAGAACAGATGGATGTGAAGACAACATTTCTTCATGGGGATCTAGAAGAGGAGATATACATGGAGCAAACTGAAGGCTTTATGGTGAAGGGTAAGAAAGAACTGGTATGCAGGTTGAAGAAGTCTCTGTATGGGTTAAAAAAGTCACCAAGGATGTGGTATAAAAAATTTGATACATATATACGGGGACTTGGCTTCACCAGAAGCAAGGAGGACCACTGTGTTTATTTTAAATTACTTGGGTACCGTGTTATTTATTTGGTCTTGTATGTGGATGATATGTTGTTGATTGGAAATGACAAAGAAATTATCTAAGATTTGAAGACCCAATTGTTCTCCAAATTCGACATAAAGGATCTTGGTGCTACAAACTATATTTTGGGCATGGAAATTAAGAGAGATCGAGCAAAGAGGAAGCTCTGGTTAAACCAGAGGAAGTATGTTGAGCCTATATTGCAGAGGTTCAATATGCAGGATAGTAAACCAGTGAATGTTCCTAATCCTATAGGTGTAAAGTTGTCTACTGAACAGTGTCCCAAGACACAAGAAGAAGAGGAGGATATGTCATGTGTTCCATATGCAAGTGTAGTGGGAAGCTTGATGTATGCAATGGTCTGTACTAGACCAGACATTGCACATGTAGTGGGAGTATTGAGCAGTGTCGGCGTTCAAACCTGTACGTACATCGATGCCAGTTGAAGCCAAGCCAGACATTTACGTGGCACTAGTGATTATGGTCGAAGGTCAGGGGAAGACCAATATTAGCAAGAATGTCGATTATCCATGGCTTTGTCAAGGCAGATCAATGAGATCCTGGACCAAAGAACATCCACAAGTGGGTACAAAAGCTAGCCTATTTGGGAGGCGTAGCTGTTTGATGAGTAAATACACCGTAGTGGCTGTCCACAAGAGTGCGTAACACATAGCACCACTCTATGCAAGTGTGGCAGTGCGCTTTGGTTGTGATTGTGTTCAAGTATAAATACAACAAGCTATAAGGATAGACTGTGATAGCCAAAGTGCAATTTTCTTGGCTAAGAACCTTGCTTATCATTCAAAGACAAAGCACATTGATGTTCAATATCACTTTGTTAGAGATATGTTCGAGGCTAAAAGAGTGTTGTTGGTAATGGTGGACACTTTGGAGAATGTTGTAGATGCATTGATGAAGTCTGTGAGCAATCAAAAGTTCTCTTGGTGTAGAGAAAAAATGGGTGTTGAATAATTGGCCCAATTACTAAGCTCTCTTGTGGAAAGAAGACAACGAGTGGGAGAATGTTGGGTATGTGTTATATTCTTTCCACGACTAGCCCCACGCACTGTACGTTGCGCCGGGCGCAGAAGGGGGGTCACAGGCAGGGTGGCAGCCCCCCCTGTCGGGGTCCGGGGCAGCGCCCCGACAATATTTTTTTTGGTGTGCGGACCCACTCATAAGCAGACCCACCCATGTTTTGTGCATGAGTTTGCACATGGTTTTGGGGTACGATGGTTTTCGGCCCCTGGTATTTTGTAGATCCGGTCAAGGGAACTACGATTATGTTCTAATCTAGGGTTAATGGATTGGGGTTTATGTATGCTTCGGCATGTACATATATGTGTTGTAACACTAAAAGGAATATAATGAAAAATCAAGCTGGTCGTCCCGATTTGGGATCCAGGGGAAAATCTCTGTGTTTATCTATTTTATGTTTTATGCTCTCGCAATTGTTTATTTTCCGTTATAAGATTCGTGTGTAGATACCTTCGTTTGTGGTTAAACTCACACATACCCATAGCAGGTATGACTTCTGTATACTCGTCCCTATTTCCATGTTAAGTAATTTCTCTAGACATTCTATCCCAACAAAAACTCTAATCTTCTCGATTGTGTGTTGATCTTATGACAAACGATGATTTTCATTTGACATTTATCAATCGTAATATCCCCCTTCCTTCATCTCTGTTTACTTAAAATACCAAACTTCATAATAAATTCTACTGCTTCAAGAAATGATTATCAAAGGTATCACCCATGTGATGATCGTCAAAGATTGGAAGCGACTTGGTTCACCTGACCTTTCCTCATTTAAGATCACTCTCAGTGCTTGGGACGACCACCCCTCATAGCCCCTTGGCTTATATCACAACTATCCTATCAATGTTACAAGCAATATTGTCTCTATTGACCTTGAATTCAATGATGCTTATTAGATTATAAGATTATTTTTGGTCGTAGTTACACCTATGACATGTTATTTATCTCATTTGTGATTTTCCCTAAGATGTGCTTTCTTGATAATGAAAATATCGTCACCATCAATCAACTGACATATTATGATCCTAAGGCTCATACTTCACATTAGTTCACTAAATCATTGATGACTAGAAATATGAATGTCTTATCGCTCACCAATGTCTCTCTTGGAGTCTATGGAGATTCCTCTTTACTTGGTGCTTATCATGGTCCCCCACCTACCCCTTCTAGGCCTAGCCCGTCAAGTGTTGCATGATTCAAGCATCACAACCTGCTCATAAGCAATCTATTACACCCATTCAATAGCTAGTGCCTCTGCAACCTGATTTTCCCAACTCAAACCAGCCTTAAGGTATAAATCCTCAAGGATCAATTCCTTATTTTTGTGTCTTTGATATTCCATTCCAATCAAGAACCGTTCCTCAAGGTCTTAACAATCCAGGGGAATTTCCTCCAATTCATTATCCTTCAAGCCAGATACCTTTCTTATTACCCCCACCTATAATTTTTCCTGCCCTGTCATGGCTATGTTGAGTTTACCTAACATCACTTTTGGTGTCCGAGTCTGGTGAATTGATCCCTCATCAAACCCTCCTCTTTATCAAATTCAACCTTACACTTTTTTGAACCTAGTTCAACCTATTACTCATACCCCTTTCTTTTCTTAAGTTCCACAACAACCTGTTGGAAATATTTTCATTGATGGCAAAGGAGAAGAAAGGAGGAACACCTGAACTATCACTAAGGCAAAATAACAAAGAAGAACCAACAATAAGAAAAAGGAGAAAGACAAGGAGCAGAGGAAGCAAAAGCAGTGAATTGAAGCAGAGGGCTATTCAAGAGGCAGAGTAGGAGGATAGAAGGCCATCGAATTGAAGATCAGGATAGGACCAGAGAAGGTTATGTAATTTGATTTTATTATATAAGAAGAATTGATTCAGAATTTTGTGCTTTGATCGATTGAAAATTGCGTGAATAGACCTTGTGATGGGGGTTTTAATTGGTGTTCTATATATCATGGAAAAACTCAATGTTAATGTTGAATTCGAATTTCTGAGTTGAAGGACTTGTTTATAGATCCTTAAAGAACTGAGTACATGTGTAAATGTTTTGATTGGCAATACAGAACTCGATTTATGAGTTCCTATGAATCATGATGTCTTAATGCATTGTGGATGGGTGTAACAGAGCATGCATTTGAGTGGTTCTAGTAATGATTCCGAGTACCCTTAAGAAACTGCTGTGAATTCTCATCGCATGAAGGTGGAAAAATAACATGTAAGGTTGCCGAGAGTTTTATGGTAGTTCAAAGGTCATCGAAATCATGAAAGGGATTCGTATGAAGGAGGATTTGATTATTTTTAAGATTCCTGGTTGTCGAAGTAAGTAGTGGGTCTATTCAACATTTTATTGAATTTGCAGAGGAATCTTGGTCAAACAAGAAATGGCGAGAATTAAATTGGGCAGGTGTAGAAGTTGAATTAAATCTCGGTTGAATTGGGATTGAATGATGGCACAGTTGAAACGCATGCCATGAAGTTTAAAGATGCAATCGAGGTATAAATTGTAGTGGGTTTGAATGTGAAGCTGTGGAGTTATTTACCAGCAGAAGTTAGAAATTGTATCGAGAATAGAGGTGCATTCATTCCACAGGATTGAATTGTAGCCGATTGGAGTTTGTGGAACCTTGAGTCACGAAGTAGAAGGCGAAGTTATGAAGGAAAAAGGCAGGTTTCGATAGAACTATGCAAAGGAACCTTGAGTGAAGACACAACGGAACCACGAACAGGGAAGCGTTTTTAAGAAACCACTTATGGTATTCACATAAGTTTTAAATGGAAAGCGGAACCAAAGAAAAAAATGCAATAGCATTCGGCATGTGACGCATGGCAAAGGTGGTTAATCGAATACCACCCACTTCGCAAAGTTTTTGCGTGTTAAAGCCCGGTGAGAAAAAAAATGCAATTTCCATCAGATTCATCTTGTGGAAGATCCAAAGGCAATCGCATATAAAGCTATGAGGTCAATAATTTGAGGTATGAGCCAGTGTTATAATTATTTATTAAACATTGGTTGTGGGACACCACCGAATTCATATGGTTGTTAGTACCTTATATAAAGTCAAAGGGTCATTGTAGTGGTTATAACAATTGAGACCATCACCGTGGAGGATGTAATATATTTTAAATATATTATGTTTAATATGCGTCGATTAGCCATAGAACTATATTGTAAATCGGGTCTTGAACAAAGTTTATAGGGTGCATTCAGATTGCATAAGGGAGTTAGTTACAAAACCAAATGTTTGTGTGATACCATGAATGGGTCCTTATTTATACCATTGATTGAAAGTGAAGCTTCCGCAAGTATATGAGAATTATGGGCTGGATATTTTGGGTTTTAATAACCATGAGTTTACAATTAGCTTCTGCGTAGTTTTAAGATTGCCCAGATAGAAAATTAAATTATTGAGGTTACCCAAATTTAAAATTATTTGGGGAAAAATTGGAATACATTTTTGGAATGTAGTTTTAC
Organism: Pinus albicaulis; assembly: GCA_034641835.2. NCBI lineage: Eukaryota > Viridiplantae > Streptophyta > Pinopsida > Pinales > Pinaceae > Pinus > Pinus albicaulis. The sequence continues at coordinate 1,152,596,803 of CM076575.1, read as the reverse complement.
GTGAAAAAGAGAGTGAAGATTGTGGGTTGAGTGGGTATCCCGCCATCAAATGATTTCAGAGCAGGATAGCTCTGTTGAGAAATGAAGATTTTTAATTAATTAAATTTGAATGTGTGATGAAGAATGAAAGAAGATCAGATTTCAAAATATGATACGCAAAGGTACACAGAGTTGCAGTGAACAGAGGTATGCAGAACTATTACACTATATTGACCTCTGTTGAATGAGATATATCTATTGAAAATGTAAATGTAAATGTTTTAATTAATTTTATATTGTTTGTGATGCAAAGGCAAGTCTCCGTGGGCAAAGAAATACCCCACTATAATATTGAAATGTATACATATTGTTATATTTTTCCGAATGTGCTAGGCAAGAAAGCGAGAAGATGGAAGGTAAAGATTCATATCTATTCACCTCGAATTTCCTGTGGAATACAAATAGTCATAAGGTAATCTCTATAAATGATGTCACATAGATATGCATAAAGAGTCTAGAGAATGGAGAAATGAGACAGAGAAGGTAAGAAGAAGGAGGAGCAGATAGAGAAGTTGTGAAGGTTCAAAGATGATATAAGGCAGATATGAAGACTGGTGGACAGTAGTGAAGAAGGAACAGAACAGAGCTGATATCCAGGTAAATCAACATGTGTTTTTTTATTTTATGAAAGAGTGAGGAAGTGGGTGCTTCCATATCAAGTTGTAGCTTGATAGATTTCATTTGTAGCCGGCTAACGTAGGAGCCTCCCATAGGTTGTAGCCTGCAAAAAATAGATGGGAGTTGGAGCTTCCTTGCAAGTTGTAGCTTGCAGAATTGAGGTTGTCGCCTCTTGTAGGAAGGAGCCTACAGAAAATTAGTGGTGAAAGGGAGTTGGAGCTTGCCTTTGTATCACAATAATAACAAGATGTGGTTTTCTCCCTTATGGGTTTCCACTTATATATGTTGTCTATATGCAGGATGATTATGTGTTGATACTCTATATTTATTCTTCTTAATACTTTCTGCTCATTTATTAAAATTTTTGTCCCAGTGTATATTAAGTTGATCACAAAATGATGATTTGAATGAGTATAAAAGAAAGTTTAATAAGAACATGACTGAATTAAATTGATTCATCCCCCCCTCTAAGTTTAACTAAGGGTTCAACAATTGGTATCAGAGCCAAGTTCCTTCTGTATCAATTTAAAAACTGGAAGGAGATCCTAGGTCCCCAGGATGGCTAGTCTAGAAGGATGCTCAACTAATAAAGCCCCCTTATTCAGTGATACAAATTATGCCTTCTGGAAAATAAGAATGAGGACCTACATAATGTCTCTAGGAATAGAAGTTTGGGCTATTGTGGAATTGAGATATGCCCCAAGGGATTATGAATTAGAGAAAGATGGCAAACTAGATTTTGTAGCTAATGCAAAAGCCATGAATGCTCTCTTAAGTGGACTATCTGAGGCATAATTTATCAAATTAATGCACAACAAGACTACCAAAGAAATATGGGATACATTAGAAAGCATCCATAAGGAAGAAAAAAAGGTGAAGATAGCCAAACTAGAAGTATGTAGAGCTCAGTTTGAAAATATAAAAATGAATGATGATGAAGACATTGCCAGCTTCTTCTTAAGGGTTGCAGAAATTGTGAATAACATGAAATCTCTAGGAGAAACCATAAAAGAATGTTTAATTGTTCAAAATATTCTAAGATCTTTACCATCCAGCTTTAACCCCAAGGTTTCTGCCATAGAAGAAACAAAAAATTGGGAAACTATGACCATGAACCAATTACTTGGAAACTTAACATCCTATGAGATGAGACTTCCAAAGAGGAAGTCAAATGTGAGGGAGGCAGCATTTAAGAAAGAGAAGAACAAAGAAGAAAAAGAAGATATATGCTCTTGCTCTGATGAAGAAGAGGCCAAATTTGTCAGAAGATTGGATAGAGGCTCTGGAAAATATAAAGGTAGACTACCATTTAAATGCTTTAAGTATGGAAGAGTTGGGCACTATGCTTCTAAGTGTCCTCATCAGAAAACAAAGAATCAGACTCAAGAAACAGAGCAAACCATATCAAAGAATTGGCAGAAAGGGAATAGATACAGGAGAAAATCATTTTATGCTCGGCAAGATAGCAGGGGATCTGAAAACTTAGATGAAACCTCAAATGAAGAAGGAACCTCTAAATTTGTATTAATGGCCAAGGAAGAGCTTTAAGGATTCCTTCTAGAAGATGAAGAAGAAGGTGAAGTAGATCTTGAGGGGGAGCTAAGAAGTGCCCTGGAGGAAATAGATAGACTTAAACTAAAATGCAGAAAATAGAAAGACATTCTCCTCAAATATGTAAGAGAAGAACAAAATTCAAAAGACCTCATTTAGTTGAAAGTAGAGCTTGAAGAAGCTAAGAAGGTAGAAGACACTATACTTAATCAAATTGAGGATAAAATTCAAAAGCAAGAGATATTGGAAGAAGAAGTAATATGCTTGAGGAAGAAATTAGAAAACACCCAAAGGAAAGTTTCAATAAACACTCCTCAAATGACAAGCTCTGATAATTTGAATAAAATACTAGATGCTCAAAGATCTCCTCTGATAAAAACTAGGATAGGCTATGAAGGAGAAACAAGTAAAGTCAAAGAATCAGATAACAAGAATATCATTTTTGTAAAAGTTGTTAAGGATAATGAAGCAGCTCAAAAGGTTCCTATAGAAGTAGAAGCCTGCAATGAAGTAAACAGAAACAAGAAGGAACCTCAAATGACAAAGAACAAAATAAATAAACAGTCAACTGAAAAAGGCTCATATACTCCTAAATATATAAAATTTGGAAGCTATCAAAGGAGATTCTTCTCGCCTATGAAAAATGTCACTCGTTATGCCTGCAACAAATAGGGACATATTACTACAAATTGTCATAAAAGGAGAATTGATTCCAACTAGCAAAGGATGCAAAAAGTGAAAAGACTACCTCAAGCTAAAAAATGGAGAAGACAACCCTTCATCAGGTACGCTAATTGTTTTTATGGGTATTTTTTTTACTGTAAGGAGTTCGGCCATAAAGCCAAGGAGTGCAGAACGAATGGAAAAATACTGATGTATGGAAACTCAAGGAGATGGATGAACAATGGATAATTCACTCATGTACATAATTCATTCAGAAACATAATCAAATGCTTTGACTGCCATCAAATCGGGCCCAAGTGTCAAAAATGTCCTCTCAGAGAATGTAGTCCATCCTCTCAGGAAAGGTACCAAACAAAAGGATGCATGCAGTTGAAAAAGAAGTTGAATAAGTGTGACCTGTCTCTAATAGCTCAAGATCAGGAAAAACCAATGGTATTTGGATAGTGGATGCTCAAAGCACATGACTAGAGATCGAAGCAAGTTTGTAACCTTTGATGAAAAGAAATATGGGAATGTAACATTCGACAATAATAAAGGAGGGAAAATCAAAGGAAAAGGCTCAGTCAATCTGGATAATGGAAGAGGAAAGGCCCAAGATGTACTATTTGTGGATGGGCTGAAAGAAAATCTACTAAGTGTCAGTCAAATGTGTGATAAAGGCTGTGAAGTCATTTTTAGAGCCCAAGATTGTGAAGTAAGATCAAGCACCACCAGAAAGTCCTTGATCAAATGTGTCCGAACATAAAGTAATGTCTATATAGTGAAAGAAGAGGATGAAGCATGCCACCTAAGAAAACTTGATGAATCATGGTTATGGCATAGAAGTTTGGGACACCTAAGCTTTTACCACATCATAACTCTGAGAAAGAAGAATGAAGTCAGAGATATGTGAAGCCTTCAAATACCATATGTAAAGCCTGCCAACTGGGCAAGAAGACTTGCACATATTTCAAGACCAAAGAGAAATTATCTACAAGTAAGCCTCTTCATCTTGTACACATGGACCTGTGTGGACCTTCAAGAACCAAAACACCAAGTGGAGAATCTTGTTTCATTTTGATAATAGATGATTTTTCCAAAATGACATAGGTAACATTTCTCAAATATAAATCTGAAGCACTTGAGAAATTCAATATATTCAAGGAATTGGTAGAAAATCAAATAGGATGCAAGCTAAAGTGCATCAGATTAGACAAAGGTGGTGAATTCACAGACTATGATTTTGTAGACCTTTGCAATGAGCATGGGATAAAACAACAATTTACAATTGCAGATACACCTCAACAAAATGCAGTGGCAGACAGACAAAACATGTCAGTACAACAAATTGCCAGAGCAATGATGCAAGAAAGTAACATTCCCCAAAACTTTTGGGCAGAAGCAGTACACACAACTGTTCACATTCTTAACAAAGCTCATTTAAGACCAAACTATGACAAGACTCCTTACTAATTATGGCATGGTAAACCAGCATCAATCAAGCACTTTAAAGTCTTTGGAAGCAAGTGTTTCATAAAAGATAATGATGAAAAACTGGGGAAGTTTGATGCAAGAGTTGATGAAGGAATATTTTTAGGATATGCATCCAAGAGTAAGGGTTACAGGTGCTACAACAAAACAATACACATAATTGTGGAAATCATTGATGTAATATTTGATGAAGATCTACCAAACAAAACAAGAAGCACAAGATGCAGCAATCCTCCAGATGATCATGAAGAAGAGAACTAAGATAATGATTAACTGAGAAAGACAACAAAAGATACTGAATTAAACTCAAAAGGTCCCTGAAGACACTCAAAAGAATCATCCAGAAGACCAAATCATTGGGGACAATAGTGTTGGAGTCCAGACCAGAAGACAGTTAGCTGAACAGACAGAAGAAGTATACCTATCCATGTTATCACAAATAGAGCCAAAGAATTTTCAAGAAGCCAGAAAAGACAAATATTGGTAAATGCTATGAATGAATAACTAGAACAAATTAAGAAGAATAATACGTGGGAGTTAAAACCTAGACCCATGAGGAAAAATGTCATTGGCACAAAATGGATATTCAAGAATAAGATTAATGAACAAGGACAGGTAATTAAAAATAAAGCCAAACTTGTATGCAAGGGATACTCTCAAATCGAAGGGCTTGATTATGATGAAACATTTTTCCCTTGTAGCCAGAATGGAAGCAATCAAAATTTTTTTGGCCTTTGCACGCTATCATGATTTCAAGGTATACCAAATGGATGTGAAGTTTTCCTTTTTGAATGGAGATTTAGAGGAAGAAGTCTACATGGAACAACCCGAAGGATTCTCCTTAACAGATAAACATGTCTATGTGTGAAAACTAAAGAAAGTCTTATATGAGCTAAAACAAGCTCCTCATGCATGGTATTAAAGGCTGGATAAATACTTACAAAAACAAGGTTTTAAGAAAGGAGGAGTAGACAAAAATTTTTACATAAAGGCTAATTAAAATGATCTCCTAATTGTAGTAGTCTATGTATATGACATCATGTTTGGTAGCAACAAAGATAAGTTAACAAAAGGATTTGCTGAAGAAATGAAATCAGCATTTGAGATGTCTATGATTGGAGAGCTCACCTTTTATTTAGGACTTCAAATCCAACAAAAGGACACAGGAACATTCATCTCACAAGAAAAATACTTAAGAGAGATGTTGAAAAGGTTCCAAATGAAAGAATGTAAACCTGTGTCAACTCCCATGATCACTGGATGCAAGGTATGTGGTAATGATGGATCTGCAGATATAGATCAAATACTTTACATATCCATGGTAGGAAGTCTTCTATACCTAACTACCTCTAGACCAGACATTGTGTTGGTAGTAGGACTTGTGGCAAGATATCAAGCAGCACCAAAACAAAATCGCTCACTAGCAATCAAGAGAATATTCAGATATCACAAGGAACTGCACATTATGGGAAATGGTATCCAAAAAGAAAAAGCTTCACTTTGACAACATATATAGATGTAGATTGGGCCAGCTGCATGGATGACAGGAAAAGCACAAGTGGAGGTGCATTTTATTTGGGAAGAAGTCTAGTGGCATGGCTAAGCAAGAAGCAAACTTCTATCTCTCTATCTACAGTAGAAGCAGAATACATAGCAGAAGCAGCATGTTGCACACAAGTAATGTGGATGAAACAAAATCCCTAAGACATGACGATAAGCATGGATTATCCCATTTCAATCAAATGTGACAATACAAGTGCAATAAGTATATCAAAAAATCCTATATTTCATTCAAAAAAAAAGCACATCCCTATTAAGTACCATTTCCTCAGAGAATAAATAGCACAGAAAGTAGTGAAGTTGGAATATGTACCAACAAAGGAAAAAACAACAGACATATTTACAAAACCTCTTGCTAAAGAACCATTTGAATATCTAAGAGATAAACTAGGGGTAGCATCTGCAGATGCTACTCTCTAACATGAAAAGAAAGCATCATTCTAGGGGGAGATCAGTCAACACATATTGTCACAAAAGAGCTATAGAAAGTTAGTAGTGCATATAACAGGTCCTCAAAATCAGAGTATTATGGACAAGATTTGGAAACAACACTAGGAAATGTGCAACCCTTTGCCATTGATGTCAAAGGGGGATGAAAAGCAAGAAAAAGAAGAGCATTAATGTATTTCCATCAATGCAAAAGGGGGATACTGTTGGAAATATTGTCATTGATGGCAAAGGAGAAGAAAGGAGCAGCACCTAAACTATCACTAAGTCAAAAGAACAAAGAACAACCAGCAATAAGACAAAGGAGAAAGACAAGGAGCAAAGGAAGCAAAGGCAACGAATTGAAGCAAATATCTATTTAAGAGGCAGAGTAAGAGGATAAAAGGCCATCGAATTGAATATTAGGCCAGTACCAAAGAAGGTTATGTAATTTGATTTTATTATATAAGAAGAATTGATTCAGAATTTTGTGCTTTGATCGACTGAAAATTGCATGAATAGACCTTTTGATGGGGGTTTTAATTGGTGTTCTGTATATCATGCAAAAACTCAATGTTAATGTTGAATTCGAATTTCTAAGTTGAAGGACTTGTTTATAGATCTTTGAAGAACTAAGTACATGTGTAAATGTTTTGATTGGAAATACAGAACTCGATTTATGAGTTCCTATGAATCGTGATGTCTTAATGCATTGTGGATGGGTATAACAGAGCATGTGTTTGAGTGGCTCTAGTAATGATTTTGAGTACCCTTAAGAAACTGTTGTGAATTCTCATCGCGTGGAGGTGGAAAAATAACATGTAAGGTTGCCAAGAGTTTAATGGTAGTTCAAAGGTCATCGAAATCATGAAAGGGATTCGTATGAAGGAGGATTCGATTTTTTTTAAGATTCTTGGTTGCCGAAGTAAGTAGTGGGTCTATTCAACATTTTATTGAATTTGCAGAGGAATCCTGGTCAAATGAGAAATGGTGAGAATTAAAGTGGTAGGCGCAGAAGTTGAATTGGGATGGAATGATGGCACAGTTGAAATGCATGTGATGAAGTTTAAAGACGCAATCGAGGGATAAATTGCAGCAGGTTTGAATGTGAAGCTGTGGAGTTATTTACTAGCAGAAGTTAGAAATTGCATTGAGAATAGAGGTGCATTCATTCCACAGGATTTAATTGTAGCTGATTGGACTTCGTGGAACCTTGAGTCATGAAGTAGAGGGCGGATTTATGAAGAAAATGGTGGGTTTCGATAGAACTATACAAAGGAACCTTGAGTGAAGACGCAACGGAACCACGAACAAGCAAGCGGTATTAAGAAACCACTTATGGTATTCGCATAAGTTTTAAATGGTAAGTAGAATCAAAGAAAAAAATGTGATAGCATTCGGCATGTGAGACGTGGCAAAGGTGGTTAGTCGAATACCACCCATTTCGCAAAGTTTTCACGTGTTAAAGCCCAGTGAGAAAAAAAATACGATTTCCATCGGATTCATCTTGTGGAAGATCCAAAGGCAATCACATATAAAGTTGTGAGGTTGATAGTTCGAGGTATGAGCCAGCGTTATAATTATTTATTAAAAATTGGTTGAGGGACCCCAAGAAATTCATATGGTTGTTAGTACCTTATATAAAGTCAAATGGTCATTGTAGTGGTTATAGAAATTGAGACCATCACCGTGGAGGATGTAATATATTTTAAATATATTATGTTTAATGTGCATCGATTAGCCATAGAGCTATATTGTAAATTGGGTCTTGAACAAAGTTTATAGGGTGAATTCAGATTACATAAGGGAGTTAGTTACAAAACCTGTTCGTTCGATACCATGAATGGGTGCTTATTTATACCATTGATTGAAAGTGAAGCTTTCGCAAGTAGATGATAATTCTGGGCTGGATAGTTTGGGTTTTGATAACCATGAGTTTACAATTAGCTTCCGCGTAGTTTTAAGATTGCCTAGATAGAAAATTAAATTGTTGAGGTTACCCAGATTTAAAATTATTTGGGGAAAAACTGGAATACATTTTTGGAATGCGGTTTACATGAACAAGAGAGTGAAGAATGTGGGTTGAGTGGGCATCCCACCATCAAGTGGTATCAAAGCAGGATAGCTCTGTTGAGAATTGAAGATTTTTACTTAATTAAATATGAATGTGTGATGAAGAATGAAAGAAGATCAGATTTCAAAATCTGATATGCAAAGGTACACAGAGTTGCAGTGAACAAAGGTATGCAGAACTGTTACACTACAGTAGCAAAAAAGAAAAACATACAGTGAGCCAAGAACTGAAACGGCTGAATGAGATATATCTGTTGAAAATGTAAATGTAAATGTTTTAATTAATTTTATATTGTTTGTGATGCAAAGGAAAGTCTCCATGGGCAAAGAAATACCCCACTATAATATTGAAATGTATACATATCGTTATATTTTTCTGAATGTGCTATTCAATAAAACGAGAAGATGGAAGGCAAAGAGTCATACCTATTCACTTTGAATTCCCTGTGGAATAAAAACAGTCATAAGGTAATATCTATAAATGATGTCACATAGATATGCATAAAGAGGCTAGAGAATGGAGAAATGCGGCAGAGAGTGTAAGAAGAAGGAGGAGCAGATAGATAAGTTGTGAAGGTTCATAGATTATATAAGGCAGATATGAAGGTTGGTGGACAGCAGTGAAGAAGGAACAGAACAGAGCTGATATCCAAGTAAATCAACATGTTTTTTTTTTTTATGAAAGAGTGAGGAAGTGGGTGCTTCCATATCAAGTTTTAGCTTGATAGATGTCAGTTGTAGCTGGCTGAGGTAGGAGCCTCTTGTAGGTTGTAGCCTACAGAAAATAGATGGGAGTTGGAGCTTCCTTGCAAGTTGTAGCTTGCAGAATTGAGGTTGTAGCCTCCTGTAGGTAGGAACCTACAAAAAATCAGTGGTGAGAGGGAGTTGGAGCTTGCCTTTGCATCACAACAATAATAAGATGTGGTTTTCTCCCTTATGGGTTTGCACTTATATCTATTTTCTATATGCATGATGATTATGTGTTGATAATCTGTATTTATTATGCTTAATACCTGCTGCTCACTTATTAAGATTGTTGTCCCATTTTATATTAAGTTGATCAAAAAAAGATGATGTGAATGAGTATAAAAGAAAGTTTAATAAGAACATGACTACATTAAACTAATTCATCCACCCCCTCTCAGTTTAACCAAGGGTTCAAAAATTGGTATCGGATTCAAGTTCCTTTTGTATTAGTTTAACAACTAGAAGGAGATCCTAGGTCCCTAGGATGGCTAGTCTAGAAGGATGCTCAACTAATAAAGCCCCTTTGTTCACCAGTACAAATTATGCCTTCTGAAAAATAAGAATGAGGACATACATAATTTCTCTAGGAATATAATTTTGGGCTGATGTGGAATTGGGATATGCCCCAAAGGATTCTGACTCAGAGAAAGATGCCAAACTAGATTTTGTAGCTAATGCAAAAGCCATGAATGTGCTCTTAAGTGGACGGTGTGAGGCAAAATTTATGAAAGTAATGCACAACATAACTGCCAAAGAAATATGGGATACATTAGAAAGCATCCATGAGGGAGACAAAAAGGTGAAGATAGCCAAACTACAAGTCTATAGAGCTTAGTTTCAAAATATAAAAATGAATGATGATGAAGACATTGCCAGCTTCTTCTTAAGGGTTGCAGAAATTGTGAATAACATGAAAGCTCTATGAGAAACCATAAAAGAATGTATAATTGTTCAAAATATTATAAGATCTTTACCATCCAGCTTTAACCATAGGGTTTCTACCATAGAAGAAACATTAGATAAGGAAAATCTGACATGAACCAATTAGTTGGAAACTTAACAGCCTATGAGATAAGAATACCATAGAGGAAGTCAAATGTGAGGGAGGCAACCTTTAAGACATAGAAGAAAAAAGAAGAAAAAGAAGATATATGCTCTTGCTCTGATGAAGAAGAGCCAAATTTGTCAGAAGATTGGATAGAGGCTCTGGAAAATATAAAGGTAAAATACCATTTAAATTTTTTAACTATGGAAGAGTTGGGCACTATGCTTCTAAGTGTCCTCATAAGAAAACAAAGAATCAGACTCAAGAAATAGAGAAAAACATATCAAAGAATTGGCAGAAAGGGAATAGATACAGGAGAAAATCATTTTATGCTCAGCAAGATAGTAGTGCATCTGAAAACTTAGATGAAACCTCAAATGAAGAAGGAACCTCTGAATTTGTATTGATGGCGAAGGAAGAGCTTCAAGGATTCCTTCTAGAAGATGAGGAAGAAGGTGAAGTAGATCTTGAGGGGGAGCTATGAAGTGCCCTGGAGAAAATAGATAGACTTAAACTAAAATGTAGAAAATAGAAAGACATTCTCCTCAAATATGTAAGAGAAGAACAAAATTCAGAAGACCTCATTCAGTTGAAAGTAGAGCTTGAAGAATCCAAGAAGGTAGAAGACACTCTACTTAAGAAAATTGAGGATAAAATTTAGAAGCAAGAGAAATTGGAAGAAGAAGTAGTATGCTTGAGGAAGAAATTAGAAAACACCCAAAGGAAATTGTCAATAAACACTCCTCAAATGACAAGCTCTGATAAGTTGAATAAAATACTAGATGCTCAAAGATCTCCTCTAATAAAAATTGGGATAGGCTATGAAGGAGAAACACGTAAAGTCAAAGAATCAGATAACAGGAATATCATTTTTGTAAAAGCTATTAAGGATAATGAAGTAGCTTAGAAGGTTCCTATCTATTAAGGACAAAGAACGAAATAAATAAACAGTCAATTGAAAAAGGCTCATGTACTCCTGAATATATAAAATTTGGAAGCTATCAAAGGAGATTCTTCCCCCCTATGAAAAATTTCACTTGTTATGCCTACAACAAATAGGGACATATTGCTGCATATTGTCATAAAATGAGAATCGATTCCAAACAACAAAGGATGCAAAAAGTGAAAATACTACCTCAAGCTAACAAATGGAGAAGACAACCCTTCATTAGGTACACTAATTTTTTTTATGGGTATTGTTTTTACTGTAAGGAGTTCGGCCATAAAGCCAAGGAGTGCAGAACAAATGGAAAAAGACTAATCTATGGAAACTCAAGGAGATGGATGAACAATGGAGAATTCAATCGTGTACATAATTCATTCAAAAACATAATCAAATGCTTTGACTGCCATCAAATCAGGCCCAAGTGTCACAAATGTCCTCTCAAAGAATGTGGTCCATCCTCTCAGGAAAGGTACCAAACAAAAGGATGCATGCAGTCGAAAAAGAAGTTGAATAAGTGTGACCTGGCTCTAATAGATCAAGATCAGAAAAACCAATGGTATTTGGACAGTGGATGCTTAAAGCACATGACTCGAGATCGAAGCAAGTTTGTAACCTTTGACAAAAATAAATTTGGGAATGTAACATTCGACAATGATAAAGCAGGGAAAATCAATGGAAAAGGCTCAGTCAGTCTGGATAATGGAAGAGGAAAGGCTCAAGATGTACTATTTGTGGATGGGCTAAAATAAAATCTGCTAAGTGTCAGTCAAATGTGTGATAAAGGCAATGAAGTCAGTTTTAGAGCCTAATATTGTGAAGTAAGATCAAGCACCACCAGAAATTCCTTGATCAAAGGTATCCGAACAGAAAGTAATGTCTATATAGTGAAAGAAGAGGACGAAGCATGCCACCTAAGAAAACTTGATGAATCATGGTTATGGCATAGAAGATTAGGACACGTAAACTTTGACCACATCATAAGTCTGAGCAAGAAGAATGCAGTCAGAGATATGCCAGCAATAAAGAAGCCTTCGAATACCATATGTAAAGCCTACCAACTGAGCAAGCAGACTCGCACATATTTCAAGACCAAAGATAAATTATCTACAAGTAAGCCTCTTCAGCTTGTACACATGGACCTGTGTGGACCTTCAAGAACCAAAAAACCAAGTGGAGAATCTTATTTCATGCTGATAATAGATGATTTTTCCAGAATGACGTGGGTAGCATTTCTCAAATATGAATCTGAAGCACTTGAGAAATTCAAGATATTCAAGGCATTAGCAAAAAATCAAATAGGATGCAAGCTAAAGTTCATCAGATCAGATAGAGGAGGTGAACTCACAGACTATGATTTTGTAGACCTATGCAATGAGCATGGGATAAAACAACAGTTTACAATTTCAGGTACACCTTAATAGAATGGAGTGGCAGAGAGACAAAATAGGTCAATACAACAGATTTCCAGAGCAATGATGCAAGAAAGTAACATTCCCCAAACCTTTTGGGTAGAAGTAGTACACACAACTGTTCACATTCTTAACAAAGCTCATTTAATACCAAACTATGACAAGAATCCTTACGAATTATGGCAGGTAAACCAACATCAATCAAGAACTTTAGAGTCTTTGGACGCAAGTGTTTCATAAAAAATAATGATGAAAAACTGGGGAAGTTTGATGCAAGATCTGATGAAGGAATAATTTTAGGATATGCATCCATAAGTAAGGGTTACAAGTGCTACAACAAAACAATACACAAAATTTTGGGAAGCATTGATGTAATATTTGATGAAGATCTACCAAACAGTACAAGAATCACAAGATGTAGCAATCCTCCAGATAATCATGAAGAAGAGAACCAAGATAATGATGAACAGAGCAAGAAAACAGAAGATACTGAATTAAACTCAAAAGGCCCCTCAAGACACACTCAAAATAATCATCCAGAAGACCAAATCATTGGGGACAAGAGTGTTGGAGTCCAGACCAGAAGACAGTTAGCTGAAGAGACAGAAGAAGTATACCTAGCCATGTTGTAACAAATAGAGCCAAAGAAGTTTGAAGAAGCCAACAAAGACAAATATTGGGTAAATGATATGAATGAAGAACTAGACCAGATTAAGAAGAATAATACATGGGAGTTAATACCTAGACCCACAGGGAAAAATGTCATTGGCACAAAATGGATATTCAAGAATAAGATGAATGATCAAGGACAACTAAGTAGAAATAAAGCCAAACTTGTATGCAAGGGATACTATCAAATCAAAGGTCTTGATTATAATGAAACCTTTGTCCCTGTAGCCAGAATGGAAGCAATCAAAATGCTTTTGGCCTTTGCACGCTATCATGATTTCAAGGTATACCAAATGGGTGTGAAGTCTACCTTTCTGAATGGAGATTTAGAGGAAGAAGTCTACATGGAACAACCCAAAGGATTTTCCTTAACAAATAAACATGACTATGTGTGAAGACTAAAGAAAGCCTTATATGGTCTGAAACAAGCTCCCCGTGCATGGTATTAGAGGCTGGAAAAATACTTACAAAAACAAGTTTTTAAGAAAGGAGGAGTAGACATCAATTTGTACATAAAGGCTAATGAAAGTGATCTCCTAATTGTAGTAGTCTATGTAGATAACATCATGTTTGGTAGCAACAAAGATAAGTTAAAAAAATAATTTGTTGAAGAAATGAAATCAAAATTTGAGATGTCTATGATTGGAGAGCTCACCTTCTATTTAGGACTTCAAATCCAACAAAAGGACATAGGAACATTCATCTCACAAGAAAAATACTTAAGAGAGATGTTGAAAAGGATCCAAATGGAAGACTGTAAACCTGTGTCAGCTCCCATGATCACTAGATGCAAGCTATGTGCTAATGATGGATCTACAGATATAGATCAAATACTTTATAGATCCATGGTAGGAAGTCTTCTATACCTAACTGCCTCTAGACCAGACATTGTGTTGGCAGTAGGACTTGTGGCAAGATATCAAGCAACAACAAAACAAAATCACTTACTAGCAATCAAGAGAATATTAATATATCTACAAGGAACTACACATTATGGGCTATGGTATCCAAAATGAAAAATATTCACTTTGACAAAATATACAGATGCAGATTGGGCCAGCTGCATGGATGATAGGAAAAGCACAAGAGGAGGTGCATTTTATTTGGGAAAAATTCTAGTGGCATGGCTAAGCAAGAAGAAAACTTCTATCTCTCTATCTATAGTGGAAGCAGAATACATAGCAGCAGCAACATGTTGCACACAGGTAATGTGGATGAAACAAACTCTCCAAGACATGAAGGTAAGCATAGATGATCCCATTTCAATCAAATGTGACAATACAAGTGCAATAAGTATATGAAAAAATCCTGTATTTCATTCAAAAACAAAGCACATCCCTATTAAGTACCATTTCCTCAGAGAACAAGTAGCACAGAAAGTAGTGAAGTTGGAATATGTACCAACAAAGGAGCAAACATATAACATATTCACAAAACCTCTTGCTAAAGAACCATTCGAATATCTAAGAGAAAAACTAGGGGTAGTGTCTACAGATGTTACTCTCTGACATGAAAAGAAGACATCATTCCAGGGGGAGATCAGAAAATAAAGCATATTTCCAGGGGGAGATCAGTCAACAAATATTGTCACAAAAGAGCCAAAGCAAGTGAGCAGTGCATAGAACAGGTCCTCAAGATGAGAGTATTATGGACAATATTTTGAAACCACACTAGGAAATGCGCAACCCTTTGCCATTGATGTCAAAGGGGGAGGAAAAGCAAGCAAAAGAAGATTATTAAAGTATTTCCATCAATGCCAAAGGGGAAGACTATTGGAAATATTATCATTGATGGAAAAGGAGAAGAAAGTAGCAGCACCTGAACTATCACTAAGGAAAAAGAACAAAGAAGAACCAACAATCAGACAAAGGAGACAGACAAGGAGCAAAGGAAGAAAAGGTAGCGAATTGAAGCAGAGAGCTATTCAAGAGGTAGAGTAGGAGGATAGAAGGCCATCGAATTGAAGATCAGGCTAGGACCAGAGAAGGTTATGTAATTTAATTTTATTATATAAGAAGAATTGATTTAGAATTTTGTGCTTTGATCGACTGAAAATTGCGTGAATAGACCTTGTGATGGGGGTTTTAATTGGTGTTTTGTATATCATGGAAAAACTCAATGTTAATGTTGAATTCGAATTTCTAAGTTGAAGGAATTTTTTATAGATCCTTGAAGAACTGAGTACATGTGTAAATGTTTTGATTGGCAATACAGAACTCGATTTATGAGTTCCTATGAATCGTGATGTCTTAATGCATTGTGGATGGGTGTAAGAGAGCATGCATTTGAGTGGTTCTAGTAATGATTCTGAGTACGCTTAAGAAACTATTGTGAATTCTCATGGCATGGAGGTGGAAAAATAACATGTAAGGTTGCCGTGAGTTTAATGGTAGTTCAAAGGTCATCGAAATCATGAAAGGGATTTGTATGAAGGAGGATTTGATTCTTTTTAAGATTCTTGGTTGCCGAAGTAAGTAGTGGGTCTATTCAACATTTTATTGAATTTGTAGAGGAATCTTGGTCAAACGAGAAATGGCAAGAATTAAATTGGGCAGGCGCAGAAGCTGAATTAAATCTCGGTTGAATTGGGATGGAATGATGGCACAGTTGAAACGCATGCGATGAAGTTTAAAGACGCAATCGAGGGATAAATTGCAGTAGGTTTGAATGTGAAGCTGTGGAGTTATTTACAAGAAGAAGTTAGAAATTGCATCGAGAATAGAGTTGCATTCATTCCACAAGATTGAATTGTAGCCAATTGGAGTTCGTGGAACCTTGATTCATGAAGTAGAAGGTAGAGTTATGAAGAAAAAGGTGGGTTTCGATAGAACTATGCAAATGAACCTTGAGTGAAGATGCAACGGAACCACGAACAGGGAAGTGGTCTTAAGAAACCACTTATGGTATTCGCATAAGTTTTAAATGGTAAGCGGAATCAAAGAAAAAAATTTGATAGCATTCGGCATGTGACGCATGGCAAAGGTGGTTAATTGAATACCACCCATTTCACAATTGTTTTGCGTGTTAAAGCCCAATGAGAAAAAAAATGTGATTTTCGTCGGATTCGTCTTGTGGAAGATCCAAAGGAAATCACATATAAAGCTACGAGGTCGATAATTCGAGGTATGAGCCAACGTTATAATTATTTACTAAAAATTGGTTGTGGGAGCCCACCGAATTCACATGGTTGTTAGTACCTTATATAAATTCAAAGGGTCTTTGTAGTGGTTATAACAATTGAGACCATCACTATGGAGGACGTAATATATTTTAAATATATTATGTTTAATGTGCGTCGATTAGCCATAGAGCTATATTGTAAATTGGGTCTTGAACAATGTTTATAGGGTGCATTCAGATTGCATAAGGGAGTTAGTTACAAAACCGAATGTTTGTTCGATACCATGAATGGGTCCTTATTTATACCATTGATTGAAAGTGAAGCTTTCGCAGGTAGATGATAATTCTGGGCTGGATAGTTTGGGTTTTAATAACCATGAGTTTACAATTAACTTCCCCGTAGTTTTAAGATTGCCCAGATAGAAAATTAAATTGTTGAGGTTACCCATATTTAAAGTTATTTGGGGAAAAACTGGAATATATTTTTGGAATGCAGTTTACATGAACAAGAGAGTGAAGATTGTGGGTTGAGCGGGCATCCCGCCATCAAGTGGTATCAAAGCAGGATAGATCTGTTGAGAATTGAATATTTTTAATTAATTAAATATGAATTTGTGATGAAGAATGAAAGAAGATCAGATTTCAAAATCTGATATGCAAAGGTACACAGAGTTGCAGTGTATAGAGGTATGCAGAACTGTTACACTACAGCAGCAGAAAAGACAAACATACAGTGAGCCAAGAACTAAAAGGGTTGAATGAGATATATCTGTTGCAAATATAAATGTAAATGTTTTAATTGATTTTATATTGTTTGTGATGCAAAGGAAAGTCTCCGTGGGCAAAGAAATACCTCACTATAATATTGGAATGTATACGTATTGTAATATTTTTTCGAATGTGCTAGGCAAGAAAACGAGAAGGTGGCAGGCAAAGAGTCATACCTATTCACTTCGAATTCCCTGTGGAATACAAACAGTCATAAGGTAATCTCTATAAATGATGTCACATAGATATGCATAAAGAGGCTTGAGAATGGAGAAATGAGACAGAGAGGGTAAGAAGAAGGAGGAGCAGATAGAGAAGCTATGAAGGTTTAGAGATGATATAAGGTAGATATGAAGGCTGGTGGACAGCAGTGAAGAAGGAACAGAACAAAGCTTATATCCAGGTAAATCAGCATGTGTTTTTTTCTATGAAAGAATGAGGAAGTGGGTGCTTCCATATCATGTTGGAGCTTGATAGATGTCAGTTTTAGCTGGCTGAGGTAGGAGCCTTCTGTAGGTTGTAGCCTGCAGAAAATAGATGGGATTTGGAGCTTCCTTGCAGGTTGTAACTTGTAGAATTGAGGTTGTAGCCTCCTGTAGGTAGGAGCCTACAAAAAATTAGTGGTGAGAGGAAGTTGGAGCTTTCCTTTGCATCACAATAATAATAAGATGTGGTTTTCTCCCTTATGGGTTTCCACTTATATATGTTGTCTATATGCATGACGATTATGTGTTGATACTCTGTATTTATTCTGATTAATACTTGCTACTCACTTATTAAGATTGTTGTCCCAGTGTATATTAATTTGATCACAAAATGATGATGTGAATTAGTATAAAAGAAAGTTTAATAAGAACATGACTACATTAAAATGATTCACCCCGCCCTCTCAGTTTAACCAAGGGTTCAACACAACCTCATCAGGAACCTACTCCTATTACGAAAGCATCTATTGAGGGGTCAAAAGCCTAGAAGAAGGGAACTAAAGACAAGGCACCCCAAATGTTGAAATTGGAAACAAGAAGAGGCTTCTAAATTATTTTTCCCTTAATTAAATTAGAATGAAATTGTAATTCCACATCACATGATAAATTGTATAAGTTAATAGCCCATGTGGTGTAGAGTAGTCGGTGATGGGGTGCATTGTTAAGGTACTATGTCTTAAAGGTCACCAATTCAAAACCCATGGCTTTAGGATTAGTCTAAACTACCAAAAAAAAAAAAAATTGTATAAGTTAATTGAGTTAGGAAGACTTAGTTATCCTAGTCAATTCAATTTGGGGGTCAAAATGGAGGCATGTAGAGTTCACTCTAAGTTTTAGGGTGTCCAGTGCAGTTTATTTTGATTTGTAATCATTTAACTTAATTATTTTAGTTAAAATTATTTTAAATAGTTCTAATTAATAGTGAAACTAGTCAGAGGTCCAGTGAATTACATCTGATTTAATTCACATGCAATGATCAATCAGATATTTGATAATTCACTCTAAATATTTGTGGCATGTTAGTTCTAAGGAAGACCTAGTTGAGATTGGAGTTAAACAGAAGTATACTATCAGTTATATAATTAGATAATTTCACAAGCCATGTATGAGGTCATCATGATGCCTTGGATGTATTGCACAATAAATTATATGTAATTTCCTAATTAATAGGGGTTCAATTTCCCTGGGGATTTCGCAAGCCTAATTATTGGACCAAAATTACTTGGATCAAAGTTAGGCAATCAGAGATAGTGCATACATCTCTCAAGCCTGAGAGAAGCGTTGTATGGTTTCATATTCTTGACTTTATGAAATATACAGATAGTGGGGTTTTTAGTTGAGGATTTCCCAGATAAATATTTCTGTTGTGCGATTAAAATTATTTCTCTTTATTGTTCATGTGATTGTGCGATCATAATTGGCTTCGAAAATTTGTAGAATAGATTCAAGTATTTTGTTTTAGCATATTACAAGATCAGTTGAATCTATGTGGATTTTCTATATGGTATCAAAGAATGAATCACTACAGAAGAGAAGAATACAAGTTTGTTCTGAATAGTTGAATCGAAGTTGTAGATTTATTCTTTAGGACCAATAGCATATCACAATGTCTTTTTGTGGACTGAGACTCGAATATTCCCCTGAGGGTAGTTTGAATTATATAGTTTGGAAGGACATGATGGAGGCAGTGTTGGAGGAAAATGGGTTAAACGAATTCATAGACATTGATATTACTAGGCCCAAAACAAAAGATGATTAAAATATTGATGCATGGAAGAATAATGTAGCAAATGAGAGAAGGATTATGTTATAAGCAGTTCGAGATCATATTTTCTCAAACATCCATAGAAATTCAACTACATATGCTATGTGAAAGGCCTTAATAGGGTTTTTTTAGAATAACAGTGACCATAGGAAGTGGTCGCTGAAGGAAAAGCTCAGAAAGGTCAAGATGGAGAAGGGAAAAAAGAAACCAAAATTCTTGACGAAGTTCACTCAATGTCGACATGAGCTTGGAAGTGTTGGTGTCACAATTTCCTAGGATTATCTAGTGAGCCTACCACTTCTAGGCCTTCCCAAGATCTGGTATAGCTACTAAGATTCAGCAAATGGGAGGAATAAGCTACAAGAGTGGGAGTGATTCTGGTCCGACTTGGTACAAGAAGATATTTTGTGGAATATGAGAGATGGATCCTCATCAAAGACTGATAATGAGGAGAATTTTTCCATGGCTGGAAAGAAAAATAAAGGGAAGGTAAAGGTGTTCCATTCCAAATAATATTATGGTTAGGTAGGCAAGAATAAAGATGTGTCAAAGATTAAAAAATTTTCACTTTCATGAGCTTGGATGCTATGCTACAAAGTGTGTGCACAAGAAGACCGACAATAATCCCTTAGGAGGAGCGGTAGGTGAAGCACTTGCTTCACAGTTTGAGTTGGATTTAGCTCTCATCGCATGCATGGTTTCATCGTCTATGGGTTATCTGTGGTACTTAGATAGTGTAGCTTCCTTCCATATGACCAGAAACAAAGAATTCTTGAGTAACATGGAGGAGAAGGATCTCCAAATGGACATCGAGATAGGAGATTTTAATATTCCCAAATAGGAAAAGCAAGAATATAGTTCATGAAATGAAAGAAAAAAAAAATTTAACACATGAAACCATCAGACCAAT
This sequence comes from Pinus albicaulis, assembly GCA_034641835.2. Taxonomy (NCBI): domain Eukaryota; kingdom Viridiplantae; phylum Streptophyta; class Pinopsida; order Pinales; family Pinaceae; genus Pinus; species Pinus albicaulis. The sequence continues at coordinate 1,152,576,518 of CM076575.1, read as the reverse complement.
ATGGAGCCATATTATTGATCATATATGTAGTAAATAATTACAAAAAAATGAGGCACAAATCATGGAATGTGATCACACAAGCCTCCAATACATAAATCCTCTCAAAATGAGATTTTGCTACTATAAAAAATGTTGGAGAGCTGCTAAAACGTGGTAATATTAAGAATAACTACAACCGGAGATCATACAATGAAATAAAAATACTGATATAGGCCATAATAGTTACTAGACATACAGATCTGGGCACTAGATCAGCCTTCCAAGACAACCCAAGAGGGTTTCTGGAAAATGCACACAATGTGCCAATGTAAGCTATAGCCTTAGGGATGAAGGTATGCTACAACAATAGAAATGAGAATATATGGTTGAAGCTAATGTAAAAATCTAAAACCATTCTCCAATAGATCCTCCCGATGAAATAATGGCTCCTCCACTGAAGAAATCACCTCCCAAAACAACCACTGCAACCACCCCTGCAACTCCTCCCTAATATAACACAGATCTGGAATGAAACTACACTGTAGGGGATAAATACGCTTTGGCCTGATGCCAAATATGTCAATAAATCCCAAGGGGCTTCTTTACAGGCCTCCCAATGGATGGAAACCTTCCTCCATTGCAAAACTAGCTTTGAAGACACCCAATATAATTCTCCACTACAACACCCTGCAACACAGCACAATATTCTGCAGAAACTACAATAATGAAGAAATTTGTAGCTTGGCCTTGAGCCTGAGTATGGAAATGTAGTTCTATACTCCTCCAAGAGGCATCTCAAGGAAATATATGGGATTCCCGCTCGGGAACACCCTGTGCTAAACAACACTGCAAACTCAACTAAATAACTGAAGAATGCAAGAAGTCTAAATAGACCATATACAAAATAACAAGCAAAAAAATAACCCCATATGGCTTCAATCATCTTCCTTATATAAATTATGTGCTTCCTTACCCTTGGCCCCACTCAATTAGGTCACTACCTCCATGCAATCAATCTCCCTCCAAAACTGCGTTATTCCTCATTAAATGTCCACTCCTCCATAACAACGTTGTTGATTGGTCAAAGTTGACCTATTCAACATGTTCCATCCCCCGTTCACACTCAAAGGTGCTCTCGTTAGCTGCTTAGAGGGTCTCCTTTCACACTTGAAGTGTTTTTATTGTTGCTAAGGAGATCTATGGGCCTCCCTACCCACTTATTCACGTACCTAGTGACAAAATAATCTATAATATTTCATTTAGCTAAAAGCTAAATTTTTGGAATATTACAGAGATTATGGGAGTTATAGCATGACTGGCATAGGTAAATTTACATTTCAAAGGGATTATGGTAATACTATCACATTAAAACATGTCATGTAAGTTCCTGGTTTAAAGAAGAATTTATTTTAAGTTGCTATGTTGGAATACCATGGATATGATGTGATATTTAGCAAAGGAAAGGTGTTCCTTCCTCACAAAGCCATTGGACAGGTGAAGAATATTAGGGCTCGGGTAAATAACCTCTACAAATTGGATGTAGAAGATTGTGTTTCCTTGAGAAATAAAGCAGAGAAGGTGCAGATCTAAGACATTGGTGAGTTATGGAATAGAATACTAGGCCATCTACACTATTGTGCCTTGAAGATCATGCAAAAAATTTCTACAGGACTTCCCAAGGGTGCACTTGAGAAGAAAGATACATACAAAGGGTGTACATTGGGGAAGTACACCAAATCTACCTTTTGTGATAAGAAAATACGAGCAAAGGCGATCCTTGGAACAATTCACTTAGATATACGTGGACCATTCTCGATAGCCTCCACAACAAATCACAAGTATTATGTTATTTTTGTAGATTATTTTTCACGCAAGTGTTGGATATTCTCCATGCAAAAGAAATATCAGGCATTCTCAAAGTTTTTTGAGTTCAAATAACTTATCGAGAAAGATATATGGAAGAAGGTGAAGTATCTTAGGAGCAAGAGTGATGGAGAATATGTCTCAAATGAATTTAAGAACTTTTGTGCTTCATAAGGAATTCAATGCCAACTAGGGGAATTTTGAGGTCTAAAATGGGCCTCCTAAGAAAAATTTACAACCAAAATAAAATTTTTAAGAACCAATAGGATTAAATATGATGATGTCAACCATGGGGGATGATTCACCAATTTTGGAGTAAAAAAATACAAATATAAAAAAGAATAAAATAATAAGACTACTTTTTCAACTTATCTCCCTAATTTTTTACTCACATTTCGAGCGCGAATCCTCATTGGATGCAAAATTTAATTCCTCATCCAAGGAATACCCATGTTGCATACTTTTGATGAACCCTTCTACATGAAAAATGTGAAATACATGAAAACATGTGATTTCAATCATATTTTTCATGTATTTCTCATTTTTCATGTATCAAGATCCATTAGAAGTATGAAACATGGGTACTCTTTGGATGAAGAATCAAATCTGCATCCAACGATTTTTTTCAATCGAAATTTGAGTAAACCCATAGGGAGATAAGTTGAAAATATGAGTTCAAAAATGGTTTTTTATTTTTTCCCTCTAAAATTTGATGATGTAATCTAATATTATTTTATTATTTCCACTATTATTTTATAATTTCCTTAGGAGGCCCATTTTAGACCTCAAAATTCCCCTAATTGGAATTTATAGCACCTCATAACCCACAGCAAAATGGGGTTGCATAAAGAAGAAAATAACTATTGTGGTAGTCGCACGAGCGATGTTGCATCTTCAAGGCCTACCATTGAATCTGTGGGCTGAAGCATGAAACACAACATTATTTGTGTAGATCATAAATCCTCATTGGATACTTGGGATGAGTACAATAGAGGAAGCTTTTTCAGGTAAGAAACCATATGTGGTGCATTTTAAAATTTTTGGTTCATCATTTTATTTCCATGTGACTGTTACACAGTAATTTGTCACCTTTTTCACTTCCTGTCCCTGATCCTAAAATGCCCTAAAATTACTAATGTGCAGTATTTCCACCATGGAAAATACATCAAGATATCCCTTGAAGATTAATAGAAAGCTTCCTTGAAGAATTTATTCAGAAGCTCATCTCAAAACCTAAATTTTTGGGTCATTTCTCTTTACTATATGCATGCACATGCTGATGGTAGGTTGCAACACTTCGACTGCGTTGTTCCATTTCTAGAAGTGTTTCCTCAAGTTTAGAAGAAGCTTCATGCACTAGAAGCTTCCATAACGGTGAGTTGGATATGGTTCAACAGAGATATGGTCGAGCTCTCCCATTCAGAGCTCTTGATCCTATCATTAGATAATTTTCCCTTGAGAAGTGGGCCTTCCTCCTTCCTTCATGGATCCCTAAATCCTTCTCCCTACCTATAAATTGAATCACATCCTTCCACTACTACTTGGTCTTACCTGATCATTAATCCTTTTCATCCCTATTTTGTGATTATGCCTAATTTTCCACTTGGGATAAGGATTGCTTGAAGAGCCTCGATTTTTATTTGGACATCACCAAAGGGAGGCCTCCAACATCAAGGCCACGGTTTTATTTTTCCTCTTTTCTATAATTAATAATACAATTCATGTTTCACTTTCCATATCTATCTATATATCTATGAAAATATCCCAATACTCCTTGATATGTTAGGTAGTTTTTATTTTATGTATGTAATGTATCTTGTCACGTTTCTTGTTTTTGTATCTTGATTTCTTACAGATATCTGAATGCCACAAGCAGTGGGGAGTGAGCTTGAAGGATTTTAAAATCAAGTTCTTCACCAAATTATTCGATGACAACATCAGGAAGAGGTAGGTCCTTCTTCTTCTTCCATTTTCAATACAAACTAGGAAAGGGTACATTAGATAGTCTCGTGTGTTTCTATACCCACTCTAGGGCTAGAGAGATCACCTATGTCTACAGAGGGGATTGTCTTCACAAAACAATTAGCGACTCCACTAGGGATGCAACACCCTCGTGATGAAACAAAGGTTGTTAGAAATAGCTACTATGCTTAATGACATTGGAACACGTCTCTAGCCTGGACCTCTAGATGTTTGTGTTAATTCCAAATGATCCTTAGTTTAATTGAGGTTTATTTTAATATTGATCTTGATTAAAGTTTCAATTTCAAGGCTCAAAACGATGTCACCTCAATACCTATAATGCAAATATCATGAGAAAAGGATTCTTTCCATTCAATGAATGTTATCTAGTTCAAGGAATAATTTCAAAAAATGATGCATCAAAAAATAATGCAACAAAAAACTCTTTCCTAACTAGATCACTTTCATTATCCTAGTTTATATCGAAAATTCAAACTATGAAAATGTAATTTATTCAAAACTCATTTTTTTCGAAAACTATGGAGTTTTAATCCATACACAATTTCCTTAGCAGATCTTAGGTTGAGAGTAATGGCAACAGTTCTTGAGTTTACAAATCAAGGAATCCCCTCTCATGAGAATATTGGTCCTTTTCCTTCTTTTGGAAATGTTGGCTCTCCCTAAATCACAATGTTGTCCCTTCCAAGATCTACCATTGGTTTACGGGTTTGGTAATTTTCAACCCTCGTGGTTTTGAATGTCTAGTTGCTTCTCAAGAAAGTTTACATTCACCTAAATAGTGTTTACCTCATGTTGATTAGAAATTTGACCCCTTTCCTTTTTCACCTATTTCTTCACCCCATTATTCCTCTTTACCTGGTGAAAGTCTAGATTATAGTAACCTTGAAGCTAAGAGGAATAAGAAGAGCACAAAGAAGAAGAAAAAAAAAAGCAAGGGGACAATGAAGCAACCATTATTGTTGATGCAACTGACGTTGAAAAATATTCCAATCAATCCCGCAAAGTCAAATTTCCTTGCAAGTTATGAAAGGGTGACCACCTTCTTAGGGATTGTCCTGGCATTACCATGATATTAGAATTACATTCCACTGGCTCACATCAACATTTTTCATTAGCCTTTGTAGATCATGCTGGTGAAAAAACCTCAACTAGTCATGATAAGGTCCCTAGGAAAATGGTAAAGTCAAATTTCCCTATAAGTTGTGTGAAGGGAATCATCCCATTCACCTTTGTCCTTATATGGATGAAGCCTCAAAAGTATTGGATATCCTTATGGCTTCTCAGCCATGACTTTCGACTGGTTACTGGAAGCTTTCCCCTGATCCTCTACTGGTTGATCAAATGATCGATTAGAAGTCATCTCTAGTCAATCCCACTCTCTCTGAACATGAATCCCATGATTTCGCTCCTGACCAACCATTGGTTTAGAAAATGGTTGACCTAATTCCAACTTCAGTTGATCAAGTATTTCCTATAGAGATTGAACCTCGTACCACTAAGGTTCTTTTTTTTTCTTCATATACTCATGAATTGGAGGGAAATAATCCTATTCGCATGGTACAAGAAGGTGATCCTCCCATTTCTGCAACATAAGGGGGCAGTTCTCCCATTCCCACAACACCCTCTCCAATTATTTTGGTCATTTCCTTTGATTGGATTCGACTAATAGGATATTGTATTCCTTCTTATGTGCCATTTGAGATCACAGTATAGACCTATAATGTGTTCATACCTAGCATAACAATATATGAAGGTGCAACCGTTAGTATTAAATCCTTAACTACTTGGCAAGATTTCAATTCTCCACAGCTTGTGCGTGTTATCCAGAATCTATTAGCGTTTAACAGGGGAACCATTCAAACGTTAGGGATCCTTCTAAAGTTTCATATTACTTTGGGATTAGAGGCTCTCTATATAGACATGATAGTTTTCCAAGGCCCTTTTTGACTTAACTTACTACTTGGGTGTGGCTATACTTATGTTATGGGATCTATTATCTCTTCTCTCTTTCATCTGATGTGTGTCCCACATGAAGGAATAATTGTGACCATTGATCAGTTGTCATTCATTGGTCCTAATATGGATCCCAATCAACTATCATAACTCAATGGTGTTTACATGCAAGTGGTATCTTCCCCACCATAGGTTAATTATGTGGAAACTTGTTCCATGCATGCATTTATTGATGATCTGGTTAGTCATACCATGCGTCATGTACTGGGGGCATTGGACCCTAATTTCCAGAGTGTTTTTATCCCATCTGATGAGAACCTGTTGGAATCCATGACCTTTTGTGGGCCATGACCAGGTCTTCAAAAAAAAAATATTTTCTTTTGCCAAGCTCCTTAAAAAATGAAACAAGGTATTCAAAGAAAATTTCGTGTTCTTATGTTAGGCTCTTTAAAAAATGAAATAAGGTCTTCAAAGTAGAGTTACTTTTCTTATGTCAAGCTCCCTAAAAAATGAAATAATCTCTTTGGAGCATAGTTCCTTTTCCGGTGTCAAGCTCCTTAAAAAACGAAACAATGTATCATGGAGCATAGTTCCTTTTCTTGTGTCAATCTGATTAAAAAATGAAACAAGGTGTTATGAGGATTGTTCTTTTACTATGCCAACCTCGTTAAAAAATGAAACACATCCCCTTTCAATTCGATTTGTTGACTAGATCTCATAAATTCCAAGTCGATTCTTTCACTTGATCATGTAAATGGACCTTCAATCCATATACATGTCAGTAACCAGTAGTCTACCAAGGTGAATGAGGTGAAGCTTAGGGGGCATGTACCTTGAATTGCATCATTATGTTGGGGGCATGCAAACTTATTCCAAGCATAGTGTGTCTCTATTTCAAGCTTGTGAAAAAATGAAACCACTTTCAAGCATCGTTGTTTTTTGCTTCAAGCTTGTGTAAGAATGAAACCAATTCCAAGCATAGTTTTCCTTGTTTCAAGCTTGTGTAAAATAATGAAACCATCCACATTTCACCTCTCATGATTTCCATTTATCTTCCTCTTCTTCCAGATGAGGCTTGGTTTTCTCATTCCATTGTCACCATCTACTTGGTCTATCATACACTCTCACTTGATTTTTTTTACCCTTTACTGAGGAACCGCTACAATGGGTGGTATTCTTAGCCCTCTTGACCTTTATTTGTTTTGAGCAGTTCCATCATCACCAGAACTTGTTGCTATCCATTTATACCACTCGTTCCTCTAGGAGGAGTCATCTTTAAACTCTTGTATGAATCTAAAAAAATGAAAAGATCTCCGAGTACTAGCCATTTTGAACTCGTTAAATTAAATGAATTGACGTGGTCTCAATGTACGTTTACCAAATTTTTGGGCTGATATTTATTATTTAAGAAAAAGGAATACCTTGATTGAACATGGTTAAGACATTCTCTCGGATATTGTTTTCTACCTTTTCGGATTCGAGGGACAATTTATGAAAAATTCACTTGATGGAGTTTTCTTTTATGTCTCTTTTTCAAACTCCCTAAACATGAAAAAGAGACTGAGTTACTCTTTTGTCGGACTCGTAAAAAATTAAACGATGAAAGACTTGTCACCATGACGAGACCGAGTTACTCCTTCCTATGGCTCGTTAAAATTACTAGGATGGATTCATTCGAAGAATGGACTTACATGCTTAGCATATGCTATCCTCTTCATGCTCGCTATAAAAAATAAAGAGGTACTTTTTATCTATAACAGGGGACAATTGAAAGTGGAACTTCCTATGTTTTTTTTAGGCAGCACGTCACTCTTGAATATGACACTCATCTGAATTTTGTGTCGAGTTGGGGATATAATTAATTCGTCACTTGCCTTCCTAGGTTTTAGAAATCTATTTTCCTCTTAGTTGATCATCATTTATTGTCACCATGACCTTTGATCCCATTTTTTAGTCAAATGTTGCCACACACTCGAGTCATATCATTGATATGTTCAAGAGAAGTCCTTGTTGTAATAGTCAAACATCCTATGCTTGTTTAACACTCTCTAGCACAATCCTAAATCACTCTTATCATCTTGATAAATCCTTTGTTTTGTGTCGACTATGTTAGAATAATTATGGACCTCCTTCGATGGATCACCTCCTGTCGACTTCAGGTCATTATCAAGGAATATGATTTAGAAACTCCTTTTCAGTACCTTGGAGCTTGCATGCCTTAACGAAAATTTTCTTCATGTTCGATGATAGTTTCACATCATTGGCCTTCAATCAAATGATTTTCCAAGTGTTTGACTTCAAATAATTTATTCACACTTGTATATTGTGTTGATGTGCTTTGAGGATTGTTGTCATTATTAGTGATTTCTCTCATACATGTTAATGGTTTACATTATCGACCAGTAATTAGGTGGTTTCTATCATGTTCAACATCAACACATCTATTCACAATGTTAGATTCATATATTGGGTAGATTGAAATAGAGACAAAGACCCTGAATCACATATGTTATTATCCAGGCTGTGTGGAATTGTTGATTATTCATGATTGTGCACACGATCCTTTCTATTGGGATGGCTGTGACCATACCATGGATCCATTTCCATGAATTATTTCAGACGGATGGTTGCGCCCATAATGTGGGCTTATGTGTTATTTAATTCCTATTCACAGATATTCTTATATTAGAGATGTCACATATTTTATTGTGCTTGATTTGGAAGTTCTCCTTAGGGTATTATGAGTCCTTTCCTTGGTTCGTAAATCATTTCACCCATCACTCCATGTTCTGCCTTCATTCTTTAGGGGGCATATGTTACACAGTAATATGTCACACTTTTCACTTCTTGTCCCTAATCCTGAAGTGCCTTCAAATGAATATTTTGTAGTATATCCACCATGGAAAATACCTCAAGATATCCTTTGAATATTAATAGAAAGTTTCCTTGAAGAATTTCTGGAGAAGCTCATCTCAAATATGGGTCAACACTTTTTGCTAGTTTCCTACCCATGTTTATGGTAGGTTGCAACACTTTGACCTTTTGAAACCAAAGTTCTTTTGATGGGAAAAAATATGTTGATCCCTTTCTGGCTATGTTTTCTCAAATGGAGAAGAAGTGTCGTGCAATATAAGCTTCTAGAATGGCGAGATGGATATGGTTCGGTGGAGATATGGTCGATCTCTCTCGTTTTGAGCTCTTGATCCTATTATTATGGAATTTTCCCTTTATAAGTGGGCCTTATTCCTTCCTTTATGGATCCCTAATTCCTTCTCCCTACCTATAAATTGAATCTTATCCTTCCACTACTGCTTTATCCTACCTGATCATTAATCCTTTGCATCCCTATGTTGTGATTATGCCTAATTTTCCCCTTGGGAGAATGATTTCTCGAAGAGCCTCATTTCTGACTTGGACATCACCAAATGGAGGTCCCTAATATCAAGGCCATGGTTGTATGATTCCTCTTTTATATAATTAATAATAAAATTGATGTTTTAATTTCCATATTTTTCTAGATATCTATGCAAGTAACCTAATACTACTTGATATTTTAGGCAGTTTTTATTTGATCTATGCTACGTATCTTGTCATGTTTCTTGTTTTGGTCTCTTGATTTCTTATAGGTATTAGAATGCCACAAGTAGCGAGGAGAGATCTTGAAGGATTGTAGAATCAAGGTCTTCACCAAAGTACTAGACGATAGCATCAGGAAGAGGTAGGTCCTTCTTATTCTTCTTCCACTTTGAATAAAAACTAGGAAAGGGTATTGATATAGGTCATTTTGGGCATAATCCCTAAGAATAGTATGAACAGGGTCTATCATCCCCTAATTCAATTTCTACATGCCCTGGATAAGTCATTCCACTAATGGCTTTAATTCATGAGAGGTTAAATGTTTGAAGTATAGTTAAAATGACCCATTGGCTCATCAACGCTCCTCTAAATGGGCCTAGGTTCATTTCAAATCACTTAACCTCATACAAGAGTGCTCTGTAAAGAGCTTCCTGACACTTAAGGGTGTTTTGGTCTCCTGGGAGCTAAATCATCATTGTTCCGGGAATCTCCACATCGCTCAACCACTCAATACCTCCCATATATCACTTTCCCATCAAGAAACTTACATGTGAAGAGGTTCTTGGAATATTCCACCAATATTTGGGACTCCCAATATGGATCTAGGCTTCCCAAAAATGACAATGCTCTAGAAATCTGAAATGAAGTATCTGTCACATCATAACTCTCCTCTTTGACATGCTCAATGCCAGGGCCACATGTTGGAGTAATGTTACCCAATTTTTTTTTCCTCTCTTGTAGTTGATCTTTCCCAAGACAATATTGGAGGACATGGAAGTCAACTGCCTCTTGAAAGGTATCTCTCCCCCAAAAATTCCATAATTTGGCCAATGCATACAAGAGTGTTAATAACCTCTTGTCATATTAAAAAATATCCTTCATGTGTGGGAGTATCATTTGCTTCCCCAAGGTTATAGAGTAGCCCTTTGACACCATGCTCATGTCATCATAGATTTATGAATCATCATCTTTCAGTGCAAATAACTGACTGGGAGATAGCAATGTCCATATCAGAAAATTTTTCACTCCTCCTTTGGACCCATCAAAGTTTCTCTGTGTTGTGCTAGCTCCTCCCAAGGCTCCTTCCCTAGCCAGATACATCAATGTTGCAGCATGTTGAGAGAAATTTGTATTCATCTTGCAATCAGGGGGTCTCCCTGGTGGAATGCCTCCATGTAAAGAGACATAAACATCTGAAGTAGACTGTATAGTTGAGTGGACTGATTTGTCCCTCCCTTCACTATGTGAATCAATCTCCTTCTTCTGTATATAAAACCTTTGAAATAAACAAGGGTGCATGCTCCCCATCCTTTGATGTTGATCCACCTTTTCCTCTCCTCCTTTGATCAAGGTGTTACTGCCCGTCACTACTGTCACATTATGTTCCTTGGGAAGATTTTGCAAAGATGCAAAAGCTCCTCCACTTTAAGCAATACTCTCATGCCCATCCCTATGTGGTGATGGTTCTCCTCCCAAAGTGACAACATTGTTACTTTCTTTCTACTCTTCCTCCACATTAATATTTTAGAATACCTCATCAACAATGAGAGACCCTATATCTTGGTCTTCCCTTGAAAGAGGAATCTCCATGTCTTCCTTTTGAGAATAAGGCTCTTCCTGCAATAGGGATATTACACTTGGCAAGGTATCATACAAGTTTTTATCCCCCTCAATATAAATATGAAGTGGAGTTGGTGTAATGGATATTTCCAACTCATGCACATGTTTTGAATGTTTATGTTTTGCTAGCTCAATCAAAGATGTTTCAGATTGTTTTACATCAAATGTATTCACTAATATCTTAGTGAATCTTGCATAAGTATCTATTTTTGCATGATTAAATGAATAAGATTCATAAAACGACAAAATATGAGCCTTACCTTCAAGATGCAGCACTGCTATCCTAAGGGCCTCCTTTTCTGAAACTTGATGTAGATGCAAATATGAGTCTAGTTGATCTATCCAATCCCTAGTTGTGCATTTGGATGACCCATCAAAATTTGGTAGAAAGAATCTACCTCTTATGCTTCTGTTTTGATTTTTGGGTCTTATCTCCTCCTTGAGTTGTAAAAACTCTTGGAATTTCAAGTGCTCCTTGAATCTCCAAGATTGAGATTCATACTCCTAAAGATAGTCACTCAAAGTCTCCTCCTTTGGTGCATATTCTTCCTCCATCTCTCTTGCTATAAATCTGGGCATAAAAATGTGTTGTGGATCATAATGTGTGGCAGCATTCTCACACCCATCATATAAAAATATAGGGCTTGATTCATATTCAAACCCCATTGGAGATTCCCTACACATCTCCCTTCTCATCTTCTTGATATCTCCCTTGATGCTCTCCATATTTTGAAAAAGGAGCTTTGAAAGCCCCTCTTCCTCCCTTCCTCTAGCTACTGGAGTCTTGTATTTATTTCTTCTATAAATATCCCCTTCTTGAGAGAAGATTCTCCTTATGGTGACATATTGGTTGAATGCACAGGTTGAGCCAAGATTATGCTTTGATACCACTGTAATATTCCCAAATGGGAAAGCAGCAATATATGAACACAAAATTGGACATAGCAGTGTAAATTAACACATTAAAATTGGAGACCAATATGGAGTCATAAAATTATGTATTAGAGCAACAAATTCATACACAATAGTGAGGCATAAACCATATACAATGAGAAAACAAGCCTCTCATAAGCAATCACTACCAAATATGAGCTGCTGTTACAATACAAAATGCTAGAGATAAATTACAGCATAGTCATATTAATTATAACTATAGCTAGAGATGATACAATGATATAAAAATACTGATATATTCCCCAATAGAGTCTAGACATACAGATCTGGGCACTAGATCAACTTTCTAGGACAACCCAAGAGGGTTTCCGGAAAATGCACACAATGTGCCAATGTAAGCTACAGCCCTAAGGCTGAAGGTGTGATAAAAACAACATAGATGAGAAGATATGGATGAATATAATGTAGAAGACTATATATCTTCTCCAATATATCCTCAGGATGAAATAATGGCTCCTCCACTGAAGAGATCACCTCCCAAAACAACCACTACAACTACCCCTACAAATCCTCCCTAAAATAAGGAAAATCTAGACTAAAACTGCATTGTAGAGGATAAATAATCCCTATCCTAATGCTAAATGTGTCAATAAATCTGAAGGGGCTTCTTTACAAGCCTTTCAATGGATGGAAACCTTCCTCCACTGCAAAACTAGCTCCAAAGACACCAAAAATGATCCTCCACTATTGCACCCTACAACACATCACAATGTTCTGTAGAAACTGCACTGTAGCTGAAGAATAAAGCTTGGCCCTAAGCTTGAGTGTGGAAATGAAGTGAAATTCTCCTCCAAGATGCCTCTTAAAGAAATATATGGGATTCCTGCTCGGGAACACCTTGTGCTAAACAAAACTACAAACTCAGCTAAACAGCTGAAGAATGCTAAAGGTCTAAATAGACCATATACAAACTAATAAGCAAAAAAATAATCAATATGGTTGCCATACTCTTCCTTATATAAGTTATGAGCCTTCTTACCCTTGGCCCCACTCAATTAGGTCACTAGATCCATCTAATCAGTCTCCCTCCAAAACTGCATTATTCCTCATTTAATGTCCACTCCTCCATACCAGCATTGTTTATTTGGTCAAATTTGACCTCTTCAACGTGATCGAACCCCTGTTCATACTCAAAGGTGCTTTTTTGACTGCTTATAAGGTCTCCTTTCACACTTTAAGTGGTTTTATTGCTACTAAGGATATTTATGGACCTCCCTACCCATTTTTTCACATACCTAGTGATAAAATAATCTATAATATTCCATTTAGCTAAAAGATAAATTTTAGGAATATTATAGTCCTCCCCTCCAAAATGTTTCTTGTCGTGAAGCAACTGTAAAGGTGGAGAAAAATTCCTCCCCTCCTCCTCTTGTGGCCTCCTTAGCAATAGTCCCCACCATTGCTTCATATATTATACAATACTTCTGTTTCCCAATGGTTCCTCCCAAATGTGCAAGTTGGCCTTTGGTGGATAAACCAAATGGCTCTCTTCATGAGAAAATGGAAAGTCTATATGGGATCCTCCTTGTTGTCCAATGTCCTCTTCAAGGTATGAGTAATGACAAGCATAAGGGATCTCATTCCCAAAGAGGGACTCCCATCTCCATGCTGTCATCCAAATGAAATGAATCACCTTCCAGCATGGTAATTCATAGAAAAGTTACTCCCAAATGTTCATGATAGGTATATCCCAAGTGCTCCAAAAAATAATATGGCTCATCTTATAAAGAATCAAGTGATCTAATGTAGTGGCCATATCATCTCCCATGCTCCCCTTGAATCATGAAGCATAAATGGTGTGGGAAATTTCATTGCCCATGGACACATCCAACCAATGTGCCTTCCCTCCAATCATGTTCCCAACAAGAATAGGAACATCATCAACATATGGAATCATAATCAAAGTCATGCTAGCTACCATGTGTAGTAAAGGAGAAGGAAAATGGTCCCTCATGTGCAACCAACGTGGTTTTTATCCTAACTTCCATACAATATGATATAACAAGTGTTTCCCCCAGCACTTATTTGTTGCCTCATTCTTCTTGTCTTCTTGGAAAAGGTGTAGGAATTTTGGTGCTAATGAAGCAAACCATGAAGGATACATCATCTCCCCAAAATATTCTAGGGAATGGTTATCATCATCATTGCTCATGGCCCCAAGTAGCCCATGAAGCAAATAAGAAAGAGTGCCCCCTCTTGGAGAAATACCCTGCACATGAGTGGTAAGAAAGTGAAAGTACATAGTAAATATATTATGAGGCTCATAAACGCAATCCTTACCATACACTTGGTTTAAACAAGTGGGGTAGCTCATGGATGAGCTCCCTCTCATAGCCAATGAGTAAGGAGGTGGTGATGATAAATCTTCCCAATAGTTATGTTTCTCCTCACCAACCAAAAAATATATGCACTTCCGCATATGATAGTGCATTTCCTCTTTGAAATCTTCCCACATGAATCCCTCCAATATAGTATGGTATGTTCTAATGAAACCAGTGGGACTGGAAAGCAAGATCTCATAGGCTACATGTAATATATTATCCTTGAGCTTTGAGTCTCTAGTCAAGTAGATCTAATCATGGAAATAAATGAATCCCTCAACAACTCTATACCTCCCATCTATCACTTTCCAATAAAGAATCTTACATGTGAATAGGTTCTTGGAATATTCCACCTATAGTTGGGACTCCCAATATGGATCCAGGATTCCCAACAATGGCATCGCTGTAGAAATCTGAAATGAAGTATTTGTCACATCATAACTCTCCTTTTTGACATGCTCAATGCTAAAGACACATGTTGGAGTAATGTTACCCCAATTTTTCTTCCTCTCTTACAACTGATCTTGCCCAAGACAAGATTGGAGTACATGGAAGTCAACTGCCTCTTAAAAGGTATCTCTCCTCCATAACTTCCGTAATTTGACCAATGCATACAAGAGTGTTAATAACCTCTTGTCATATTCAGAAATATTCCTCATGTGTGGGAGTATCATTTTCTACCCCAAGGCTATAGAGTAGCACTTTGACACCATGCTTATGTCATCACAGATTTATGAATCATCATCTTTCAGCATAAATAGCTGAGTGGGAGATAGAAATGTTCATATTAGAAAATTTCTCACTCCTCCGTTGGACACATCAAAGTTTTTCTGTGTTGTGCTAGCTCCTCCCAAGGCTCCTTCCCTAGCCAAATACATCAATTTTTCACCATGTTGAGAGAACTCTTTATTCATCTTCCCATCAGGGGGTCTCCCTGGTGGAATGCCTCCATGTAAAGAGACATAAAAATCTGAAGTAGACTGTATAGTTGAATGGACTAATTTGTCCCTACCTTCACTGTGTGAATCAGTCTCTTTCTTTTGTATATAAACCCCTTGAAATAAACAAGGGTGCATGCTCCCCATCCTTTGATGTTGATCCACCTTTTCCTCTCTTCCTTTGATCAAGGTGTTACTACCCATCACCACTGTCACATGATGTTCCTAGGGAACATATTGCAAATATGAAAACACTCCTCCACTTGAAGCAATAATCTCATGCCCATCCCTATGTGGTGATGATTCTCCTCCCACAGTGACAACATTCTTACTTTCTTTCTGCTCTTCCTCCTCATTAATATTTGATAATACCTCATCAACAATGAGAGACCGTAGATCTTGATCTTCCCTTGAAGGAGGAATCTCCATGTCTTCATTTTGAGAAGAAGGCTCTTCCTACAATAGGGATCTTACCCTTGGAAAGGTATCATACAAGTTTCTATCCCCATCAATAGAAATATGAAGTGGATTTGGTGCAATGGATATTTCCAACTCATGAAATTTTTTTGAATATTTATGTTTTTCTACCTCAATCAAAGTTGTTTAAGATTTTTTTACGTTAAATCATTCACTAATATATTAGTGAATCCTGCATAAGTAGCTATATTTTCATGATTAAATGAAGAATATTAATAAAACCACCAAGTATTAGCCTTACCTTCAAGATGCAGTGCTGCTATCATAAGGGCTTCCTTTTTTAAAACTTGATGTAGATGCAAATATGAGTCTAGCTAAGCTATCCAATCCTTGGTTATACATTTGGATGACCCATCAAAATTTGGTAGAAATAATCTACCTCTTCTACTTCTGTTGTGATTTCTAGGTCTTCTCTCCTCCTTGAGTTGGAAAAACCCTTGGAAGTTCAAGTGCTCCTTGAATCTCCAAGATTGAGATTCATACTCCTGAAGATAGTCACTCAAAGTCTCCTCCTTTGGTGCATCTTCTTCCTCCATCTCTCTTGCTATAAATCTGGGCATTAAAATGTGTTGTTGATCATAATGTGTGGCTGCATGCTCACACCCATCATGTAAAAATCTAGGGCTTGCTTCATATTCAAGCCCCATTGGAGATTCCCTTTACATCTCCCTTCTCATCTTCTTAATATCTCCCTTGATGCTCTGCATAGTTTGAAAAAGAAGCTTTGAGAGCCCCTCTTCCTCCCTTCCTCCTAATAGTGGAGTTTTTCCTTTATTTCTTCTGTACATATTCTCTTCTTGAGAGAAGCTTCTCCTTATGGGGACATATTGGCTGAATGCACACGCTGAGCCAAGATTATGCTCTAATACCACTCTAATATTCCCAAATGGGAAAGCAGCAATATATGAACAGAAAACTAGAAATGGCAGTGTGAATTAACTCATTAACATTGGATACCAATATGGAGTCATAACATTATGTATTAGAGAAGCAAATGCATACACAATTGTTGTATGGATTAATCCGTCTTGCAGACAAGACCGATCTCCCTAGTACTAAAAGTATCTAGCAACAAACAGCCAAACATACTAATCTTTCTCTAAGCATATAAGGTTTACAAAAGGCTCTATAGAGGTGTAAAAGACTTACCGTTTGTCCAGTGCTTGTTTGAAGTCGTTGTTGTTGTCCCTCGCGCACTTGAAGCAGTTTTCCTCATAAACCTGCAGTCACAAACAAGCAAAATATTACATAGCGCCTGTATAGAAATCATCATAAACCATGCTTATCATAGTGATCAAGGAATCTATGAAATAAACCATTGATTGAAAGCTTATTGAGAAAAATGAGTATATTTGTATTAATTTCAAAAGAAGAAAATCCTTACAACCTGAGCCTTGATGTTGTACAGGACTTTCCGAGGTCTGAAGCAGAAGTCTCCTTTACTTTGACAAGTTCTGCACTCCTCCAACCAAGGCAAATAGAGGTATGTAATCTCTCCTCACAAAAGCCTTAGTTAACTGAGTCTAAATCTCAACAGCACTTAACTTCAAATATTCTAAAAGCTTTAACTCCCTTTGAGGCTACCCAATGCTTCTTTTTATAGTGGGAAAGAGGAGGTTTTCTCTTCCAAGTATGAAGGGATAGAATCCTCTTTCAAAGGGATAAGCTCCTCACATCAAGGGGTTAGCTCCATAAGGTAAGGGATTCATGCACCTTCCAAGAGCGGTTCTGCCACCGCAAAATCCATTCTAGAAGCTTCCAGAATTTACTTTAATTGAGATTTTTGGGATTTTACTTGTGCCTTTTTAATCTTACAGGGGTCCGCACCTATAATAAAGATAAAGTGCATTCAGAAACGCAGGCAAGCTGAACATTGGGTGCGAGACCGCAGGAAAGATAGCTAGAAAGTGTGATACCAAAGTTTAGGAGACTTTTAGGAACTTTTTCTGATTTTGAAGGCTTGACATGAGGAACCGATATGTTAGACTTGCAGAAGGGAGAAGTATGAGTAACAATGAGCTCATCCACATGGCAGAATGTCAGGATGACAATTTTCAGTTTAACAGATTGCCCCCTAAAGTGCAAATTCTGGAATAGATGATGCTGGATTCTGTCATATATGAAGAGTGCAGTACTTTATCATTTCAAGGATCATCCTGTAGACACCCCAGTCAAAACCTGTAAAAACATTCAATGCAAAATATACATGTATATGTATCATCACTGAGGTAGGCATTCCCATACTTAGATTAAACTAACTAAAAACTGATTCAACTGTTCTGATACAGGAATGATTTTGAGTACATCACAGTATAGACATGTGTAGACACAGTATGGACGCAACCATCTTTTTATAAATAGTCTACTGTATAAATGATAACAAAATTCCTCGCAGTCTGGATGGTAGAAACTAGATCCAGGGTCTTGATTTATGCATCTCGAACTAGTACGATTCTATCCATGCGAATGAATGTGTCGAAGTCGAACATGGTAGAAACCACTTGATTACCAGTCAATGATGTAAATTGTTAACAAGTGTGAGAGTAACCACCAGTAATGTCAATGGCTCTCAAAGTACCCAGTACAATCCATGAAATGTTAATGAATGAGCTGAAGTCGAACATGTCATGGAATCATTCGATCAAATGTCAATGATGCAACCTGTCATCGAAGGCAAGAAATCTTCCATTAAGGCATGCATATTTCAAGGTACTGACGATTTCTAGATCAAATTCCCAGATTATGAGTTGTCTTCGATAGAAAACGATCCGTCGTAGGCAAGCCCACAACACAAAATCATAGATCAAGTTTTTAAAATATATGAGCAAGGACTGACTCAGGGATGGTCAAAATGGATGACAGATATTTTGTAGATGAATGGTTTATTTAAACTATCCTCTTGAACACATAATGACACTGCAGATGGTTTGGTAACAATTGACCCAAAGCTAATACCCAGAAACCGGATGAAAACTTTCAAATGAGGTTCGATTAACTATTAGGAAAAGGATTTCCCAACCCAGGTGAATGAAAGTGTCATGTTCAAGAGTGGTCGACTAAATTTTTGAAGAATCAAAATACAACAAACACGACCATTTTCCTCTCTTTTCCCCCACCATTTCTGGCAAGTACCTCTTTATTTTTGACAAGCTTGAGGAGGATAACATTTGCTTGTTTATAAGCTCATAATTCAGATGAGTCCAACTTAGTTTAAGATTCGAACCCTAAGAAGGAGTGGTTCGTTCCTGTTGAAAATTAAACAAGTCCTTTACTGTTAAATTTTAACGAGTCTAGTATAGGAGAAACTCGGTGTTTTTCATTTTTAGGGAGTCAGAAGAAAAAACTTAAGAAAAATCCATGGGTGTACTTTTTCATAAATTTAGTCTCTCGAGCCCAAAAAAGGATAAAATAATGCGGGAGAGAACTCTATTGACCATAATTAGTCAACGTATACCTTTTTCGTAAATAGTCCATTTCAGTACGTAAAAGGGGTAAACTTATACTGAATGGACGATCATTCATTTACTTTAACGAGTTCGAACGATCAAGTACTCGGTGAACTTTTTATATTTAGAGAGTCTGAAAAGGGCTTAAAAGAGGACTCCAATGTTTCGATTTTTCGTGAATTTTTTAAAGAGTCCGAAAAAGTGATAAAAGTATGCTCTTTGTTGAAAAATGATAAATTCTCCTGAAAAAATCCTATTTCTGCACAAAAACTTGAAACATTACACATACCTGTTTAAAATGAGTAAAAATGCTTCAAAAATACCCTTTTTAAAGTGAAAAATAAATAAATTAAAAATTCATCTATTCGAAAAAACTTATAAAAAGGACTTTTTCAACTTCATTTTTACCGTTCAAGTTCGGAGTGAAAAGTAGAAGCTTTTGGGTAAAAAAGTTCATGTGAAGATTCTGGAAAATCCGTCGATCGAAATCAAGAACCGTCAGTCCCAGGTAATCCATGACCTCTTAATATTGCATTTCATCCATTTACAATTCATTTTTAGGCTTTAAATTTCATTTTTAAGGAAAAATATGGTTCAAAAAATCGCTCGCGGGGGTCCGCAGGTGAGACACATGGTACCTGCGGACCCCGACTTTATCCTACAAAGAAAAAGGTCATGGGTCTGCACTTTCCTTTAAGAACGCATGCATTCCTACGCACTGTTTACAAATTTTAAGTGCGGTCCCCGCGCGTTTTAAATTTAAACTCATATTTCTCTTTTTCCGCCCAAATTTATTTAAATTAGATTGTACTAATCTATCTTTTTATGCATTGTAGGATTAACAAGATGTTGATTTGAAGAGAACGTGAACACAAGGACATGGATGACGCTGCAATGCTCCATTTTCCCACAATGTAGGCATTAAGAGCATGCGGTATATATAAATTCTGGGCCATCCAAGGCATGAGAGCATAGGTAGAGCTCCTGACATGGCTGGTAAACAGGTGGAACGTGCAGGACCAGTGTTTTATTATCGGTGGCCACCGGCTCGAAATCGAGCTGGAGGACATTTATTTTCTGACTGGTTTTTCCAAGAGGGGTGAACAACTCTCCTTGTTTGTGACTAGGCCAGGTGGCTAGACTGTCGCTAGTCTTCGACAAGAATTCTGTAATAATGAAGCAGACCCCAGGGACAAACAGATCGATATAAAAACTATCATCCGTCTTGAGCTGAAATTTATTGCATTTAATGTTACGAAGCTGTGTGGGAGTGCATCATTGCATGTAGCTACCGGTTCTCAGATGCGCATTGCTGTGGACTATTTTCGCAGCACTATTTTCAATTGGTGTGACGCTGTGTTGGCTAATGTAAAGGGCCAACTAACTAGAGAAAAAAATGGGAAACTGAATAACTTTGGATATGGATCCATTTTCGTCTCCTTTTCTCTAGAGAGGATTCCTATGCTAGCTCCACAGAGTATCCCTGTTGATGTCGGTCGACCTAGAGAACCTAGGATGGTTCGTTGGTCCGCACTGATGGCCCGTCATGCTATTGAGGGTGCTGAGATTGTTTGATTTCCATCTTCATATTTTCGTTGGCTGGACCACCAACTTTTTGTTATTGAGGACTTTCTGTATGCTGGGATAGATTTCCGCGGTGACCGGGAGATGGCTCTCCCAGTAGGGGAATAGTGGGATGACTCAGGTAAAAATATTTCTTCAACAGTTTCTAAGTTTTAATAATTTTTTATTTTATTTTTGATTGTCTTGTTAAATAACAACCAAAATTTTTTTGAATACAGATGTGGGCCCACGGCGACCAGCCCATCTCCAACCCTATGAAATAAGACAACCAGTTGCAGCCGTACCAGTTCCTGCAGGCCAATCAGTGGAAATCTTGACTGATTTAGAGCATCATCTAGAGCGTTTGACTCTAGATATTCCAGAGACAAACATAGATGATATTCCACTCAGATTGCAGAGATACGTGATTGGAGTTCCAGGACCTTTTAGGAGGTTTCTGTGCAGGGTGGCTCGGGCAGTGGTTTCTTATCATGATCACCATTAGTGATGGGATGATCGTGTTGTAGACTCATATTTTTGACTTTTTGTGTTATCATTTTTCCGATCATAAGGTGTTTCCAACCTATGATCGAAGACGATGTATATTTTTGAAAACACTTCTATCTATGATATATCACTATTTTACCGGCTATCTATATACGTGTTATGGATGTTATTTGTTTTACTATTTTGATTACTGCAAATGTCAATTTATCACACTAGAAGCAACTGCATCTGCCAATGTATTTAAATGTCTTGGAATATGTTGATATTCAATGTAGTCAAATTCACGTTCCAAGAGACGAACTCTCAAAAACAACCGTAACAACATGGATTTCTAATGGTATAAACTCTGTTAAGCTGTAATACAACAAGTTTAGAATCCAACCTCACAATCAAACTCCGAATCCCAAATGATATGAACTTAGAAAATAACTCAATCACTGCACTATACTCGGCAATGTTATTCGTTGTTTGACCAAGGCTTACCCCATGCATGAAAGCTAACTCGTCAGAGGGTGGATAGATAACACAAGCTGCGGAAGAAATGTTCCGTGTACTATGAAAAGCACCATCAACAAAACCAATGTATGTTTGAAGAGACGTCGACATCTGCAATATCAAGAGTAAAACTCCGATAAGCAGGAATAGTGATAAAATACACTTCTAAACTAGGCACACCTTTCTAATCTAAGACACACCAGCAGTAAAGAAATCTAACCTAAAAAATATCTCCATACCAAGTTTAAGCATAATATCGCTTCAGATATAGCCCATTTCTGGGTTTATCTAAAGGGATACCATCAAAATCTATCAGCTCATAGGCCCCTTTTGCCATCTTTCGCTTAACAATGAAAGGACCATGCCACATGGGCACGAATTTTCCAGCTCCTAGCTTATCGTTGGCTTGATCATAAACTAAGACTAGGTCTAATTCTGAAAAATTTCGAGGGGTAACACTTCTATCATACTGAGATTTTACTCTTTTGACATGAGCCTCGTTTGCTATTGCAGCGTTTCTCCGATTTTCATCCAATTGAGCCAAGTACAAAAAACGTTTATCCTCTTCAGATGTAGCTGGGAGTAAATCTATGGCTAATTTCAAATATGGAATTTCGCATTCAATCGGAAACACAGCTTCCAGACCGTAAACGAGTTGAAAGGGAGTGAAACCAGTTGATGTTTTGACTGAATTTTGATATGCCCAAAGTGCTGAAAATAACATGGAATGCCAATTCGTTTTGTGAATACCAATAATTCGTTTGATCATGGTGACTAAAAATTTATTTATGGCTTCGAGCAGACCATTGGCTTGCGGATAATACGGAGTGGAACTATCGTGGCGCAAGCCAAGATGTTCTGTCAATTCAGTCATCATGACATTCCGAAAATGGCTTCCATGATCAGTAATAATGGCTTGAGGAACACCGAACCTCGCAATTATGTGATTAAACACGAAAGTTGCAGCAGTCTTGCCATCAACCAAAAATGTAGGCATCACCTCGGCCCACTTAGTAAAATAATCTACTGCTAAGATAATATATGCAT
This sequence comes from Pinus albicaulis, assembly GCA_034641835.2. Classification (NCBI taxonomy): domain Eukaryota; kingdom Viridiplantae; phylum Streptophyta; class Pinopsida; order Pinales; family Pinaceae; genus Pinus; species Pinus albicaulis. The sequence continues at coordinate 1,152,553,796 of CM076575.1, read as the reverse complement.
GCCCCCCGGTTGAGTGAGGGTTACATGTAATAAAATCGATACCCCATTTTGCGAAAGGACCAACAACAATTATGGGATGAAGAGGAGCGGGTGGCGCGCGCATCTTAAGATCGAATAGTTGACAATTGTGACATTTTCGGACTGCATAAATACAATCTTTGAATAACGACGGCCAGAAATAACCAGCGCACAATATCTTTTGGGCTGTGGCATACCCAGACATATGACCACCACATGCTCCAGAATGGTAGTCATTTAGAACCTTTTCAGCTTCTTCATGAATAAGGCAGTGTTGGAAAACATAATCCGCTCCCCGACAATAAAGTGTATCACCAATAATATTACACTGTTGGGATTGGCAACGTATTTTCCATCGCTGAGATCGCGAAATTTCAGGCCGAAAAGATTGGATTTGGAGATAAACGATAATATCTCCATACCATGGATCAAGAGTATTGATAAGAAACAGATATTCATCCGCAATAGGTTGCTCTGCCACAATTTCAGTATCAGTAGAGGGGAAATCACACATTAGTTCTACAAAAACCAAGGATTTCTTCACCTTGGATTTTTCAAATTCCAAGTCGAATTCCTGCAGGATGACTATCCATTTGGAATACTTGCCCCCTAGCAACTGTTTGGTCAAAATGTACATCATAGGGTTGCAATCAGAAATTACAGTAGTTTTGCGTAACAATATGTAATGTCTAAATCGTTGGATAGCTTGAACAGATGCCAAGGCCAATTTCTCCACATGCGTATACTTAATCTCATTCGGATGTAGATTTTGAATAAGATAGTAAATCACATGTTCAGTATGAGATTCATCTTCCTAAACTAACACCATCCCAATGGTGGAATGAGAAGCAGCGAGGTACAAAATGTAATCTTGGTTGTAGATGGGAGGATACAATAATGGTGCATGGGTTAACGTGTGTTTAAGTGCATCAAAAGATCGATCAGCGATCTCATCCCAAAAGAATGGAATGTTTTGTTTTAGCAACCGGGTAAAACCTTTCGTAAGCTCGGCGTAGTTAGGAATAAATCGACGTAAAAAGTTTTCTTTCCCTTGCAAACTTTGGAGTTGGAGTAAAGTCGAAGGAGGAGGTAATTTGACAATAGCCTCAACCTTCGATGGATCGACGCGAATACCTGCTTTCGAGACAACAAATCCCAGTAAACAACCCGACTCAACACAAAAAACACATTTGTGTGGGTTTAGCCAAATTCGATAATGCCGACATCTCATAAAGATAGCACGTAAATGTGTAAAATGGTCAGCCCTGCATGATGAATGAGCAGGTAAATCATCAAGATACGGTTGCAAAATGTGCTTAATGTCATGAAACACATAAGACATTTCCCGTTGAAAAGTTTCTCCAGCATTATTTAATCCAAAGGGTAGTTTGCAATAAGCAAATGTCCCCCACGGACAAATAAACGTTGTTTTTGGCTGATCGGCAGGAAGTATGTTTATTTGATTATACCCCGAAAAGCCGTCCATAAAGGAAAAAATTTCACTGCCGGCACAATCATCGACTATTTGATCGATATAGGGAGTTGGATAATTTTCTTTAGGACAAGCTCGATTAATATCCCTATAATCGATACATACTCGTATGGTTCCTTGTTTTTTAGTCACAGGAACAATATTAGATACCCAATCCGTTAAAGGAATTGGATAAATAAAACCTGCACGAAGTAATTTTTCAACCTCTGCTTTGATAGCAACAGCTTTTCTAGGATGCATTTGACGTAGAAGTTGACGAATAGGCTTGGCATCTGGGTAAGTCTTGATTTCATGTATGACAATTGACGGATCAATTCCTGGCATTTCTTCGTAGGACCAGGAAAACACATCACGGAACTCTTGAAATAGGGCTTTATACGTTTGAATTTCTTCTTTAGTACAGGAAGCACCTATATGAATGTTTTCAATTATTCCAGGTTTTACTGAAATGTCAATTGGAATTGTTCGAGAAATATTTTCCAAATTTAACTCAGAATCGGGATTTTTCAATGGATTCTGTGGTTCCTTGACATAATCAGCGGTAAATATTGAAGAAAAATCATCTTCAAAATGATCTAGTTAAGGTAAAAATGAAGATCGATGATGTAGATCTTCCCATGGTAAATCATCAACAGATAATAATTCACGAATCTTCTCATCAGAATGAACAGGTTCGGGGAATGCTGTTGTGGCTGAGCTAGATATTGAGAGCGATTCCTCGTGGATCCCATTCACTGGATCAATCTCGGTTGAAGAGGGGTCAAAAAATTACTGTATGGCCTGATATGCAAGTTCAAATGGACTCAAAGGCATCATGCCATCAATTGAATCTAACTCAGATTCGGAAGGTACGATCCAAGGATCATCAAACATAACAGATTTTGACGAAATCATATGAATAGTTGCAACAGAAGGCAGTACGTCAGGAGGAGGAATGGAAAAAGTTCCTAGCAAACCAGAATCTTTAATCAAACCTACTCTAACATCCTTATAAGGGATAGTCGTTTTACCAACGTGCTGGATTGTTTCTGTAGAGGTTGGGTCGGAAGTAAAATAAGTTAACTGATCTATTGTAACGATTCTTCCTTGATATGGAAATTTTATGAGTCGGAAGAATGAAGAGACAACAGAAGTCATAGCATAAGACCAACTACGACCCAGAAGAAGGTTGTAAACTAGAGGGGAATCAACCACTTCCACATCTAGATTCGCAACTTTACCTTCAACCCCTATGGGTAAATCCTGCAAAATACCAAAAGGGTGGAAACCTCGACCATAAAAATTCTTAAGAATCATTGGAGATTGGTTCAGCATAGGAGAAACAAGTGATTTCCAACACTGAATCGACATAATACACGTTGAAGCTCCCTCATCAATCACAGTCCGATAGATCGGTCTGTTTCTGACGTACACTGGTATCTGGAAAGCCATCTGATGAGGTAGATGAGGTGTACTATTTTCTAGATCGAAGATTATAAGATTAGAATCGTGAATATCAACAGCTCCTATAGTAGACAAAAGCAGTTTATGCTATGCTGGGCATGATTGCAGCACTTCCAAAGCCGACATTGCTGAAGGAGAAATAGCCAAGTCTTCAATAATGTTGTAATTCTGAGCAGCTCTCGCATGTGGATTGAAAGCTGATTTACGAAGAACACCTTTAGTAGGCAGTTTGATTATTAAGTCTGGATTTGGTTTCTCGATCTGTAACGGACCAAAAATAGGAGGAATAGTTGACGTATTTGCATTAGAAGATTCTGCTTCTTTATCATCAATAGGATTCTTAGTACCATAATCTTTCGATCGCGTCGCAATCCTTAAATGAGACATCATCAAAATTGGCTCTTCTGAAGCAGTCGAAGTAGAACCAACCATCCTACTATCTTGAGTTGGAAAAGGATCCTTCAAGACAACAGGTTGTGAACCTTTCACAAATTTCGCAACCTCGGCCCGATGTGGGCATTCCTTAGTAAAATGATCTTCGTCACAAATGTAACAAGGATACCGTGGTTTACGTTTTTCGTCATTGCATTCATTTTTATCATTTTTTTCTTTCGAATTCTTTTTGTTTTTACTCTTCCCTTTCTTTTTATTACCGGATTTAGATTTAGCCATGGATGTTTCCACAACATGAATATCGGAAGAAACTTCAGGGGAAGATTCTCCTTTCGGGGAATCAGGTAAAGTTATAATTTGAGAACAATTCTTTGAATATTTCTTCTTACTTTTAGTATTGACTGTACCAATCATACCATCAGCGACATGAGACCCTAAAGGAGCAGCAGCTATTTGACCTTGTTTTGGAAGGTCTGGGAGTTTTTCATGTAAAGTACCTGACTGCGTGTAAACTAGGTCAAGGTACTGAGCTTGCGCAATTACTTGCTCTTTAGTAACAACACCAGCCTTAGCAACATCTTCAGTAATCTTGGGTAACAATGATTTAACAAACCATTCCGCCAAAATTTGATTCGGAATGTAAACTTTCACCAAACGTCTCCTACGTCACCATTCATGAATATGATCGGAAATATATGTAGACGTGGATTGTTTCAGCGAAGTTAATAATTCTGTGCCATTGTTGTATCTTACTAGCAACTAAAAATGAGTCAAGAAGGCAGTTGCTAACTGACTGAAATTATGAAATGAGCCTCGTGGTAACTCAATGTACCATTTGGCTGCAAGACCAATAAGCATTCTTTGGAAAAGACGTAAGCGAATCGAATCATAAATGATTGAATTAGATGCACACCAAAGGTGATAAGTCATGACGTGATTCGATGGATCCTCTCCTGGCTTACCTTCAAATTTTGGTATATCACTGGGCAACTTATGCGGCATCAGCGGCCAGTACTGATAATAGAAAATTGGATCATTTGTAAGGCGCGTCAAATCAGGTAAATCCAAAGTTGCGATAAAGGGTAACTGACGGTTAGGGTCACGAAAACCTTGAGTAGCCAAAGCAGTTCCAGGAGGTGGATACCCAGAGTTGCTGGGAATCGGATTAGCATTAGGAATCGTATAACCTCCTGGAAAACCAGGATTAATCATACCGAACTGGGGTTGTTGAGGCTGTTGATAAGTATAGCCAGGGTATGGTTGATACTGATAGTTTTGATTTTGTGTATAGGGACCAAATTGTGGCTGTCCCTGGTACGGTTGATACGTGAATTGCGGTTGACTTGTGACAACTGTACTTGTACCGGCTTGTCCCGTAGGCATCTGAACCGAAGTCTAAACCGAAGATCCTGGCTGGGGTACAGAGACTTGAGGGATTTTCACGAAGGCAGGGATAGACGAACTCGGGGTTACAGATACTCCATATGCAGGTGTTACAGGTTGAATAGACGTAGCATCTGTTGCAGCAGTTTGAGGCAGAGTCTTAGGCGAACTAGGACCAGCTTGCTGAACAGGACTAGGTGCAGGAGTTTGAATAGTAGGCTGGACAGTTTGCTGAGTTGGACCAGTAATTAAAGGCTATCCAGGTTGATAAGGCAACTACACATTAGGCTGCATAGGCTGTTGATATTGGGACGGATCCCACACCATATTAATTCCGGGGTATCGCCCCGCAGAAGGCTGAACGTAAGGACCATAACCTGGTTGAACGTAGGGTTGATAAGTGAGTGGTACATTTCCGGCTCCTTGAATAGATGGCTGACCAGAAGGCTGTTGGAAACCTTGAATTGGGTATTGACCTTGAGGTTGACAACCTTGAGGTGCGTACTGAAGCTGGGGTTGATAAGGACCCTAAGGAGCATATTGAGTTTAGGGTTGACCTTGGGGCATGTACTGTCTTGAAGGTTTATACCCTTGAGGTGCGTACTGTCCTTGGGGTTGTCCCCAAAAATAATATGATTCCACAGTTTGTGCTGGGAAAAAGTTACCTTGAGGTTGGCCTCCAGGCAGTAACTGACTTTCTGAAGGTTTCCCCCCAGGCGGTAACTGACTACCTGAAGGTTGCCCCCCAAGCGGCAATTGACTACCTAAAGGTTTCCCCCCAGGCGGTAACAGATTTCCCTGTGTTGGACCCCCAGGCGGTAATTGACTGCCTTGAGGTTAAGGATTCGTAACATTACCAGATATCATATAAATTTACACTGCGTTCAATGTTTCAGTTTTAACACCACTATTACCAGATGACAACACTTGTTCAATTGGTTGAGGAGCTGCTCCCGAAAAAGTACTAGAGAAAGCCTGATATCCCGAAGGAACAGAAGGACCACCATGTAAAAATGATTCCGGTGTTTGAGAAAACATGAATGACTCTCCAGCCATAATGGATGGTGGATAGTAACCTCTGGGTGTAGGATGAAATGGAACACGAGGTGGAGAAAAAGCAAGACCCGGATTCTCTAAAAAAATTGTTAAAGATAGATACCAAGCACTAGTTCGAATAGGGCTGTAGAAAATAGATTCACGCTCCCTAATATTTAAAGATTGAGGGGAGCCAGGAAGAGATATATCATCGTCTGGATTAGTAAGTTCTTCAATGGAAATAAGACCAGCTGGAAGATCGTCAGTGACAATATTTCTTACCCTAGGTGCATCAATATCGCTAGAAGTTGGTGAAATAAATCTTGAGGATGTTTCTAAAACAGAAGGTTCAGTTTCAAGTTCAGAGATTTCAGGTTCGTCAGCCAATTCACTGGAAGCAGGAATACTACCAGCAACTTCAGAAACTGAAATCGATTCTTGAATGTATTCTGTTGTAGGTATTTGATGATCAGGACAAACAATTATGGATGAAATTCCAATTTCTGTTGATCTAATCCTACCACTAATGGATGATACCAGAGCACGAAGCCCTTCAAGCTGACTCGGTGAATATTCAGGGGGTTTCCCTTGTAGTCTCTAGGATTGTCTCGGCAATTGCGCCACAATTAAATATTAACTAATCACACGCAAACAAATAAAATTTCAATGAAAACACCTAAATTCTCTAAAGAAACAAACAGTTGAACCACACGCTTAAAAAATCTAAGAGTTCAAACCACACACAAATAGTAACTTTCCGTACTAAAAACACTAGTTGGTGATGAAATCCAACTTAGTAGAAATTTAACACAGAAAGGGCGGTTGGAACAGGTACCCCGACAACCTGCTTAATGAAACAAACTGGCACAAGTTTCATTACAAAACCATCTCGTGTGAAGAGAACCCCCCAGAAAGTCCAAGTGAGTCTAGTCGACGTCTGCTCCAGGTACAGTGAGATCTTTCCTTCACCGTCACCTTAGGAAATAATCCTAAGATAATGGACACTAAGGTTACCAACAGTAACAAATATAACTGGGGGAACAGTCTACGATCCGATTTCACGCGCAAGGGCAGAGTAGCAAGCTCAATCCCCTTGAAGGCTCCTCGACATGGTTAATCTGAGGTTTACCGACAAGTGACCCCAGGCTCCTCGACAATAGTTAATCCGAGGTTTACCATTTGTAATACGCACAAAATCTTCTATCTTCCCCAATGAAACAGAATTGATTGTCTCAAAGGTTCAGATATGATCTCGTGATTGACTTCTTTAAGAGAAGCTTCCCAGATTATACAAATTACAGTTGGGTTTATCTCCTACTGCAAGATTTGTCTACTTGTTTGTTTTTTCTACCTTGGAGAGTTAATTACTCCCTACTCCAAGATACTAGCCTAAGCTATGTTGGTGATAAGAGCCTTAGAAAATAAAAAGATTGCTAGGTGAATTTTAATTAAGCGTTACTTTTAAGAGTTGTTTCTTAAGTCAATGGGTGCGGAAATGAAACTCTGATGGTGTGAAATGACTCGATTTCCAAAAGACACTAAAAATGCACCTAAAAATGATAATCATATTGTTTTCTTTCAATGAAATTCTAATTAAGGAAAAGTTAGAGAATGCAATTCTTTTAATAAACAATTCCTTCTTTAAACATAAAGAACAATTGAAAGAAACTATTTTTGTCTTTTCCAACAATTTATCAAAGCTCACAATAAAAATCCTTTCACTTTCCAAAAACTTAAAGCTACAAGACAATTTTCCTTCAAAAGAAATCTAAAAATTTTAAACACACTCAAGACTACAAACTAATTTCAAGATCTACAAAGTTTAATAGCACTCAAAACTACAGACTTTAATAATCTAAATGAGTAAAGGCTTTAAGATTTTTTGAAGGATGTTTTATCTTAGTTGTTCAGCAAACTAAGGATCTATTCATTCAGAATAACAAACAGATCGAAAAACATTCAATTATGTTCTTATAAAAAATGAAATTCAAAAACCAATAACAAAGTTTCTTTTCGAAGATTTGCAAAGAAATAGGTAACTCTATTTCCCAATAAAGGATGATTCCACAATCAGGTCAGATCCAGCAAAAGATCAAAAAGACCAAGGTAATCTGAGGTACTTAGAAACGTCAAATGCTTCAAAACGCTACAAACCAAGTGAAACACAATCCAAAATGAAAAACTTCTAGAAAATCATCAAAACACCAATACTGCTGAGATTTATTAACAGAAAGCTTTTGACAGAAACAATCATCAATCTGGGCAGAAAACAAAAACTGAAAATCAAAATCAAGATAAACTAAAAAAAGAAATCTAAAGTTTTTCAAAACCTTAATAGGGTCCGCAGGTTCCAAGATATCACAGGTGCGGTCCTGCACTGTTTACACAGGAAAAGTGTGAAACTGCCCGCACTGTGAAAACAAGGCAAAGTGCAGTCCCAGGAAAAACTAGAGAAAAACTTAAAGGATTTCAAAATTTTCAAAAATAGAGAAAACATAAGCTACCCAAGCAGATGTCAATCAATCAAAAACCAAGAAAAACATTTCCTCAAATCAAAATAAAAGAGAACCAAAAACAACAAGTTCTTTCCCCAGTGGAGTCGCCAATTTGTTGTATGGATTAATCCATCTTGTAGACAAGACCGATCTCCCTAGTACTAAAAGTATCTAGCAACAAACAACCAAACATACTAATCTTTCTCTAAGCATATAAGGTTTACAAAAGGCTCTATAGAGGTGTAAAAGACTTACCGTTTGTCTAGTGCTTGTTTGAAGTCGTTGTTGTTGTCCCTCGCACGCTTGAAGGAGTTTTCCTCGTAAACCTATAGTCACAAACAAGAAAAATATTACATAGCACCTGTATAGAAATCATCATAAACCATGCTTATCATAGTGATCAAGGAATCTATGAAATAAACCATTGATTGAAAGCTTATTGAGAAAGGGAGCATATTTAGACACTTTCAAAGAAGAAAAATCTGCAACCTGTTTCATGTTGCATGTGACTTTCCGGGGTCTGAAGCAGGAGTCTCCTTTACTTTGACAAGTTCTGCACTCCTCCAACCAAGGAAAATAGAGGTATGTAATCTCTCCTCACAAAAGCCTTAGTTAACTGAGTCTAAATCTCAACAGTACTTAACTTCAAATATTTTAAAAGCTTGAACTCCCTTTGAGGCTACCCAATGCCTCTTTTTATAGTGGGAAAGAGGAGGTTTTCTGTTCCAAGTATGAGGGATAGAATCCTCCTTCAAAGGGATAAGCTCCTCACATCAAGGGGTTAGCTCCATAAGGTAAGGGATTCATGCACCTTACAAGAGTGGTTCTGCCACTGCAAAATCCATTCTAGAAGCTTCCAGAATTTACTTTAATTAAGATTTTTGGGATTTTACTTGCGCCTTTTTAATCTTACAGGGGTCTGAACCTATAATAAAGATAAAGTGCATTCAGAAACGCAGGCAAGCTGAAAATTGGGTGCGGGATTGCAGGAAAGATAGCCAGAAAGTGCGATACCAAAGTTTAGGAGACTTTTAGGAACTTTTTCTGATTTTGAAGGATTGACACGAGGAACTGATATGTTAGACTTGTAGAAGGGAGAAGTATGAGTAACAATGAGCTCATACACATGGCAGAATCTCAGGACGAAAATTTTCAGTGGAACAACAATAGTGAGGCATAAACCATATAAAATGAGAAAAAAAGCCTCTCATAAGCAATCACTCCCAAATATGAGCTATTGTTACAATACAAAATGACGAAGAGAAACTATAATGCAGTCATATTAAGAATAAATATAGCTGGAGATGATACAATGATATAGGCCCCAATAGAGTCTATACATACATATCTAGGAACTAGATCAACTTTCGAGGACAAACCAAGAGGGTTTCTGGAAAATGCAAACAATGTGGCTATGTAATTTGTAGCCCTAGGGATGAAGGTATGTTGCAACAATAGAAATGAGAAGATATGGCTGAATCTAATGTATAAAACTATTTTTATTCTCCAATATATACTCCATATAAAAGAATGGCTCCTCCACTGAAGAGATCACCTCCCAAAATAACCACTGCGACTACCCCTGCAAATCCTCCCTAAAATAACGCAAATCTGGACTGAAACTACACTGTAGGGGATAAATACTCCTTATAATAGTGCTAAATTTGTCAATAAATCTCAAGGGGCTTCTTTATAGGACTTTCAATGGATGGAAACCTTCCTCCACTGCAAAACTAGCTCTGAAGACACCCAAAATGATCCTCCGCTACTGCACCCTACAACATAGCACAATATTTTATAGAAACTGTGATGTAGCTGAAGATTGAAGCTTGGCCCTCAGAATGAGTGTGTAAATTAAGTGCAATGCTCCTCCAAGAGGCCTCTCAAGGAAAGAGATGGGATTCTCGCTCAGGAACACCCTGTGCTAAACAACACTACAAACTCAAATTTACAGCTGAAGAATGCCGAAAGTCTAAACATACCATATACAAAATAATAAGCCAAAACATAAACAATATGGTTGCAATCCTCTTCCTTATATAATTTATGAGCCTTATTACCCTTGGACCCACTCAATTAGGTTACTAGCTCCATGCAATCAATCTCCCTCCAAAAATGTGTTATTCCTCATTTAATGTCCACTCCTCCATAACAACGTTGTTGATTTGGTCAAAGTTGACCTATTCAATATGATCCAACCCTTTTTCATACTCAAAGGAAATTTTTTAGCTGCTTGGAAGGTCTCCTTTCACAGTTGAAGTGTCTTTATTGCTACTAAGGAGATTTATGGGCCTCCCTACCCATTTATTCACCTATCTAGTGACAATATAATCTATAATATTCCATTTAGCTAAAAGCTAAATTTTAGGAATATTACAGAATGAAAGTGAAAGATCACAAGTAGGTATTTATCCCTTCTATATTTATGTCTATTTTAGATAAAATAACATTTACCTTTCTTCTGTTGTTCTGAGTGAAGGAACACCACACTCAGGGAAGACTAGTTTATCTGTTGATTAGAATTCCTTATAACAAATTGGCAACCATACTAGGAATAAATCCATCATTCCTAGCGTTTCTATATTTTTTTACCATATTCAGTAGAATTCACTCGCTCTATTCAGCCATTTTAATGTACTTTTTTCCATATAAGTGTGTTTAGCCTACTTTATCTTCAAGTTTCACTGTGCCCAACGCACTGTTGGTCAAGGTACAGTGTTCTGCATAGCAACGTCTCCCATTCAGAGGTGCTCTGCAACGCACTGTTTGCCCTTAAAGAGTGTGTTTCCCCCTCAGCCATCCAAATTCTATCATAATTTGTATTTGCATTCAGTTTCATCTAGTTGATTGAGGTATTCTGAGATGTCTAATTGCTTTTAGACACCAGTAAACATTTCTAGTTCGTCATCCATTGGATAGTTTTCTGTTCGATGTTTCATTAGCTGTTTTATTTATCATAGTCAAATTAAATCCAAAGTTATAAATTTTTTATTAGATCAATTCTCTATGTTCAAAAGGGAAATTTTTGTTTCAGTCTTCATTTCCTAAGATAAAATTGTTGTTTCAGTCCTTATTTCTTAAAAAAGAAAACATTGTTTGATTGATTTGTGCATTTAGTTTCTTTTTAATCATTCACATTAAAGGAAACTGAAAAGAAAAACATGCATATGAATTTAGAGATTTTGAGTGTTGCATAGGAATAGATTAGGGAAATCTGCATTTAGTTTGTGCAGTTTTATCTATGCTCAAAAATATGATTTCTCTATCCCTTTAGTAGCTAAGGTTGTCATTGAAAAATTGAATTGCAAAGATTTCTTCTCATTTAGTTTTCATTTTAGTAATTTCCCATTACATCTCGTGGTGAACTTGAAAGATAAAATGTTAAGAAGCATCAACATAAAATTCACCTCAATCAACCTTAGAAAGAATTGTAACATTAACGATAACACTTAGAAGGTCTAGGCTAGAGACGTGTTCCAACGTCGTTAAGCATAACAGATGTTGCTAACTTGTCTGCAATACATTCCAAGTGTGAAATACCACTCCATGTACATAAGTATATTGGATCTCGTCCATGCACCTTCAGTTATATAGGGGCGGTGTTCTAGTACGAAGAGTATAAGGGGATGTTCTCACTGTGCAGTTTTGCATTAGACAATGCTAACACGAATTTGGGCCTCCACGTACCTTCAAGTATATTTGGGAGGAAAAATTTAAGTTTCTTACCATCCATAGGTAACCAAGTTGGACGCCTTGTAACTTGTGGTACACCGAAAACAACATTCATGAGATTTTTGTCTCGTACTTCTAGGTTTTCCAGGAGGTATTCTGCAGTTCACAATTACTTGTTAAACTTTTTGCCTAGTATCACCATTTTATTTGTTTATTTTCTTTTGTAATAAAATCAATCAGTCATCGTGGAAGAAGAACAAACCATTCCCCGTCGTTCGCGTAGAATAGCACTTAAACCACCTTTAGCGCTGGAAGCCATTTTTGGTCAGCGAAGGTGGCCCCATTCTACTGAATCCCGTACCATCAGTACCTCTGTTCCATCATATTCATCACATCTGCTAGAGTCATCTAGATTTGTTTCTACAAATCCTAGTTTATCTACTGTCGTCGAAAAGGAGTTGTCATCGCTACCTCTGGACACTGAAGTTCCAATCAGTGAGACCATACATCCAAAACCCAACGTTTTTCAACTGGACTTTGATCAAGATCCCATCGTTATTTTCCCAAAACATCTAGATACCAAATTCAAACGACAAGAATTTGTTCCTATGTCGATCGCTCCTCAGTCATCTGTAGCCATTGAGTCTTCCCTTTTATCGCACATTCAACCACTTGAAATATATCTCAGGCTTAACGATGAAATTCTTCCACCTGGTTTAATTTTGATTGAGGAAGAACCTCAATAAGAAAAAATACTCTCAACTCTAGCTCATTTTGGATGGGGGATTTATCTTTATGAGTTTATTGCTTGATTAAATTACATTTTTCAGTTGATCCTGTTTCAATCCAAGTTCCCGTAGATGCTATAGGGTATTCACTGGGTCATTTGACCATGGTTGAGTCAACATCTCCGACTGTACCATTTGTTAGAGTTGTGACAACATCTACTGTTTCTACTCCGACGATGTTTACCACGTCATCTGAGTCACATATTTATGGTGCTTCATCCATCCCACCAGGTTACCAATCATTATCTGGAACCTATTCTGGTGCCTCCTCAAACACATGGAATTTACCCATTTCATACTCTGGTATCTTATCTGGTACATCTGTAATGAGTACTGAATAGATTGATCCTTTATACACATCTTTAGTTCAGCACCAAGTAGATCCATCTAGGTACCTTCCATCCAGTTCAATCTCGACTGAACTCCCAGCATTTGGAGATCAATATATTCCATCTTATTATACTCCTCATACTAAGGGGAAACCTATGGTCACCCATTTTGATAGTACTCCATATTTTTATGGTCACACTAATGTTGGAATGACTATTTTTCAGTGCCATACTATCATGTTTGTTCAACCAAAAATGGTTGTGCATTCATACCAACCGGTTCAACCTATTGCGCCTACATCTACCTCGCCTGTTAATACTTCATTACCTCATTTACAAGCTAATTTGGTTGTACCTCAACCGTCTCAGGAAGGTCCTTCAACCCATTACTCTCAAGTCTTGGACTTCCAGACTCCCCCTCCTTCGGCTAGTTTACAACAACCACCTATATCTGGAATTTTACAACCATTGGCTGGATTACCCCTTTTTGGGATGTCATAGGCTCCTGCTAGTCTTACCTATTCACAAATAGGTCTAATATATTCTGGTTTCAGCTATAATATTGGCGGGCAATCACCTTGGCAGACACAGCCTCAAATACCACAACAATAATTCCAGCAACAACAAGCTTATACAGGTCTTGGTGAATAGTTCCCTCTAGTGTTTGGTCATAAAAATAACCCATATCTGCGTTACTAGTAGCAAATTCCTTATCCTGATGCACAAAGGTCTGTTTCCCAACAAATTTCATCCTATCCTAGTTATGCCCAACCTTACTTGAATTGACACTTGTCCTTTCTCACAACATTAGAATTACCTAATTTAAACCAGCTTACCAATGATCCCATTAGTTATTCTCCTTGGTGGTCATTGATTCCACACAAATTACCTTCTGAAATTCATAAATTCAATGGAAACCCTAGAGAAGACCCATCAACACATGTTATGACTTATCATTTGTGGTGCTCATCAAACTCCTTAAATGATGACCCCATTATACTACATCTTTTCCAGCGTACGCTTACTGGGCCAAATGCGAAGTGGTATATTGAATTACGACGAGCTTCTTTTGATAACTTCACTGCCTTAGCCACTACATTTTTAACCCACTTCCAATTACCCATACAATATGAAACTAGAACAGAACTATTGACAAACTTTAAACAAACAACTGCTACTCACATTTCTGATCATATTCATGAGTGGCGTCTTCAGCTTCGAATGATAAAAACATTTGTTCTAGATCAACTCTTGGTTGAGTGGTTTATTAAGTCCTTTCTGCCTTCTATCACCAAGGATTTAGCTAAATGTGGCATCATCACTGAAGAGAAAGTAATTTTTCATGCCAGTACTTAGATTTGATTTATAATCAGTCTGGCACACTCTATGAGAAAATTCCAAATGCGTCGCAATCAAATTTTATATTTCCTCCTCCATTTGGAAAAGACTCATGTTGATAATGGTATGATGGGTTCTACAAACACTAACACCTCTACTGCATCTGATCCTGTACCTTATTTTGAAATACATATCGTTTCATCTGAAAAAGGTAAAAGTGACAAGCAACCTGGAAGCAAGAAAAAAGGGAAAGCGAAGAAAAAGAGAAATCCACCCCCGTAGGAACGATCATCTGATCAAAAATCTTGAAATTTTTGGAAACCTTGTTACCCTTGCTTGATATGTAATGAGGGGAAATTTATGTGAGAGTATCCTCACCACTCTGAATTCTCAAAGCTTCTTAAGACTTCCTCTGCATCTGTTGTGTTGACAAAACCTTTTCCAAATACCGACACAAAAATGGTTGCTACAGATCTTTCTTCTAGTTCCTAAGTGCTTATTATATCTGTTACAAAGGCAAAAACTGATGTTTTGGTGTCTACGTGAAATAAGGATTATGGTAATAAGGCTACTAATCAACCTATTACCTCAACCACAAATCTGTCCATAGAACAAATTTTTCCACCTACTATGCCAGAGTTAATAATAAAGCAACCAAATGGAGTCGTCCATAAATCAACATTAAATCCTTGAGCTCGCACAAATCAAAATTACAATATATTTAAAGATTTGGCTCAGTCAACTCCAACTATTTCGACACTTGAGGTACTTCAAAATTGTCCCTCCCAGAAGCAAGATTTTTTGTTGACAATTGGTGGAATCAACTCGACAAATTCTAATCTTGTAGTCTTTAATCATATGGGATATGTGCCACAATTACCAACTGGATTAGAATTTTCAATCCAAGTGAATGTTCTGAATCACCTTGTTCATCGCACTATTATAGATGAGGGAGTATCTACTTGTATTATGTCTCTCAATTGCTGGAAGTCACTTGTCTCGCCTCACTTATCTCAATCGCCTACAATGTTGACAACTTTTGATGGTCGTACATTTAAGCCTTGTGGTATTATCAATAATCTGCATGTCAAACTAGGGGGAAAAATTATAATCGTTGAAGTTGAGGTCGTTGATGAACCCCTTGAATACAACGTTTTACTTGGAAGGCCATGGGTTTATGCTATGACAGCGATCATTTCTACTTACTTTTGAATGATCACCTTCCCTCATAAAGGCGCTATCATAGTCACTAATCAAATCTCCTTCTTTACCTCTAGTTCCTAGGTATCTGGAAGCATTCTGTTAGTTCACGCACCCCATCTAGCACTTCAAAATATTGGTGTTGGTCTCTTTAAGGATTCTTCCCTAATGGGCACCTTTTCATTACCGTCTCCTGCGACGTCGACAGAAATTGAAAAAATAGAGACCTACCACATGATATCTTCCACTTCATCTGACTTAAGGAACATTACCAATGATTTTGAAGTTGATACGCTGGGTGAATTTCTGCCACCAAGCCCAATTGAGCTTGCATATTAATCAATATTCTTGGCTTGGGCAGTGCATCTTAATCCATCATCACTGATTATTTGGTTCAATCCATCATTATATTTTGGTACTCCTTTTGATCCTTCTTCATCCACATTCTTGATGGATGAGAGCATTTTGGAAGCCATGATGCCAGAAGAAGAGCCATGGGATGATTATCAACATCATTCCCATATTCCATATTACAACGAATATAGTCTTATTGAACTATATTGCCCGACGATCTCTAGTTTATTTTCAAATTCTCTTCGAATTAATGCCATCGAATCCAAGTGAAACCTATCAAATATTGAAGAAACAATTTCTATCGATATTTCGACCAAACTTGGCATTGTAGAAAAAATTCATGTCAACATGTCTTGTTCTACATCTGAACTCAAAACTTATTGCTCTCTTTTTCATGAATTCCGAGGTGTATTTGATTGGTCTTATGAGGAAATTCTAGGCACAAATTATAATATTGTTGAAAACACAATTAAAATGTACTGTGATGTCAAACTAGTAAGTCAAAAAATTCGTCTTGTTCATCCGAAGAAGGTCATTGTCATTAAAGTAGAAGTTGAAAAACTATTTTGTGTTGGTTTCATTTACCTTGTTCCGCTTACTGATTGGGTTTCCAACATTGTTCCTGTCATGAAGAAACAAGGGACAATCAGAGTGTGCATTGATTATCAGGATGCAAATATTTCTTGTCCAAAAGACAATTATCCTACTCCCTTTATCGACCGAATTATTGACGAATGTGCGGGACGTGAAATATTTTCGTTCATGGATGGATTCTACGGTTACAATCAAATCAATATTCACCTAGAGTACCAATATAAAACAACATTCATCTTTCCCTAGGGCACATTCACTTATCGTAAACTCCCATTTGGTTTAAATAATGCTAGGGAAACATTTCAGAGAGCAATGGATTATGCTTTCCATGACATTAAGCACATTTTTCAACCTTATGTAGACGATTTACCCGTGCATTCATGAAAATATGTTGATCACCCGATGCATCTGAGAGTTATCTTTCTATTCTTCTGACACTAAAAGATACGCCTCAATCCACACAAATGTCTGTTTTGTGTTGGTTCTGGTTGTTTTCTTGGATTCGTCGTCTCAAAATATGGAATTCAAATTGACCCACTAAATGTCTAGGCCATTCTCAATTTTCCTGCGTCATCAAACTTACTTCAACTATAGAGACTTAAGGGAAAGGCTAAATTTCTAAGGAGGTTCATACCCAACTACACCTAAATGGCTAAAGGATTTACTCGACTTTTGAAAAAGGGGATTCCATACGATTGGGATAAGGTTGCGCAAGCTTATTTTGATGCTCTTAAATTTACCCTGATCCGAGCGTCATTAATGTATCCCCCTAATTATAAGAGTGATTATTTCCCATATCTCGTCAATGCAGATACAAACATTGATATGGTTTTAGTCCAATAATAATATGGGATAGAACAGCCGATATATTATTTGATTCGTAATCTCAATGATGCAGAAGTTAAGTACTCATACATCGAAAAGCTCGCCTTGGAGGCTTTTCAAGATGTCTAAATATTTCTACATTATATCCTACTCTGAAAGACCATTGTCATTTCAGATTGCAACCCTATGACATACATTCTTTAACGTCAATTTCTGGGGGGGAATATCGAAAATGGATCGTCATTTTGAAATAATTTTATTTGGAATTCATCAAATCCAAATCTAAGAAGTCTTTGGTTTTTTATGAGATTCTCTGTGACCTTCCCCTTGATAGTACTGAAAATACATTAGAACCATCAATCCCAGATGAGTATTTGTTTCCAATTGGGTCATATGATCCTTGGTATGGGGATTTTATCACTTACCTCCAAACCCAAAATTTCCGGCCCAATACCTCTCACTCAAAAGAATGACACATCTGATACCAAACCAAATATTATCTTCTCGTTGGTGATACACTTTAACGTCATGGTGTCGATATGATTTTAAGTAGGTGACTCACTCATGAGGAGGCCGAGAAAGTTTTTAATGGTTGTCATGCTAGTGCTTGTGGTGGAATTTTTTTTGGTTACGCTACCACGCAGAAGATTTAATGCTCGGGCTACCACACTTTCACACTCTCAATCCATATATATAAATTCAAATCCATTTTAACATCCACAAACTTTAATTTTCTTTCCACACAAGTTGTATTCAACTTTTTAGCCACGCTTAATTTTAAATCTGGGCACTCAAAAATTCAATGCAGAAGTTCTTATATCTATTTACTACTTCTATGGTTTAAACCATGGCCAACAACACCCCCAAACATGTAACTCTTATGCATACAAATTCTATAAGCGGAAGCTTTGATTTTCACCCAAATCTATGGTTATGAAACCATATTTTAAAAACCATCGAAGGGTCTTCAATTTAATGTTCGAATGAAATTTATCATAAAGCCCATTACATAATATGGTCCTAGTTCTCTCTTTTATAACGCACTTGGAGCTAGATTTCCCTTTAGAGGCATTTAACTATATATTGAACCCTCGCTCGAAACACAGTCTTAAAATAAATGAACTGTTGCCCATACCCTTTGTTAAAAAATACCCAAGCTTTTCTAACATAATATAGTGAAACACATTTAAAATTCCAACATACACCCTTTTTGGTCTTTAAATATTTCGGGCATAGTGTTAGAATATTATAACCAAGGGTTCGACCCTTTTACACCAACACCAAACCTGGGGTTTGTAGCATTGACCCCTTCAACTATCATAACGCGACATTAATATATATATTGAACTAATACATGAACCCATTCAACCCTTTCAAACAATTATTTAAGCGTTAACCCAATGGAGTGAACACAAACCAACGCCTTCGGGCCCACCATAAATCTTCAAATTCTGCTTATAAAATAACTTTTAATTCTATGAGCGCGGGGCCATACCTATGAGTTAAAACTCATGAAACTTATTGTGCTATTTTCATTTGATATCTCACCCTCTAGATCGAAAACCTCAATTGGATATCGCGTTTTTTCTCGAAACGAGTTTTAACACCTGAAAGTTGCGCGATGTGGGTGGTATTTCCATGACGACGTGGCATAATTATATTGGATCGCGTTGTTATTACTAAACCCGCTTTGAGCCCCAAAGGTGGTGTGAAATAGGTGGTATTGTTCTCAAAACCACCAACCAGCATTTGAACAGTGCTTGACTCAGGTTCGCACTGTATTGTAACACATTTCTCTGAATTAACTCCTCGCGCTATCTTTGTGGTTAGTCCCAACAGTATCGCTCCTCCAGCAAAAAACTAACGGTGCTCACACTAATAGATATAGTTAAATATTGGTGAATAAACAAAGCATTTTCATGATTTTTTCCTCCCACAAAGCCTACTTCCAACCTTCTCCAAAATAGAACAACAACCTCAACTTATTCACCGAGAGTAAGAGTTCATGGATAGACAAAGCAGAATAAGGAACTTCACACAGAATGGTTCTTTTCAAGTCACACACAGAAAAATTATAATCGAAGGAATGAATCCTTCAGGAGAATTTTCAACAACACACAGAGAACCACATTTCACACTTTTATTTAACCAGAGAGAAAAAACCTCTCGATTTAGTCTTCTCTACAAATTCTCCAAATTACATAATTTCTTATACAACTTCTTATTAGAATTCGAAGGCATTCACACAGAATTTATTCTATCAAAAAACCTACATTTAGAACCACTTTCCTCATTATATATATATGAGATCAAATACAAGAACATCCACTTACAAACTTCTTGTTGGCCAAATCTTCAATTCGATGGCCTTATCCTCTGCAAAACTCTCTAGTCTGAACCGCTACTTGATGCTTACATTTATTCAAAAGGTGAATGAATCGGTTGAGCTTCTTTGACAGCTCGCCTAAGACTCTTAAACTTCCTAAATCCTAAATTTAGACTCAAACTGAAACTGATCCTAACTAATCACCTACCTCTCATGTTCTCTAGTGGTTAGAGAACATTTATAATTCCTCACTGTTTTATTCAAAAACACTAAAAATTACATGAGAATTTAAAACCATGAGACCCCCCTATGTCTATGAAAATACAAAGTAATTTTTGAGCCTAATGCTCCTGCATCAAGATTATCTACGCCGGTTACTTCTAGTTAGCCATATTCTGCGACTGTATTCTGGCGGTCATAATTTGTCATGCATGCCAGATATTTGATCGTAAAATCCCCATGTCTCCAATACCAATGCATCTTGTCATCCCTGTGGGACCATTTTCAAAATGGGGCATTGAATTCATGACCTTCAACCCTCGTTCAGCTAGGGGCATGGTTATATTATTTTCATCGTCGACTACTTTACCAAGTGTGCTGAATCAATGCCTACATTCAATAACACAAGTGAAACAACCGTATTGTTCTTTTTCAATCATGTTGTTTCTCGGTTTGGTGTACCACAAGCTATAGTTACATATCATAGTAATAATTTTCGCAATAACACGATGAATGAGTTGAATTCAAAATTAGGACTGTCCCATGATATTTCTATGCCTTATTATCTGCAATCTAATGGACAAGTCAAAGCCATTGAAAATATCCTTATGTGAATGCTTCAACAGACGATAGGTATTCAAAAATGAAATTGGAATTTAATCTTGTACTCGATGTTATCACTCAGTAATTTCTCGAGGTTAAAGAAATAAATCACCGAGGTAACCACAAACCTACTTTTAAGTTTTAGGATCTAGCCTTCCTAATGCTTGGAGAGGGTTCTCTCTATAAGATTTAACTTTGTTTTTATATCTGATTTTAGGCTAGTTATATAGGGAAATTTGGTTTTGATATTTGGTTTGGTTTGGAGGGAAAAAATAACTTATTGAGATGGATAGAGATAAATATGTTTTTCCATTAGGAAAATGGAGTTAATGTGTCAAGCAAACAGATCAGGATTAAGGTCTTAAAGTCAAATATTTTCACGGCAAGATAACAGAGTCACTCAAGATCTTTGAGGTTGATTGGTGAAGTGGTTTAATCAGGATAAATAGAGATCAAGGATTCTTTGATCGGAATAAGGAATGAAAAGGTAGGGGTCAATTGAAATTAGGGAGCAATTAAGGGTTCCCTAGTCTATATATCAGTAGAAAACATTAAAATGAAAACCAGTAAATAAAAGAGTGCTTTTAAAAAATTTTGATATATCACTTCCTAATTTCACATTAAAATTTAGAACACATTTATGTGTGAATGGAAAACATAATAATATTTAACAAATAATAGAAGAAAGTACTTCATTTAAGTGGCCCAACACATGAATCTTGAAATATGATGCTTTATTGATTTGATCCAGCCCGTTGACTTGAAAATTGATACAAAAACCCTTCAAGTACAAAAAAATTGACTATAGAAATCTTCAACAATTTATTCCACACTCAACACTTCAACTGATGAAGTATTTATACAAATTCTAAACTAGAATATCTTGAAAAAATATCAAGATTGGTTTACAAATATCTCAAACTGTTTTACATAAATGGAACTTAATAAAAGGACACTCAAAATTAATGAATCTATTTCGAACTATTTTTATGGATTAATGGTGAAAAAATAAGAGAAATTCAAATTTGATATCAACTCTTAGTCGATGATGAGGCTTCCAAGTCACTAACTGTCTCCTTCCTTTGTGCATTTTGCTCCAGAAATTCTGCAACATTGGGGTCCAATGATACCTTTTTATATTTCAATATGTGATATATATGTAGATATTGAATGCGGTTATTGTATATAGACATGTTTTGAGATAAACCTCTCTCCATTTCCTAAAATTCCACTCCAGTGCTTCACAATAAGCTCTTCAAACATATGTGTAAAACATAATTTTGCAGAATCGGAAAATTAGGCTGTGAATATGTGCATGTCTCTCTCATTATCTAATACATGTTAAAAATGTGAGATAGTTTTTTTTAGATCGGCCTCTTAGGAACCCAAACCCCCTCCAGTTTTGCAAAATTATTCTTGGATTGGCCACAATAGTTTATGCAAAACTATGACTTAAACAAAAAATTTCTAGAAAAATGTCCCTTCCTGCTTTGTTTTCATATTTTAACCTTTTCGTTCTTTTAACTATTTTTAGTTTTACTTAGGATAAAATTATTTGTTGCTGGTGAAAGTTTTTGCATCTATGTTTAACCATTACTGCCTCTGACTTTTATTGTTTTACCTTGACTGCTCTGTTACATTGTTTTAACCTTTACTGTGAGTTCTTCTTTTAACCTTGACTATTATGAATGCCCTGATTTAATATTTACATTAAAATTCTATTTTATCTTTCATAGGATGACTATCATTTAACTCTGATGCCTGGAATATTTAAGGAAAATCCTTTGAATCCATTTCCTTGTGATTTATTTAGGAGTAAACAGTTTTAACTAGTATCAATTGTTTTTCCAAATTCTCCTTCTGCTAATAACCTGTAAAAATCAAACAAATCGTTAATGAACCAGAGGTCTGCAAGAAGGGATAATGGGTTTGATGATGGGAAAATACTGTGAAAAATGGTTTTGAACTACATTGGCGTTCCATTTTGTTGGTAATGGCTCTCAATTTTGCAGAAAGAACTGTTAAAATATAGGGTTTTTGGAACACTATGTAACCTTTCACATAGGTTTTACTGCATAGTGTAATGGTGGCATGAGGGTTTTAATACAACGCATATTATAAAGATTTCCTTCAGAGGATGTCACAGTGGAAAGGGGAGAAGTGGAGGCGGGAAGGTAATTTAAATGGAGGGTGGTTTTACCGCATGGGAGAAGAGCGTTTTTGGTGGCTTATCAAACTACTTTTAAGCGTCGGGTGGTTTTTTGTGAATGAATGCGATAAAACCTGGTGTTGACACGTAGAGGGGGGAGGAAGGAAAAAAACAACCTTTTTTGCATGATTCGGGGTGAGTTAAATTTTGTGCAATGAAATTTGTGAAATGTAATATTCGTCGTCAGATCTAGTGGATATAGATCAATGGTGTGGACTACATGATAGATTTGCGGGTCAACATGGTGTGGGGCCAGTGATTTTTTTAATGTGGCGACGGTTAAATATGTATTAAAATCTAAGGTTTTAATAAATATTTGGGTTATAATGATATTTGGATAATGTTTATATATTAACAAATGGAGAGCGGAGGTATGTGGAATAAGGAACGGTGGAGGATTATAGTGAGTAGTGGGTCCGACATATTAACATGTGCGGAATATAAGTTTCGGTTATAATTAAAAGTTGGGTTGTGATATTAATATAAAATGAATTAATATAATACGGGATAAGGGAATATATGGGAATTAATACATTAAGTTAAATGTTAATATGAAATGTATTTGTAGAAAGACCAAATACACTAAGAATAGTTTAAAGCATATGTTTTTAAAGCGGAATTTCATCATTGTGAGACCCAACATAACATTTAACACTTATACTTAGGAAAAAAGCATTTTTGTGGGTTTTTTGGTTATTTTTATATGAAAGGGGAATTAGTCAAGGGGGTTTTACTTTTCCTAGGTAAAATGTGTTTTAAACTTAGGAAAAGGGGATTTTGTAAAGGAAAATGAATGACGTAAGGAGGAAAAGGGATTTTTATGAAGGAGAAGGGTTTTTATGAGGGTAATTCTAATACTTTAGTGCCAATCAATGATTAAGTTGTGTGTCTGATCCCAACAAAAGTAAGAGAAATGCTCTGAGCCTTTATGACTGAAGGATTTAGTACTGGAACACATTATGTGGAGGGGAATTAGTAATATACCAAATGATGTTTATCCATGCCTTTTGAAACTGATTTCTTCCTTCCCATCATTTATTCTACCATTTTTTCCTTTATTTGCATGGGTGCATTTTAGTTTTCAAAACCTTATTCATTTTTATTTTAAAACAAGAAACTATCTAATTCTAACCTTATTTCATCCAAGGGCTCAGATTAAACTATTGAGCTCCTTATTATTCTCTATTTTAACTATTGATCTACCAATTTTAGACTGTTTGGCTAGATATTTTATTCTCTATCTATCAACATTAAATTTAAAGCATGAGAAGTCGAGATTAAATTGTTTGACTCATCATGGATTACAACATATTAAACAAGATGAACATAATCTTTATTTTGCAAAAGTAAACTAATTGTAGTGGAATTTAAACGTGAAACACTTTCATGATCTATTTTGGTGGGGTTCATGTTTGATAGTCTTTTTTTATCTTTGTTTCTTTTTTTCCTTTGATTGTTCTTTTAGGACATACCCTCTTTTCATTTTTAATTTGGGAATAAATTTGCAGAAATAAAAGGTGTGTACAATATTTCAAGATTTTAACAGAGTCAATTCAAAATTATGAATCCTATATTTATAGGACCCTAAGAGCGCCTTCGCATGGGAATGGAATCTCCTTGTGATATTTTAAGAACACCGTCGACTAGTAGCCTGATCCTTTGTGCCAATCCCAAACATGCACTTCCTTTGCTATAAAATATCTGTGATTGAAACTCTTGAACTGAATTTAAACCTTTTTTTACAAACTGAAATCTGATCTAAGACTAAAAGGTGCTGCAACCTTCAAACCAAAATAATAAATCATCAATATCTTAGGGCCTTTTCCTTGGCTTCAAATATTAGTGAATTATTTCAAAACTAGCTAAAAACTGAAAAGTGAAATAAGCTAAAATCCTACCTACTTACTCTAATTAGATGTCCAACTGCTGGTTAGGTAAAATGAAATAGCCAATGCAACCATTCAAGCATTATGTACTTTGATATATTTTGCTACATTTTCTTATTGATTATCAAAACTGTAATTCTGCAACCTATTAGAAACTTGTCAACAAATGAGAGGATAAGGAAATAATTGATTTCCTTTGTTCTCTAGAAATTTTTCAAAAGAATCTTCCAAGATATATACACTAATTTTTAACTAACCTAAACAACTATACATCTATTCTGGATGGCCTCCATGCGATGAAACTAAAATGTTATTTTCATCTTTATCTCCCAGCAAACTTTCAGATAAGTTTTGTGATGATATTCCTACTGATTGTAATGTTTGAATGTTGAAACCTTTATAATCTTGATTCTAAAAATCATAGATATTTAATGGAGACAGGCTTTGAATTCATTCAATATCCAACATATCTGCTATTGGATCATGAAAAACTTGGGAAAATTGTTGCAACCTATGGTATATAGGATTCCATGGAACTTCATAAAATTCAACAGGTTGCTCATTCTTTTCTTTAAAGATGTTATACCACATTTCCTTTAAAAGCTAAAATGATTCAAAACATAGTGGTATGGAACATTCTTGTATCATTTGATCAGATTTTCAATAAAATTTGATAACTGTAATTGTGAAACTGAAGAATCCTGATTAAGAGTTTCATTGTCTTCTTTGTTGTTAATCACAATATCCAAAGAATGTTGATGGTTGATTGCATGAAAGTTGGCTCTAATAAACTTAAATGAAGAAAAACAAAGAGGTAAAGAGCCATGATTTACTTCCCAATTTTCTGCACTTTCTTCTTCACTCTCATGTCTGATCTGTATTAGCTGATATTTGTATTCCATCTTCTAAAAATGCATTTTTTTATCATCCAAAATATCTATTGATTGATATGTAAAGTTAGTTTGAGCTTGAAGAACATAATTTTCATCCTATTGATCATATTTAGAAAAATCATTAAATGAAGGAATGTCATCAAACATACACATTAAATCGGGAGATTCCTCTTCCACATATTGATCTGTACATACATTTTCTTATCTATGATAATTGGAATTAGTAGGAATTTGTTCATGGCTATCAACCTCTTATATTTCTTCAATAAGTGTATCATGGTGATTTTAAACAAAAAATTCATCTTTCATAGTGATCTTCTGTATGATTTCATCTAGTTTTCATACCAAAAGGCTAAGTTTTGCCTCTGCAATGTTTTTCTTCTCTTCTTCTACTTTCAACTTTTCCTTTTTGATTTGCAGATTAACTTCTATATCAACTGAAATGTTCTGCATCTATACAAGTTTTTCTGAGTCTCTTTCTATTAACTAAAATTCTATTTATGGATCAAATGCACTTGGATAATGCAAGAGAGCTGAATCATGAGGAGGTCTAATATTTTCTGGCATTGAATAATAAAATTGATTAAATCTGTTAGAAAATTGTTGTATTGTTTCATTTGAATGTCTTTTTAATTGATTATATTCTTCTGTGATCACAAAAAGGTTAACTTTAATTATCCATCTGTCAAGAAATTCTTTAGCAAACTATTGGAAATTTGAGATGCTTGCATTAGGCAGAATCTTGAACCAACTCTTTATTATATTTTGTAAAGAAAGAGAAAAAAGTTTGATTATAACATCATCTTCATCAATATCAAATAAATCTATATAATTCTCAAAACCTTTAATATGTTTTTGGGCAGTGATGTTATTATTTTCGCCATCAAACCTGGGAAGAAATTTGTAATAGTTATCAGGGAAATCATGGAGTACAGGAGGTAAAATGAGAGGCTTATATCTATTAGGAACTTTACAAGGTACAGGAATATGCACAGGGATTGTAAGATCAGTATTGATTATTTGAGGCTTCTTAATTGGAAAATGATCATCATAAGATTCAAAAGAATGCTTCTCGAAAGGATTAGTAGAATTAGTATTTAAAATATTTAAAGGAAAATAATTAAAAATTAATATAAGATATTCTCTAAAATACAATATACATTGAAAAAATTTCTTAATGAGATTGAACATAATGTCTTTTTTTAAGATCCAAGTTGAAAGCCTGATCTTTCCATATTTTTCTTTTAGGTTCATTCCTCCAGTGGAGTCTTGATTGTGAAATTGATTTGGAGTCGCCAAGTGGATGATTTTAACCTTTGTGTGTATGATCACTGTCCACCATCATAGATTAGATC
The DNA here is from genome assembly GCA_034641835.2 of Pinus albicaulis. Taxonomy (NCBI): domain Eukaryota; kingdom Viridiplantae; phylum Streptophyta; class Pinopsida; order Pinales; family Pinaceae; genus Pinus; species Pinus albicaulis. The sequence continues at coordinate 1,152,526,946 of CM076575.1, read as the reverse complement.
TGAACCAGTAATTTTTTTTTTGAAGAAAATGTTAGTTTCCCTAGTGGAGTGGCCAATATGTTATGACTCAGTAATTTCTCAAGGTTAAAGAAAGAAAGCACCGAGGAAACCACTAACCTACTTTTAAGTTTTAGGATCTAGCCTTCCTAATGCTTAGAGAGGGCTCTCTCTATAATATTTAACTTTGTTTTTATATATGATTTTAGGCTAGTTATATAGGGAAATTTGGTTTTGATATTTGGTCTGGTTTGGTGAGAAAAAATCACTTACTGAGATGGATAGTGATAAATATGTTTTTCCATTGGGAAAATGGAGTCAATGTGTCAAGCAGACAGATCAAGATCAAGGTCTTAAAGTCAAATATTTTCAGGGAAAGATATCAGAGTCACTCAATATCTCTGAGGTTGATTGGTGAAGTGGTTTAATCGAGATAAAGAGCAATCAAGGGTTCTTTGATCTGGGTAAGGAATGAAGAGGTAGGGTGTAATGTTCCAAATGGGGAATAATAAGCTTAGTAGGGAATATCTTAATATATTCCACTATGGATTCATAGCAGTATGGAAATACACCAGAAATTCTAAACCAAATATAGACTGAAGGGGCTTTTACTGGATGTGTCACCTCTAAGGAGAGGGTGAGATCCAGAGGCTACCTGGCCCGTTTCAAACTTTATCTATAGAAAGTTGGTGAAACACAGCAAGTATGGGAATAAAAAATTCAAAATGGATTTTGAAGCCCTTGGGATTATTATATCTTCATATCTAAATAAGGAGTCCAAAGAGGAGCAAAAACCAACCAAGGAAGAAGCGAGAAATTTCACTTTCAGGAAAATCAGCAAGAGGCTTAGTGAGAACGGTGTATAAGAAATTGGGTACAAAAATAATGTAGGTCAGGGCTTGGTTCCCCTAGCTTGGGATATGTGGGACTTGTGTGATGAATTTCAAAAAAAAAAATGAGTTTAAGACCCTGAAACAGATCTCCCACAAAGCTGACTAGCTAAAAATCAGCTAATGAGAAGAGTTGCTGCAATAAGGAAACCCAACAACCAGAATTGCGCAGTTTTTCCCAGTAATCACTGGAGAATAGTCATAAGGCTCAGAATTTATCCATAGAAAATTAGATCATCATTATGAAATATTCTCACATTAACATACAACAATTCACATGAAATAATAGAGAAGAAATCCATTAAAATGACATCTCCGACACTTATAAAATTGCAGAAAGGAATGGACTGCATCCCTCTAAGTGTGCTTCAGCAGATAAATAATGGAGCTCAGATATATGGCAGATATATGGATGTAAAATCAGATCCACACCAGATCTAGAAACCACTCAGCCTCCTCCCCAAGTCCCCTCTGGAGTTTTTACAAAATATTGCACAAGAAGATGTAGATTTGACTTTTAATACATGAAACTGTAGGAAACTTCCAGAAATTGCTGAAGATGATTATTATTACAATATATAAGATCTGTAAAATATATATCAGCAAGCTACAAGATGAATCTTCCAGATGAGAGGCAAGCCTCAATCATCAGAAAGCAAGTACAATGAAAGATCTAGATAATAGTGAAGCAATACATAGAAAATAACATAGTTCCCTAAGGGGACAATGCTGTAGCTTGAAAAGAATATGAAAATATGTGAAATATACAAATCTGAAATGAAAATAAAATAGAGATCCTCCTTCCGGTGGTCACAAGACACCCTCCCTGAGATAAATCCCTCAAAACAATTAGATCTTTGCAGATCTGAGTCACCACTTACTGCAACTTCATAGCAGCTGCAAAACCCTCAATAGGACCAGCGCTGCTAATGGAGATGAAGCTTGGCGAAAATTCTGGATAGTGGCGAAATGCATCACAATATCCTCCAAAGAGCTACTCCATGGAAGGAGGGAGGATTCCTAAATAGGAAATCCTCCTTCTCTAGCTAAACATCCAAGAGAAGTAGAGTTTCTCAAGCAGCCTCTATTTTGAAAATACTTCAACAACCTCTTCATGTGCCTTCTCCTCCTTTTTATAACATTAGGGTCTCCTGGAAAATCCTAAACCACTTCTTCTCTTTGGCCCCTTTAACACTTGGAAACCCCTTCTAGAACAACGCAATCCATCAAGGAGGTTCAATGAACCTAGACAGCGCTGGTTGACGTGGTCAAATAGGATCTCCTTTGGTGGTCTTGACCCTTTCACACCTGCAATTTTTTATTCAAGTAGCTCAAATATTCCACTTTTCACATAGGCACTGATTTATTCTTGATATTTAAGATTTTTTCATGTCCTCCTTTCCATTTTATTCATCCGTACATAAAATTAAGACAAAATGAAATGTTCCAATTAGCTTGGGCTAATTGGGAACATTACAGACCTCCCCTCCAAAAATTGTTGCTTGACCTCAAGCAACTGCAAGGTGAGTGCTACAAAATTTCCTCCTTGGTGACACCAACATAAGATAAGCTTCCTCCATAAGCCAAGTTCTCACCAATCCATCCATGTCTTGCTCCTCCAATGTTCTCATGAGATGCAATTAGCTCATCCCATAAGGATACAATAGATCATATGAAACAAGCATGGTTTGCCCCATGCTCTCTCTCGAATATAAGACATTCAATAAATGAAGAGTGGTCCTCTCATGAGCCACATTCCATCCTTAATTCTTGCTGCCCATGCCACATAATCATGGCTGAAAGTGTGATGCAATTTTGGTGCTTTGGGGCAGCACCTTCTCTTTGCAAAAATCCCCCTTTTCCTTTCAAGGGAGGGGCTCAAATAAAAAAAAATTGGAGCCCAAAATTGGCCAAGAGGCTCACATGATATATCATTTCTCCTTGGAATATTTGGCCTGAAAAAACATGGTGTAAGAATGCATTAAATCAGAAATAAAAGCATGTATAACATGATCATGTCCTTCACCAATAATTCTTCTCCAATTAAGGGAGAGGTGCATGGTTCTATTCCCTCCCTCCATAGAAGGAAGAGTGGGCTGATTCAACACTCCCAAAGAGTCATGTTGCTGATCCACCTCTACAATGCCCATGGCTCTTTGAAAATGATGATGTAGCCCTCTTTCATAGCCCTTACACCAATAGCTTCTCACGATGTATGTTGGAAGGCTCCCCTTCCCATGCTGCTCAAAAGTAAGTGGCCATCCCACCACTTTTTTGCTGAAATAAGCTTCTTCAAATCTTGGAAATGATAGAGGATAATGATTGTTGGCTGGATAGAATTCAAGAAACACATTCCATGCTCCAATTCCCCCCCCATTTGAGGGACTTCTTTTCATGATACCAACTCAATACATGACCTTTTACATAAGGAAACATCATACATAATGCAACAGTCATATAAGGTTCCATCCTCTTCTTGAAATACCACTGAATTTGGGAGATTTCATTCACCATGAACACATTCACCCAATGTGTCATTCCTCCTCTCATGTTTGGAGCATCATTATGATTTTAAAAAACCTCCTTATTCCAACCCATGAAACGGTTACAATTTCTCCCAAGCCCAAGTGCATACATGATTTTTAAATGCATTCTAAATAAAAGTACATGCACATACATGGTAGGAAAAAGTAATTGTATGGACATGGAGCTTATCATCTGATGCCAAAACCTCTTCCTTGTAAACCCAAACACCCATGCCTTCTTCTTATGCAGCCTCCTCTTGCGATACAAGGCATGTGACAAGAAAATCAGAAAATTTGGGGAGTGTTTAAACTCACCCAACGAGAGCCAGCACAGGCTGTCCCTTTTGCTGCATCAAAACTAAATGTTGTAAGTGGTTCACAAGCCACTGAATTGCTTCTCCCTTCATCTCACCATGGCTGAAAGTGATAATTATATTTGGTGCCTTAATACAGCACCCATCATGGTGTAGAATCTCCCTTAGCCCATCAAGGGAGAGGCCATGTTTGAGAACAATCTTGACCCATAGTTGGCCATGAATCTTGTATGGTATAACACTCCTCTTGGGAGTCATGGGCTACAAATATGAAGTAATAAAATACATGAAACCATAAAATGAAATGTTATTCTCATAAGCATGCATCTTACCCAAAGTCTCTAGCGCTGTGATAGTTTCCCCCTTGGGAAGAGATGACATTGATACACAAGGTTGAGGGAACACTTTTCTCTTCTGCTCATCATGGGAAATCCTTGGCGGAATTCCTTAAAGTAAGGAGACATCAAGGCATAGATCATGAGAAGATGTAGGGACTGATATGTCCTTGCTTTTCTTGCATTTATTCTTCAGCCTTATTTGTGCAACATGTTTCTAAAATACAGAGGGGAAAAAGTTTCTCACCATTCGAAGCTTGCCCTTCCCTCTGTCTTCTGCAATATTCAAGATCTCACCATCTAATAACTATGGCACATGATTCCCGTGGATTGTGCCATAATATATATGTGTGAGATTCTTAGGAACTCCTTGCAAAAATTCAAGAGCTTCTCTCCTTGGAGCAGTTGTTCCTTCTTCTTCTTCATGCAGTACTAGAGGTCCTCTTGCTATGTCTACGCTGTCACCCCTAGCCTTTTATTCAGAGATGTAACATGCCTCATCCTCAATAGGAGACCTTAGAGATTGGTATTCTCTTGAAGGAGGGATCCCCATGTCTTCTTATTTCTCTTGAAACCTCATAAAGGTTTCACTGCAGCTTCCCTCTTGAGAAGAGGACCCTTCACCCAAAGGAGATCTGACCCTTGGCAATGCATCCGATAAACTCACTCCTTCTCTTTCCCTCTTCATGAAGGAGTCACTAAAAAAATTCTGAGGCTCTGATGATATGGATGAGTGCAAATATCCATAAGATGAGGATTCTAGATGTTCCTCATGCACATATCTTGCAAATCTGACTGGAATATCTTCTTTTTCTTGAAACTCCTTGGGAGCTTCACTGCTTTTTCTTTCTTCTTCTTGCACAAACTCTTTGGAGAGGTTATTATTAGATCTAAAAAGAGATGAGAGTAATATCATCCTCTCCATACTTTCTTCTCTCTGCTTTATGCTTTCTTCTCAGCACTTCTCTGATAGCTTGATCTCATAGGCTGAGCCAGAGATCATGCTCTAATACCACTATAATGTTCCAAATGGGGAAGAATAAGCTCAGTAGGGAATATCTTAAGATATTCCACTATGGATTCACAGTAGTATGGAAATACACCAGAAATTATAAACCAGAGATAGACTGAAGGATATTTTACTGTATGTGTCACCTCTAAGGAGAGGGTGAGATCTAGAGGCCACCTGGCCCGTTTCAGACTTTGTCTATACAAAGTTCGTGAAACACAAAAAGTATTGGGATAAAACACTCCAAATGGAGTTTTAAGCCCTTGGGATTCTTATATATTCATATCTAAATAAGGATTCCAAAGAGGAGAAAAACCGAACCATGGAATAAGCAAGAAATTCCACTTTCAGGAAAATCACCAAGAGGATCAGTGAGAACGCTGTATAAGAAAATGGGTACAAACATAACATATGTTAGGGATTTTTTCCCCTATATTGGGATGTGTGTGACTTGTGTGATGAATTTCAGGAAAAAAAAATGATTTTAAGACCCTTAAACAGATATACCACGAAGCTGACTAGCTAAAAATCAGCTAATGAGAAGAGTTGCTGCAACAAGGAAACCCAACAACTGGATTTGCGTAGTTTTTCCTAGTAATCATTGGAGACCAGGCATAAGGCTTAGAATTCAGCCATAGAACATTATATCAGAATTATGAAATTTTCTCCCATTAACATACAACAATTCACATGAAATAATAGAGTAAAAATCCATTAAAATGACATCTCCGACATTTATAAAATTGCAGAAAGGAATGGAATGCATCCCTCTAAGTGTGCTTCAGTAGATAAATAATGGAGCTCAGATATATGGCAGATATATGGCTGTAAATCACATCCATACCAGATCTGGAAACTACTCAACCTCTTCCCCATGTCCCCTCTGGGGTTTTTACAAAATATTGCACAAGAAGATGTAGATCTGACTTTTAATACATGAAACTGTAGGAAAATTCTAGAAATTGATGAAGATGATTATTATTACAGTATATCAGATCTATAAAATAGATATCAGCAAGCTACAAGATGAATCTTCAAGATGAGAGGCAAGCCTCAATCATCAGAAAGCAAGTACAATGAAAGATCTAGACTATAGTGAAGCAATACATAGAAAATAATGCAGTTCACTAAGGGGAAAACAATGTAGCTTTTAAAAAATATTAAAATACATGAAATATACAGATCTGAAATGAAAATACAATAGATATCCTCTTTTGGGTGGTCAAAAGTCACCCTCCCTGAGAGAAATCCCTCAAAACAATTAGATCTTTGCATATCTGAGTCACCACTTGCTACAAATTCACAGCAGCTGCAAAACCCTCAACAGGACCAGTTCTACTAATGGAGATGAAGCTTCGCCAAAATTCCAGAGAGTGGAGAAATGCATCATAATCTCCTCCAAAGAGCTACTCCATGGAAGGAGGGAGGATTCCTAAACAGGAAATCCTCCTTCTCTAGCTAAACAACCAAGAGAAGTAGAGTTGCTCAAGCAACCTCTATTTCGAAAATACTTCAACAGCCTCTTCATGTGCCTTCTCCTCCTTTTTATAACATTAGGGTCTCTTGGAGAACCCTAAACCACTTCTTCGCTTTGGACCCTTTCACACCTGGAAACCCCTTCTACAACAGCGCAATCCATCAAGGAGGTACAATGAACCTAGACAGTGCTGGTTGACTTGGTCAAATAGGATCTCCTTTGGTGGTCTTGACCCTTTCACACCTGCAAATTTTTATTCAAGTAGCTCAAATATGAATCTTTTCACATAGGCACTGATTTATTCTTGAGTTTAAGGAGTTTTTCATGTCCTCCTTTCCATTTTATTCATCAGTACATAAAATTAAGACAAAATGAAATGTTCTAATTAGCTTGGGCTAATTGGGAACATTACATAGGGGTCAATCAAAATTAGGGAGAAATTAAGGGTTCCCTTGTCTGGATATCAACAGAAAACTTTAAAATGAAAACTAGTAAATAACAGATTGCTTTTAACAAATTCTGATACATCACTTCCTAATTTCACATTAAAATTTAGAAAACATTTATGTATGAATGGAAAACATAAGAAGATTTAACAAATAACAAAAGAAAGTACTTCACTTAAGTGGCCCAACACATGAATCCTGAAATATGATTCTTTATTGATTTAATCCAACCAGTTGACTTGAAAATTGATACAAAAACCCTTCAGGTACATCAAAATTGACTATATAAATTTTCAGAAATTTATTCCACACTCAATACTTCAAATAATGAAGTATTTATACAAATTCTAAACTAGAATATCTTGAAAAAATATCAAGATTTGTTTACAAATATCTCAAACTGTTTTACATAAATATAACTTAATAAAAGGACATTCAAAACTAATGAATATATTTGGCACTATTTTTATGGATTTATGGTGACAAAATAAGAGAACTTCGAATTTGATATCAACTCTTAGTTGATGGTGAGGCTTACAAGTCACTAACTGTCTCCTTCCTTTGTGCATTTTGCTCCAAAACTCCTACAAAATTGGGGTCCAATGATACCTATGTATATCTCAATCCAAGATATATATGTGAAATTTGAAAGTGTTTATTGTATATAAGTATGTTTTTGAGATAAACCTCTCTTCGTTTCCTAAAATTCCACTCCAGTGGTTCACAATAAGCTCTGCAAAAAGATGTTTAAAACAGAATTTTGCATAATCTGAACATTAGGCTGTGAATATGACCATGTATCTCTCATTCTGTAATACATGTGTAAAAATTGAGATAGGTTTTTGTATATTGGCCTCTTAGGAACACAAACCTCCTCCAGTTTTTCAAAATTCATCTTGTATTGGCCACAATAGTTTCTGAAAAACTATGACTTAAACAGGAAATTTCTGGAAAAATGTCCCTTCCTGCTCTGTTTTCATCTTTTAACCTTTTTGTTATTTTAACTGTTTTTACTATTACTTAGGATAAAATTCTTTGTTGGTGGTGAAAGTGTTTTCATCTCTATTTAACCATTACTGCCTATGTATTTACTTTTACTATTTTACCTTGACTTCTCTATTACTCTGTTTTAACCTTTACTATGAGTTCTTCTTTTTACCCTGACTGTTATGAATGCCCTGCTTTAATATTTACATTAGAATGCTCTTTTATCTTTCATAGGATGACTTTCCTTTAACTTTGATGCCTGGAATATTTAAGTAAAATCCTTTGAATTCATTTCCTTGCGAGTTCTTTAGGAGTAAACAGTTTTAACTAGTATTAACTATTTTTCCAAATTCTCCTTTTGCTAATAACCTGCAAAAATAAAACAATTCGTTAATGAACCAAAGGTCTGAAAGAAGGGATAATGGCTTTGATGATAGGAAAATACTGTGAAAAATGGTTTTGACCTGCAGTGGAGTTCCATTTTTCTGGTAATGGCTCTCAATTTTGCAAAAATAACTGTTAAAATATAGGGTTTTAGGAACACTATGAAACCTTTTGCATCGGTTTTACTACATATTGTAATGGTGGCATGAGGGTTTTAATAAAGTGCATATTAGAAAGATTTACTTTGGAGGATTCCAAACTATAAATGGGAGTAAGTGGAGGCAAGAAGGTAATTTAAATGGAGGGTGGTTTTACCGCATGGGAGAAGAGCAGTTTTGGTGGCTTATCGCACTGCTTTTGAGCATCAGGTATTTTTTCATGAATGAATGCAATAAAACCTATTGTTGACACATAGAGGGGAGAGAGGCAAAAACAACCTTTTCGCAAGGGTCGAGGTGAGTTAACTTTCGTGCAATGAAATTTGTGAAAGGTAATATCTGTTGTTAGATCTGGCGTATATAGATCAATGATGTGGAGTATATGATAGAGCTGCGGGTCAACATGGTATGAGGCCAGTGATTTTTTTAATGTGGCGGGGGTTAAATATGTATTAAAATCTAAGGTTTTAATTCATATTCTAGCTAGAATGATATTTGGATAATGTTTATATATTAACAAATGGATAGCAGAGGTATGTGGTATAAGGACTGGTGGAGGATTATAGTGAGTAGTGGGTCTGACATATTAACATGTGTAGAATAGAACTCTAGGTTATAATTAAAATTTGGGCTGGGATATTAATATAAAATGAATCAATATAATACGGGATAAGGGAATATATGGGAATTAATACATTAAGTTAAATTTTAATATGAAATGTATTTGCGGAAGACCAAATACACTAAGCATAGTGTAAAACAAATTTTTTTAAGTGGAATTTCATGATTGTGAGGCCCAACATAACATTTAACACTTATACTTAGGAAAAAAACATTTTTGTGGGTTTTTTGGGTATTTTTGTATGAAAGGGGAATTATTCAAGGGGGTTTTACTTTTCCTAGGTAAAATGTGTTTTAAACTTAGGAAAAGGGGATTTTGTAAAGGAAAATGAATGATGTAAGGAGAAGAAGGGCTTTTTGTGGAGGAGAATGGTTTTTATGAGGGGAATTCTAATACCTTAGTGCTAATCAATCATTAATCTGTGGGTCTGGTCCCAACAAAAGTCAGAGAAATGCTCAGAGCCTTTATGATTGAAGGATTTAGTACTGGAACACATTATGGGGAGGGAAATTAGTAATATGCCAAATGATGTTTATCCATGCCTTGTGAAACTGATTTCTTCCTACCCATCATTTACTCTACCATTTTTGCCTTTATTTGCATGGGTGCATTTGAGCTTGCAAACCCTTATTCATTTTTCTTTTAAAACAAGAAACTATCTAATGCTAACCTTATTTCATCTAAGGGCTCAGATTAAACTGTTGAGCTCCATATTGTTCTCTATTTTAACTATTGATCTACCAATTTAGACTGTTTGGCTAGATCTTTTATTCTCTATCTATCAACATTAAATTTAAAGCATGAGAAGTCAAGATTAAACTGTTTTACTTATCATGGATTACGACATTTTAAACAAGATTCACATAATATGTATTTTGCAAAATTAAACTAATAGTAGTGGAATTTAAATGTGCAACACTTTCATGATCTATTTTTGCGGGGTTCATGTTTGATATTATTTTTTTATCTTTGTTTATTTTTTTCCTTTGATTGTTCTTTTAGGACATACCCTCTTTTCATTTTTAATTTGGGAATACATTTGCAGAAATAAAAGGTATGTACAATATTTCAATATTTTAATAGAGTCAATTCAAAATTATGAATCCTATATTTATAGGACCCTAACACTCGGCTTTATGGGCATATCAAACCTCCGTAAGGAATGCAACAGGTGTTGAGCCTCAAAATTGTGCTTTCCTTCACCTCATTTTACCTCATTTTCCCTTGTCTATTTATATCTTAGATCCAATTGATCAATAAATATAGTTAAAATTACTTCTAGAATGATTTACATGACTGACTTGTTAAATTTTGTGATTTTTGCCATTGTTAAGCATTTTGACCGGAACTAGCTGAAGAATGCAGACATTCCGTAGCTAATCGGCGATTCTGCAGCTGCCTTCATGTTTGAGTATGTTCCAGGTGGCCTCTTGAGAAAAACTGCATATGAGCATGATCCACGTCATGTCTACATGGTTCGTTGCTCATCATGGAGGAAGAAATGAATTCTGGGTATGGTTTTGAACGTGGGGAACACATTTAGGAAGGAAGACTCCTATTAGGACTATCTCAGTCCAGATGTATTTTCTTCTTCACGTAGCCACTTCAAAGAATCCTAACGTGATTTGGATTAGGAAAGACAGTGTTCTTGAATTATTGTAATTATTGTTACATGCATTTGCTTTATAAACTCTTGGGAGACCGAGAGCCATGTTAGAGATTTTATGTTAGATTTGCTGCTAGATTTTGTTTAAACTCTGTGTTACATTCCTGAAAACGCAGAGTGTTATGTTCAAACTATTGCATCGTTAATGGAGCAGACAAAGTTATTTTGAAGGCGTGATTTAATTTGGAGTTGAATGCCGTCAAGTGGTAGAGGGCCCTTGCCTCTTGCACGGATTTATTTTGCGTTAATTAGATAAGTTTTTCTAGCTGCCTTTACACTTTGCATTTGAATTAATAGTTGTTTTTGTTAGCTACTGTAGACGTTCTCATTCTAACTCTTCCACCAGAAGATACTCTTCCAAAAGACCATAATGATGAATGTTGAATGACTATAGTATTGTAGAAATAGGAGTTGAATTTGTAGTTGTTTTAACTAGCTACTGTAGTTATATTCATTCCAGCTCTTCCACAAGAAGACACTCTTCCAA